>CM035409.1:163252657-163267657 GCA_020310875.1 Ceratopteris richardii
TGGAATGATTTGACTTGCAAACTATAGGCGACACCTTGTGCAAAGTTTTATAAAAAACTTTACACATTTGATAAGTCAATGAGAGGGTTATGTGCAGCAGACTTTCTATAGAGTCTTCTTCTTCATAGATTATAAAAAATTTTCATTGAGCCTCCAAATTAGTGAAAGTTTTGAGTTACTCTTGATATAGAGGTGCTCTAAATTCAAGAGTAGCTTGTTCTTTTGGATATTAACACTCTCCATCAGTGGTATCAGAGCAGGAAGTATCAAAATTGAAGGAAGAAGGACCCCAACTGTTGCAGTTGTAAAGATTTCAACATCTGAAGGTTCAAAAGGAGAAAGCTTGAGAGAAAAGCTTGAGAAGGAGGCGATACGACATCAAGGACGACAAAAGGAGTGTCATTCAAAGTAAAGGTAACCTTATTCCTCATAAAGCTAGAAGGATTTAATACATAGGTAAAGAAAGGATGGGAGATTCTCTTCAAATAGAAAAGTTGGATAGAGAAAACTATCCAGCATGGTCTATGAGGATGGAAACTCATCTAATGAGCAAAGATTTGATAGGATACATCAGAGGTGAAGAAGAAAAGCCTCAGTTCAGAGATCCTAGTGTTCCAACTAGGGAGGAATTATCAGATTTGAAGACTTGGATGAAGAAAGATGCTCAAGCCAGGAGCATTATCTATATGGCAGTTAATGATTACTTGCTACCTCACATTAGAGGTCTTGAAAGTGCAAGTGATATATGGAATTCTTTGGAGGAACATTTCCAAAACACCACAAAGTCAAGGAAGGAATCCTTGTGGGCAGAATTTACTACATTCAAGAAGAAGGCCTCTCAATCCATCTTAGATTATGTAACAAGGATGAAGGACATTGCAGATGCATTAAGAGCAATTGATGAAGACAGTGAGGAGGATAAATTGGTAAGGCAAATTCTTACAGGATTGAGAGGTGATGACAATGGAAGCCATTCATTTTGTCTACTGAATTATCACTTGATCATTTCACTCCTGATTTAAATTAGTTGTTAGGACATATGCTAACTTTTGAGGAGTATGTCAAAGGTGAAAGTGATAAGAGTGCAGGTCAAGCAATGTATTCAAAGGATAGAAGAAGAATAGCAAAGGGAAGCAACAAGCAAATGAAGATGAAGGCACAACTAGCCAAGCTAACTTCCTAAGAGGAAGAGGAGGTGGCAAAGGTAGAGGAAGAGGCAGGAGTAATAAAGATGGAGTCAAAGCTTGCTGGATTTCTGGTAAGACAAATCACTTAGCTAATGATTGTTGGCATAATACTCAGAGTAATGGTGGATATAATCAGAATTTTAATTCAAGAGGAAGAGGTGGCCGAAATCAAAGAGGTAATTTCAGAGGTAGAGGTTAGTTTGGAAGAAATGCAGGTAAAGGATTCCAAAGTCAACAATACAACAATACCTACTACAATTATGCTTCAGATCAGAAGGAGGATTCAACATTGATAATGAATGCAACTTGTGAAAGGCAAAGTGAAGACCAAAGAGTCTTCTACATTGATTCAAGGTGTAGCAATCACCTGAGTGGAAACATAGCTTTGATGACTGATTTGGATAATAAGGTAACTAATTATGTAGTTCAAACAAGTGACAATACAATGCACAATGTGAAGTCAATTGGATCAGTGAAGGCCAAGGATGGTAGTACTCTCTTGAGTAAGGTTTTGTATGTTCCTACAATTCCTAAGAATATGATAAGTGTAGGTCAAATTGTTGAAAAAGGTTATGAAGTTAGGTTCACTAATGAAGGAGTGTTTGTGGAAGACCCTAGCAATGGGTATAAACAAATTGTTTCAGGAAAGAAAGAAGGAAGATTGTTCTCATTGAAGATCCAAGGTAATGTTGGTCATGCCTTGTATACCTATGGAGGACATAAGATTTCTGAGTTAGATCTTTGGCACAAAAGGCTTGGACATTTCAATGAAAGAGGTATTAAAGATATGGTTAACAATGGTTCAGTGCTTGGATTGCCTAATGTTGCAGGTCAACATATGACATACAAATGTGAGGCATGTCAATTAGGTAAAGCTCATAAGCAATCTTATTCCAAGCATGGTTTTATGTATTTAGAAAAGCTTGAGTTGGTACAAATAGATGTGTGGGGACCATCAAAGGATTATAATATCAATGGTTCAAGGTATTATGTGATTTATGTTGATGATGCCACCAGATGGATCACTATATATGTGATCAAAGATAAATAAGAGGTATTCAATACATTCAAACATTATCATGTGTATGCAGAGAGAATTACAGGTCATAAGTTGAAGAGACTAAGGTCAGATGGAGGGGGAGAGTATTTCTCTAATGAGTTCAGTGATTACTTGTCGAATGCAGGTATAAAGAGAGAGGTTACTTGTAGGTACTCTCCTCAACAAAATGGTGTAGCAGAAAGGAGGAATAGAACTCTTGTTGAGTTTGCAAGATCCATGATGAAGGAGAAAAATTGCCCAAATTATTTGTGGGCTGAGGCTGTAAATATAGCTACTTATTTGGTTAATAGATTGCCATGTAAAGCTTTGCAGGGTATGACACCATATGAGGCATGGTGGGGTAAGAGACCTACTCTAGATCATTGCAAAGTATTTGGATGTTTGGCATATGCATATGTGCCATCTCAATTGAGGCATAAATTGGAGCCTAAAGCTGAAAAATATGTGTTTATTGGATATGATGATAAGCAAATGGGATATAGGTTATGGAGTCCATCCACAAAACAATTCCTTGTGTCTAAGGATGTTACATTTGATCAGCAAGGTTCTTGGTATGCAGGTACAATCAATATTTATGCAGGTGATGAAGAAATTGTGGATCAAAAGAAAGGTAAATCAAAGGTTCAAATATTTGATGAAGAGAAGAACAATGAAGTACAGGTTGAAGTAGAAGAAGTGCCAAGATTTGATCCAAAATGTGATGAACCAGATACCTCAAGAAGTGGAGAACTCAGAAGGTCAACAAGACACAAATGGCAACCTACAAGGTATAGCTATGACACTTCTTTTTTGGCTACCAAAGATTGTGCTTATATGATAAAGGCAGATGAGGACTCTTCTACATATGAAGAGGCAAAAGGTAAGGAAAATTGGGATAAAGCTATGCAGGAAGAGTATGATGCATTGATGGAGAATCAGACATCGGAGTTGGTTCCTAAACCAAATAGCCAGAAGATCATTGGATGCAAATGGGTCTACAAGACAAAGAGATTTGCAGATGGAAGTGTGTCTAGATATAAAGCTAGACTTGTTGTGAAAGGGTTTGCTTAGACATATGGTGTAGATTATGATGAGACCTATAGCCGTGTGGCAAAGATGACAACCATCAGGACACTCATAGCTATTGCTGCATGTAAAGGTTGGAAACTATGTCAATTAGATGTGAAGAATGCTTTTCTAAATTGTTATATTTCAGATGATGTTTTCATGGAGCAACCACAAGGATTCAGAGATGAAAGGTATCTAGAGTATGTATGTAAGCTCAAGAGAGCTTTGTATGGTTTGAAGCAGGCCCCAAGGGCATGGAATTATAGACTTGTGAAGTTCTTGAAAGAACTTGGATTTCAAGTATCTAAAGCAGATAGTAGTTGCTTGTCAAAGCACGTGACGATGGGTTCATTTACATGTGCATATATGTTGATGATATAATTCTTATAGGTACAGATGATGAAGGCATTCAAAGCCTAAAGAAACAAATGGAGAAAGAGTTCAAGATTAGTGACTTGGGAGATTTGTCATATTTCTTGGGCATGGAGATCTCTTATACTCAACATGGAGTGTATATAACTCAAGAAAGGTATTTGAAGAACTTGTTGATCAAGTTTAAAATGGATGATTGCAAGATAGCACCTACTCCAATGGAGGTGAATCACAAATTAAGCAGATATGGAGGAGAAGAGTTCAAAGATATGAAGCTATATCAAAGTTTGGTTGGTAGTCTGATTTATGCTACTTTAACTAGGCCTGACTTGTCATATGCAGTTGGAGTATTGTCTCAATTCATGCATTGTCCTAGGAGAGAACATTGGATTGCAAGACAAAGAGTGTTGAGGTACATTAAGGGTACACTCAAAGAGGGTTTGTATTATGGTTTTACATCAGATACAAACATCAAGATATATAGTGATGCAGATTGGACAGGAAATCGTGATGGTAGGAGATCAACTTATGGATACTTGTGTTATGTGGGAGATAAGTTAATTTCTTGGTGTTCAAAGAAGCAACACACAGTTGCTTTGTCATCTATAGAAGCAAACTACAAAGGTATGGTGGAAGTCTCAAAGGAAATGATATGGCTTAAGACTCTGATGAAGAGTTTTGATATCATTCAGAATACACCCACTATTCATGGAGATAACATGAGTTCATTGTATTTAGCTACTAATCCTGTTTTTCATGTCAGGACCAAACACATTGAGATTCAGTATCACTTTCTAAGAGAGAAGGTGATGGATAAAGAGATTAAAGTAACACATACTTCAACAAAAGATCAGATAGCTGATATGCTAACAAGGAGTTTGGATGGACCAAAGCTACAGAGATTCAAGGACATGGTAGGCATAAAGAAGATAGAGAAAACCTCAATTGATGATTGAGGGGGAGCTGTTGGTGTAGGGAAATCAATAATTGAAGTTTTGATGAAGGCTTAGAAGTCAAGGATTGAAGGAAAGATCAAGTTATGAAGCATGAAGGAAGTGCATAACCAGAAGATGAAGATGTGTATACATATGTACATTAATTTAGAGTCAGTTCATCATATAGATTTGTATGGTCATGAGCTTGTAAATATTTGCCTATATATACAAAGAAAATGTCGGGGCAAATATGAGAGAATGTATTAGAATAAGTTTTGAGGAGAATTAGATGCCAATAGACATTTTAGCAGTGAGTAGAATTTCTCTCATCACTCAGATGTAAATTGTAAGACAATAGTTACGCAATATAACACAGGAGCAGTAGTAGAGAAGATAACAGATATAGGAGAATCTCAACAATTTTCTACTAACAGCAAGTACAAAGATGATGGCGTTGTCCACCCATGCGCTCTCAAGGTAGAGCTTAAATGGCGATCTAGACAACTCTGGATAGGGAGATACAAGGTAGAGGTATGCTGGCTCAACTTGATGTCTCAGGTAGTGCACAAGTCATGTATATATAGGATCATGGGTGGCCTTCCGTGGACGACAATACATGGGCGGTAGAGCATGGGCAGTAGAGCATGGGCGGCCACCGCCCGCGTAATTGCCATACACGGCTTAGACCGGTTGAACCGACCTAACAAATATAAATGATTTTTGACACCGATAGAAAACATTCTATGGAATATTCCCTTTACCATCGCGTCGGGGCGTTGCCCCCGGACCCCCACCAGGGGGCCCGTTGGACCCCTAGGACCCCCCAGCCAGGGGGCCTGTTGGCCCCCTTGGACCCCCCAACCGGGGCTGCTCCCCACTGTCCCGGACCCCCCAATTGGGGACCCTAGTAAACTCCCTTTCCTTACAATACCTTACATGATCCAATATGATCTTCATCCAACATGCAAGTTGGGATTCCCATCAATTGGGTAATGCACGCTTGGCTTCTCCTCATAACGGGGGCCTTACAAAATGTGCATACAATCATGAGGGGTAGACATTGATCATATACTAACACCCCCCCTCAATGTTTACCGATGAAAAATCAAGTAGGTTTCGGTCCTATGCCCATCTGTTGAAGATGTCTGTTGAGCTACTCTCTTCCAAGTGCTTTAGTGAATATGTCAGCACAATTTGCTTCTGTTTGGCAATATTCTAGCTCCACAATTTCATCTTCAATTAGCTCACGAATGTAATGGTACTATACTTCTATGTGCTTGGTGCGAGCATGAAATACTGGGTTCTTTGCAATAGCCATACAACTTTGATTATCACACTTGAGTACAGTCGCCATATTTGATGGAAAGCCTAGATCTGCAAGAGTTCTCCTTAACCAGACTGCCTCACAAGAAGCAAAACAAGCTGCTTTGTACTCTTCTTCAGTGGAGGAGAGTGCGAGAGTTGGTTGCTTTCTACTTACCCAAGGAAATATTCCTGAACCAAGTGAGAAACAATATCCAGGAACTGATTTTCTAGAATCACAATCTCCAACCCAATCTGAATCACAATATCCTTGGAGTGTATCACCTATGGTATAAAAAATACCAAAATCCAAGGTTCCTACAATGTACCTTAGAATTCGCATTCTAGCATTCCAGTGACTCTCCTTAGGTTTGTTGGAAAACCTACTTAATACTCCAACAACATAGCAAATGTCTGGTCTAGTGTTGCATAGAAAAATAAGACTTCCAATGAGCTTCCTATACTTCTTAGCATCTATATCAGGCATGTTATCATCCATAGATAGCTTATGATTTACCTCCATAGGTGTGCTAGTTGGCTTGCAGTCCATCATTCCAAATGCCTTGAGAATCTCTTTGGCATATTTTTGTTGTGAGATGAAAATGCCATCCTTCCTTTGCCATACTTCAATTCCCAAACAAAAATGGAGTAGACCTAAGTCTGTCATTTCAAACTCAGTTCCCAAGCTAATCCGAGTTTGATTGATGAGTTCCTAATGATCTCCTGTAATGATCAAATCATCTACATATACAATGACAACAACTAGGTTGCTATCCCTTTTCGTTACATACAAGTTAGCATCAGAAGTACTTCTTTCAAAACCCATATTTTTGAAAAAAAGATCTATTTGTTGGTACCAAGCCCGTGGAGCTTGCTTAAGTCCATACAAAGCTTTCTTCAACCTGCAAACTTTATTTTCTGAATTGGGCACCTCAAAACCTGGTGGTTGAGATACATATACCTCCTCCTTGAGGTGACCATTCAAAAATGCAGATTTGACATCCATCTGGAAAATAGGCCAGGCCTTTTGTGCAGCGATTGCAAGTACCGTCCGAATAGTTGTCATGCGTGCTGTTGGCGCAAAAGTTTCTTGAACATCAAATCCTTCGATTTGTGAAAAACCCTGTGCAACTAATCTTGCCTTATACTTTTCTAATGTTCCATCTACTTTATACTTATCTTTCCAAATCCATTTAGTACCTATTACCTTCTTCTTTGGCAGCAAGTCGACTAGATCCCATGTATAATTTTTGAGTATACTATCATACTCCGACTGCATTGCCGCTCTCCAACCTGGATCATCAAGGGCTTCTTCAATGGTGGTAGGTTCCTTTATTGAGCCCATGATATCTGCCATTAGAGCCATGTTAAAAATGTGTTCTGAGGCTCTTCTTTTGCTCCTCTATTCTCTTTGATCTTCGTAATCCATCCGATGATGATTCTGGTACATCTACATGTGGATTGTGATTATCAAAGAGCTGTTGTGCCCACTTCGGTAGTGGCTTACGTTGTGCAACTACAATTGGTTGGCTTTTTATTGGGGAAATTTCTCCCCTCCTCAACTTTAACTTGTCTTTTGATAGGCACAAGGTGAGATATTTCTCCGTTTGATGAGATAGTAGATTTACCTTTATCTTCTACTAAGTGTGGTCGTTCATCAAACACCACATCTCGGTTGACAAAAATCTTCCTTGCCTCAGGATCCCACAACCTGTATGCTTTAGACTCTTCACTATATCCTAGGAAGACACACTTTTTGCTTTTTGAATCCAACTTTGATCTTGTTGAATCAGGAATATGTGCATAACAGAAACAACCAAAAATTTTGAAATGCAAAACTGAAGGCTTTTTACCAGAATATGCTTCTTGAGGAGTCATCCCCTTCAGTGCTTTTGTGTAGCTTCGATTGAGAATGTAGACTACTGTATTGACTGCTTCTGCCCAGAATGAATCAGGCATGTCTTGAACCTTTAACATACAACGAGCCATTTCAACTACTGTCCTGTTCCTGCACTCAACAACGCCATTTTGTTGAGGTGTATGAGAGGTGGTAAGTTTCCTTTTCACACCATGCTCCTTACAGTAATTATTGAATTCTGTTGACAAGAATTCACCTCCTCTATCTGTTCTAAATTTCTTCAATTTCCTTCCTGATTCATTTTCTACATACTTATGCCACGCTTTAAATTTTTCAAAAGCATCAGCCTTCTCTCGAATGAAATAAACCCACATCTTTCTACTATAATCGTCGACTAACAACAAGAAATAGAAAGATCCTCCTAAAGAAGGTGTAGACATTTTACCGTAGAGATCAGCATGTACCAACTCTAGAGGAGCTTGAGATCGATTGCTGGTCTCTCTTGGAAATGCCTGTCGTTGTTGCTTGCCCATCATACAAGCTTCACAAGGTTCCTGCAACTCTGAAAATGCAGGCAAATGAGCAACCATCCCTGTTCTTTGCATCTCCTTCAAAACTGCAAATCCGAGATGCCCAAATCGTTGGTACCATAACCTGCTTACATCTTTGTCTTCTGTAGCAGTTAAAGCACTTAACTCATACAAGTTATCCCATCGTATGGCTTTACCTACAACATTACCTGATGAATCCATGATTTCCGCACCACTTTTATTGAAGTGAACTTCGAGTCCACGATCTGTTATTGCAGAAACTGACAACAAATTTCTTTTGAGTGTAGGTACATAGAGAACATCGGATAACTTTTTCTCAACACCTGGAGAAGTGATAAAAGAGATGGTTCCAGTTCCTTCGGCTGGACACTTGGAGTCATTTCCCACCACTACATTGATGGATTCCCGCAAAGGCACTAGGGAACTATACCAATCCTTTTTACTGGTCATATGACGAGAAGCTCCACTATCTAAAATCCATGGTTCATCAACATGAGCTTGAGCAGATGAACATACCTCTTCAATAGCTACCCAAAGTTCCAGCTCTGTGTTGTTTGCAGACTCTTTGTTCTTCCATGATGATTTTACAGTCCCATTCCGTTCATCATCTTGCTTCTTTCTACAATCGTTTATGGCATGGCCTTTCTTTTCACAATAGAAGCAACTTCCTGTGAACTTTTTCTTCTTTGGCTTCTTCTTTGATCCCTCAGAAGAGCCTTTACCTTTTGCATTTGCTGAGAATGCAGCATCAGTTGTACTTTGCCGATTCTTCAGCCGCATCTCTTCTTCTAAAAGCATCACACAAAACTCTTCAAATGTAAGAGGAGTTGGCCTTACCTGAGTGTTAAGGGCTGTTACTAATCCATCATACTTTGTTGGAAGAACACGTACAGATCTTCGAGCTAGCTCTTCTGGTGTTATAACAACACCAACTGCAGCCAATTGATCTTGAAGATGCTTTATCCGTTTGATAAAATCTTCAGCCTTTTCAGAATCAGAATGCTTTTCATATGCCAACTGATTTTCTAAATTTTGTATCCTAGTGTGGTTCTTGGTCTCATATTGTCGAGCCAATATGCCCCAAGCCTCATGTGCTTTAGTAGTATGTTGAACTAAAGTAAGCACAGAATCAATTACACTAGTGACAATCGCACATAATGCATCAGCATTCCACCTCTTCCAAGCTCGTAGAAGATCTGGATCTGGCTGAATCATCAATCTTGAATTTGCTGGAGCTTCAACTGGTATAGGCTCTGGATCCAATCCCATCGGTCCCATGACAGTGTCAAGTAATTCATAGGAGTCCAAAATTGCAGAAATTTTGAACTTCCAGAGTGTATAGTTGGTTCCATCCAACTTCCCTTCAGTGAATGCAGGTGGACGAATTTGAATAGGTGCAGCATTAACAGTAGCTGAAGCACCAAGACTAGTGTTCGACGATGAAGCCATCATGTAATCACTCGAATAATCTACTGATATTCTAGTCGGCTAGTAGACAAAAATAGTGATACTTCTCAAGCTATTTGAACCTTACAGCTCTGATACCATGTAAGACAATAGTTACGCAATAGAACACAGGAGCAGTAGCAGAGAAGATAACAAATATAGGAGAATCTCAACAATTTTCTACTAACAACAAGTACAAAGATGATGGCGTCGTCCACCCATGCGCTCTCAAGGTAGAACTTAAATGGCGATCTTGACAACTCTAGATAGGGAGATACAAGGTAGAGGTATGCTGGCTCAACTTGATGTCTCAGGTAGTGCAGAAGTCATGTATATATAGGATCATGGGTGGCCTTCCGTGGACGGCAATACATGGGCAGTAGAGCATGGGCAGTAGAGCGTGGGCGGCCACCGCCCACGTAATTGCCATACACGGTTAGACCGGTTGAACCGACCTAACAAATATAAATGATTTCTGACACCGATAAAAAATATTCTATGGAATATTCCCTTTACCGTCGTGCCGGGGGTGCTGCCCTTGGACCCCCACCAGGGGGCCTGCTGGCCCCCTAGGACCCCCCAGCCAGGGGGCCCGCTGGCTCCCTTGGACCCCCCAGCCGGGGCTGCTCCCCATTGCCCCGGACCCCCCAATTGGGGACCCTAGTAAACTCCCTTTCCTTACAATACCTTACATGATCCAATATGATCTTCATCCAACATGCAAGTTGGGATTCCCATCAATTGGGTAATGCACGCTTGGCTTCTCCTCATAACGGGGGCCTTACAAAATGTGCATACAATCATGAGGGGTAGACATTGATCATATACTAACATAAATTTCTCAGAAATGGAAAAATGTTGCGCCCGCTCTTTCTGAGTATTCTCCTTCTGTGCTGAATCTTTTGTGAAATGATTTTGTACAAGTCTAAGTCTATAGTTGATTGACCTCTGTACAAATTTTCAGCTTCTAATTGTGATCAAGCTGAGAGAATTGAGTGTAGGAACATTTATATGTGCAAGTGGAAAGAAGAGAACTTGCAGGAGGCGCAAAATTTGATACTAATGTTTTGGTCAGCGCTCCTTCCACAGTGTAAAGTTTTGAGCAAGCAAGCACTCATTCTTTAAGTTGGAAGGTAATCTACCTATGGCTAAATGCATTTGCATAAACGGGTTCTAGATTGAGAGAACCAAGTGTTAGAAGTTATGGGTGTCTGAATCGACTTCTCAGAAGAATAGTTTTAGACATAGGTGACTTGTTAAGATCATTTCTCAAGATCTACTAAGTCTTTTGGAATGATTTAACTTGGAGAAGGTGCACAAACTATAGGCAACACCTTGTGCAAAGTTTTATAAAAAACTTTACACATTTGATAAGTCAATGAGAGAGTTATGTGCAACAGACTTTCTGTAGAGTCTTCTTCTTCACAGTTTATAAAAAATTTTCATTGAGCCTCCAAATTAGTGAAAGTTTTGAGTTACTCTTGATATAGAGGTGCTCTAAATTCAAGAGTTGCTTGTTCTTTTGGAGATTAACACTCTCCATCAATATTGTACATAACAAAGTGCTATATATAGACACACACACATACATACATACATACATACATACATACATACATACATACATACATACATACATACATACATACATACATACATACATACATACATACATACATTCATACATAGATACATAGATACATAGATACATAGATACATAGATACATACATACATACATACATACATACATACATACATACATACATACATACATACATACATACATACATACATACATACATACATACATACATACATACATACATACATACATACATACATACATACATACATACATACATACATACATACATACATACATTCATACATACATACATACATACATACATACATGTCTGAGGATCCTATTCTTAGAGATGGATCTAGGATAGGACATACATTTATGAAAGGGACTATGAAATATATAAAGTTTAATTTCTTTCAGAATTAGACAAAGATGAATTTAGAAAGATGATCATGCATCATGGAAAGACATTTTCTTTATTTCCACATGAAATAGGATGCGCTGATCCAAAGCTTGTAGCTCCAATGATCATCTCTACCATACCACATATTCCATGGAATCTTCGACCGATTCCAATCCTAAAGGCTCATCTACCTGAGCTAATGAGATTGTTAAAGGGGAAGATTGCCATGAGAATTTTAGAACCATCATCAACATCTTACTTAGATATGTGGTTCACAGTAGCTAAAAAGAACGGAAAGCTACGCTTTATAGAGGATCTACAACCTGTTAACAAAGTCACTATTAGAAATGTAGGAATAGGTCCTATTGTAGATGAGTTTGTCGAGGCATTTGCAGAACACTCCATCTATTCAATGGGAGATCTGTACTCAGGATATAACCAATTTCAATTATCTATTGAAAGTAGAGATGTAGCCACGATGAAGAATCCTTTGGGTCTTGTCCGTATGTGTACTTTACCACAAGGAGCAACAAATTCTTCAGCACACATGATGAATGCTATGAACTTGGTCTTACATGACCATCCCAAAGTGACTATGCCTTTTATTGATGATATTTTGATCAAAGGATGTGTGTAAAGGGAAGAAGATATGACTTTAGATTCATCCGGATGTAGAAAGTTTGTCTCCGACCAGATTTTTGATTGTGAAAGAATCTTTCAAAGGTTCGAGGAGGTTGGATTGACTTTCTCTTCACAGAAATCCACTTTTGGTATCAACGAAGTTTTGATTGTTGGACATTTATGTGGGAATTATGGTCGTAGGCCATACCTAGAGAAAGTTGATGCCGTCAGTAGAATTTTCAAGCTGTGTCGCAATGTTAGTGAAGTAAGGAGATTCTTAGGTGCATGTGTCTTTTATGTCATTTGGATTCCTCACTTTGCTCATGTTGCAAACCCGTTATATGATCTGTTATGAAAGAAAAAGAAATTCTTCTAGACAGAAGAACATAGTAAAACTGTGAGAAGACTGAACCAATTGCTTATTAATGCTCCAATCTTGAAACGAGTTGATTATTCAAGAAATAAGCCTGTAATCCTAACCATTTATACTAGCCCTATTGGTATAGGTCAGTCATTGGACAGGATGATGAGAAAGAGCAAAGATATGCAATTCGCCTTGGAGCAAAAATTTTGCATGATATACAGAGAAATTTTCCTCAAATTAAAAGAGAGATATGGGGATTAGTCACTGCCTTAAAAACAGATAAGGAATATTAGAGCTAATGTAATTGTTGAAACTGATTGTGTTCCATTATTAGGATTGATTGCTAACTATTCATCCCTTGATATTGCAATGTTACCATGGATTTCTTTTATTAAGTTTATTAATCTAGATTTTGTCCATATTGCTAGAAAGCATAATATTTTTGCTGATATGCTCTCACGAGCAAAATTTACGATGATAAAGAAGCAATGGATAGAGAAATAAAATTGATTAATTATGAGTCATCTACTTTTATGTATGAGCGATTTAGAGATGAAGAATATGAGGGAGAATGAAAAGATATAGGTTATTATCTGAGTACATTTTAGCCTATCCCAAGCTGGTCAATAAGTCGATTCTGGAACATCACGAAGAAGTCTTTTAACTTCTTTTTGAAAGATGGATATCTTTGGCGACATGCTAAAGGGAAAGTGAGAAATCCACATAGAGTGTTAGGCTTAAGAAATTTACAAGTGCAAGTTATGAAGGATATGCATGAAAGCCTATGGGCTGGTCATAAAGGTTTCGTAGAGACACATGAAAAGATTCAAGAAAGTTATTGGTGGCCAAGGATGTATGCAATTGTAAAAGATTTTGTGAGCACATGTATTACCTGTCAGTTACATTCCTCAGTCAAACATAGAGACCCTTTACATCCGACCTATCCACCTTGTATTCATTACAAGTGGGTAGGTGACCTTGTGACTATGCCTAAAAGAAATAGTGGTATGAGGTATATAGTACTTGCAGGTGAGATTTAAATAATCATGTTGAAGGTCGAGCACTTCGTTCTAATACTAACTATAATGTATGCTTATTTCTATTAGAAGAAGTATTATCCAAATCTGGATATGTTGAGAAACTAGTAGCAGATTGAGGTGATGCTAGAGGCAAGAGAGTTCTTTGATCAACATTGGATTCATTTGTCTCTTGCGACATCCTACAACCCAGAAGCTAATGGAAAGATTGAACGAGGACATCCTTCCATAGTAAAGGCGATCTCAAAAGCATGCCATGGAGGTATTGGGCAATGGCCAAAATACTTACCATTTTCTTTATGGGCCGATAGGATGACATACATGAGAATATTATCAAAAGCCAATTTTTCCTATACACACTCAGATAATAAACTGGATAAATTTAAAATGGAAAGTTAATTTAGCATGAGAAGATTTATTGGCATTAAGGATTAAACAATTAAAACAAGGTAATGAGAATTTGAAAGAGGCTACTAAAAAATTAAAAAGCAACATGTTCAAAGAATAAAATTTACTTTGACAAGAAACATCGACTGAGGCTATGATCGATAGAGAGTGGGGATTGGGTACTCGTTTATGATAGTACTTTTGAAACTCAATACGATGCATGACGAAAATTAATTAAATGATGGTTTGGTCCATATGTTGTTGTTTCTGTGTTTGATACAGGTACATATACTTTATGAGAACTTGAAGGGACTCCTTTAAGAATGTGATTGCAGGTAAAAGGATTAAGCTATTCAAAAGAAGGTCAAGCAATTGACTATGAGTTAGATGAAGACTTCTTGGATGATGATGATGAAGATGAAGCATGATGTTAATCAGGTGAAACAATTCTAATTTTTCTTTATTTTTAATTTCTTCTTCATGCATTTCATAGTTAGGAATTTACATGTTTATGGTATAAAAAGAAAATTGTTAAAATTATGTAAAGGAAGAATTAGAAATCAAAGTCGAGATGTGTATGTGAGTCAAAGGTAAGAGTTAGGGAATGTGCATGAATACTTAATTACATAAGACCGTCTATATACCCTGCATGTGCATACATGTTACTAGGTTTTATCCTAAGTGTCTATGTATTCGTGTGATTGTGAGCATGATACCTATTTGTGTTTGCGACCATGAATATGTGTGTATACATATAAGAGTATGTATGAATGGGTGTGATTATCCTATGAGGAACCTTATGAATATATTGATAGATGTTCTTCTAAGTGTATATGTGGGGGTA
>CM035409.1:163272657-163642657 GCA_020310875.1 Ceratopteris richardii
ATTCCTAAAGTCTAGGACCACTCTTAAGTGGATGATTCACCATATTGAGATTCAAATTTATGTATAAATACACCCCCTTCTAGTCTTGAGATAGAGAGAAATTTTTTGAGAGCTTGAGATATGTATATGAGCCTACATTGTACTCACTTCAAATTAGAGTAGTCCTCCATAACTTCCTAGTATCATATGTGCATTATCAATATAGATTATGATTCATATATCTTAATTACTTAATCTTTGTGTGTTGCCACAGTACATTGAGGTACATAATGAAATTGTCTGATATATTTCTCTATGTGTGAGTGTCCAAATTCCAAGATTTAAATTGTGGAACTAGATAGACCTTATGAAATCATGTATGAAGTTTCACTATAATTGGAGCAATAGATCTCAAGTTATGAAGTTTTGAAGGTGACTATGTTTGCACCATCTTGTTCCTAAAAAGTCCAGGTGACCCCTCAATCTTCTAGCCTACACTTAGTGGTACAAGGCATTATGTGTGTTTAATTGATGATCATAGCAGGTATACTATTGTATTCTTTACAAAGACAAAAGATGAAGTATCTCAATGTTTTCAAAGGTGAAAAGCAATTGTGGAAAAATATACAGGTAGATTTATGAAGAAGTTGAGATTTGATGGAGGGGGAGAATATTTCTCTTCCCATTATACTTCTTTCTTGCATGAACATAGAATAAGGAGAGAAGCTACATGTAGATATACACCTCAACAGAATGGTATTGCAAAAAGGAAAAATAGAACACTTGTGGAAGCAACTAGATCAATGCTTAATGATAAGAATTTACTAGCATATTTATGGGCTAAAGCACATATATTACAATTATCTAATTATGCGACAGGTTTCCTACATTAGGTATACATAGGTATACTCCTTATGAAGTATGTTTGGAAGAAAACCAACTCACAACATTCTATATTTCTTGGTTACTTGTGTTAGATTCACATTCCATAAGAGTTGAGGTATTACCTAGGGCCAAAAATAGAGAAGTTAGTATTTATTGATTATTCAAATGAACAAAAGGGTTATAGATGTTATAATCCTATAACTAACATGTTCACTATGTCAAGGAATTTTGTCTTTGACTAAGTTCAAACATGGTATGATTCAAAGAAAAATAAAGTCTATCTTCTTGCATATGATGAAGATTACCCTTCACTTTTTGCTAGAGGTTTACCAAGGCAAACAAGTGAAGACATAAGTGATGTTGATTCTACACCAGGCCAAATATTTCTTCAAAAGGTAAGGAGAAATTTGATGAAGGTATTTCATAAGGAGAGTCTTCAAGAGATCTCAAAGATAGAGGAAGAAAATACAAAGGCATGGTCATGATAGAAATTTCTCAACTCATTATTATGCTTACATGAATCAAGCAAAAAAGCTAGTAGAAGCTACATGTTTTGATGAAGCAAAATGAAAGACATAATACGTACAAGAAATCCAAGATGAATATGATGCTCTCGTTAAAATGATACTTGGAATTTGGTGGTAAGGATTCCAAAAAAAAACATATGAAATAAATCGATGTACAAGATGGAAAGGAATGCAAATCGAAGCATACAAAGCAAGGTTAGTTGCAAGAGGATTCACACAATCTTATGGGATAGATTATGATGAGACATATGCAAAGATGCACACAATGAAAAACACTTATTAGTGTGGAACAAGAAATGGATGGAACTTGTACCAACTTTATGTTAAAAAGATTGTCTAAAAGGCATCTTAATAGAAGAAGTTTACATGGTTCAACCAAAAGGTTTCATAGACATCGTAAATCTAAATTATGTTTTCAAGTTGAAAAGAGCTTTGTATGGTCTTAACCAAGCTCCTAGAGCTTGGAATAGAAGGTTACTAAACTATCTTGTTGATCAAGTTTTTCAAGTTAGTTTTACTAATCCTTCTTTTCTTATCAAGGATAGTGAATATGGTACCATATATGTTTTGAAATGATGCAATAGTGATGCAACACAATGGACTCTCCTTTACGAGAGTTCCACAATGATAGTCTCACAGTAGAAAACTGATCTCCCGTGTGCTACACACAGTACTCCACACAAGGCCTGCACGATAAGTGGAAAACACACAGTACATAGGGAGCACAAACATAGGTTTCTTAGATGTTACAAAATACAATCAAACTTATAGTTTGTGGCTGACCAAGCCACTATATATTTTATTAAAGAACATATACAAAAGTGTCCAATGACCATTTGGCCTTTCACATGGACACTATTAGTAACAATCTCCCACTCAAGGCAGATATGGCCAAAGTGAATATGGGAGAAGGTTAAAGAATGATAAAGAATACTCAAGTGTAAGTATACAAACTATACCTTCCATTTGATGGGCATGTTACATAGTATACAAGTAACTGTGTAAGATCATGAATCAAGTAACCCCCATCAAGTGACAACAGTGTCAAAAGTTCTCCTCTTGTAGAGCTTTGGTCAAAGCATCTATAGAATTATCTCAAGTTTGAGCCTTGTCAAGAATAATGTGCTCAGTGGCTAAGCAATCTCTAATGAAGTGATACCTCACCTCAATGTGCTTGATTTTTGCATGATAGATCTGATTCTTAGCCAAAGTAGTGGCACTTTGACTATCACAAAGCAAAGGAGGTACATGTTGAGGTAGACCCATATCACAAGGAAGACGAGTTACATGCCTCACTTGATGCAACATACTCTGCTTCTATGGCACAAATAGTTGTACATTCTTGAATATGAGATCTCCAAGAGATAGCACCTCCAACCAAAAGAAAAATGTACCCTCATGTAGACTTTTGATTGCCTACGCAACCACCATAATCAGAATTTGTGTAACCAATAATGGATGCCTTTGCTCTACCTAACCATAGACACTTGTCCTTATTGCCACTCGGACATCTCGAAATCATCTTGAGTGCTTCCCAATGCTTCTTTCTTATTCATAAAAACGATGATAATGGGGATAGATAATTGGCAACCTATCACTTGTATTAATGTTATTTACAAATTCTATGATATGACTTTGGCCAATAGATTAAGAGACTATGTGGATCTAAAAGAGCAAAAGGGGTTTATCAAGGGTAAATTCATTTTCAAAGATATTGTGTCCCTCTGGGAGGGAATTGACCAAGCGTAAGAAGATAGCAAAGAGATCTTATTTCCTAAGATTGATTTTGATAAGGCCTATGATAGGCTGGAATGGGACTTTATCCTTTAGTCTTTAAGAGATGTAGGTTTGGAAGTCAATTCTTGAAGACGATTAGGTGTCTTTTACTAAATTCTTCAGCCAATGTTGTGGTTAATGGTAGGAATTTTTATAAATAATTGCTTGTTAGGTCTGTTAGGAAAGGATGTCTGCTTGCTCCTTTATTCTTTTCCATTTCCATAGATATCCTTGATTGTCTTGTACATAAATCTTATGAAGAAGATATCATGATGGGTATTTAATAAGAATTTTAATCAAGAGATGATTATGCAAAATTCACGATGATGGCTCAAAAGGTAATATTCACAGTGACATCAATAATATCAAATCCTTTTGGGAATCTCTTGATAGCTTTTCTAGGGACAATGATTTAAAGATAAACCACTCAAATACTTCTTATAATTTTTTTTATTTGTAGGTTCCTCGAATTCATAAGGATCAAGGTTGTTGTCTCCTTGGGTATTGTTATGGACTTTATGACTATTGATCCTTAGAGATGGACATGGATCTTTGAAAAATTTAATAAAAGAGTTACTTAGTTTTGTCACCCCGATTGGGATCTATTCCACAAAAGGTTTATTGCTAATGATTATGTTATTTTAAATTGATTTATTATATCTTCTACTAGAATCCTAGCAAATCTAGAATTAAAGTTGTCAAGGGAAAATATCTAACTTTTTTTGCAGAGGAGACCTTAGCAAGAAAAGACTTCATAAAGTTGCCAATAGCATTTTCTTTCAAAAGAGATAGGCTAGGGTATTAGGCCTCCTAGATGCTTAAGTTTTAGCTAACAAACTTTGTGAAAATGGGATTGCTAGAGGTTTTTCTAGCTATAATATTTAGACTATTCTTATTTCCAACCAAATTGATTGTTTTGAGCTTGTTAAGTTTCTAGTGTGGAATGCAATGAATCCATCAATGTCGCTTTTTCTAATGTTTTATTTTCCCCTAAATGTTCTACCTTGATTAGATTTATTTTTTCTAGTTGGTGTTTTATTAAGAAAAGAATTTCAGCCTACATTGGAGCTAGGATTCCCCAAAAAAATATTACCTTTTGACTCAACTTTCTATCTCCTCCTCTTGAAAAATGGAGGACTTCCCAAAAGCTGGGTTTAAAGTGCTGGAATGATGTTCTAACCTCCTTGGGTGACATAATCTCTTTTCAACTCCCAAAAGAAGTATCCACTAAAAAATATACATGAAAAGTTTATAAAAAATCATGCTTAAATATTCAATACTGCTTTGCATTGTGAAGCTTTGCAAGTTGCCTCCCCCATGGATTGATGGAAAGAAGCTTTGAAGTATGAAAAATGGTTCAAGATGATCAACCATCTGAATACTATATGGAAGGTTAGTTGGAAAGTGGCAATAAAGGTTCATGAATGTTTGGCACTTCTCCAAAAGTATGAAAGTGGCTAATCTAAAATAGCCAGTTTATAGAATGTGATTTGGTCACAAAGCAAAGATCTAAAAATTGAAATTTCAAATTCTCAATGTACTTCTCCTAATGAGATTGCAGACGTTAAACATATATTTTCCTCGTGTAGAAAGGCCTTTTTTATATGGAATCAAATTTAGTAGAAGTGAGCTCATTTTCACATGCAAGAATTCTTTTGGCATGAAGTCTTGTTAGATGCATGTATCAATGTTGATTTTGTAATGTAACATACTTTTAGGCTTAAGATATTAATTTTTACCTAGATCTATTACAATAACATGATGTTTTACTAGAATCACATGGGAGGGGCTTTGGGAACTTGAGTACATACTTACATACTCCTCTCATGTAGGTCCTTCAAAATGTGGAAAAAGAAGTCAAAGATCAAGGAACTAAATATCATATTCAATCTCTATGCAGAGTATAATTGAAGGAAAAAGGTGTGGCTTTGCAGAAACTCCTCCCATACCAGACCTTTGTGTGCATCAATCTTATACAAAGAATGTAAAAGATGTATAGATTCAAGGAGATAGGACTCAACACCTACTATAAAAAGTGAATGTCTACTAAGATTTATTTCACTATATTCTTCTTTATAAGCGGCCCAAAATGACTCCTTGGTATCAATTGAGTGATGTGCTTCATTTTTCTTTCCCTCATGCAAGAGTTTTTTCAAGAAAAAGGTTCTTGCCACAAATACTTGTTTGGGATCATGTTCACATTATGAAATTGGGTGCTTTCCTTTGAGCTTAGTTTTGTCTCTCTATAGCATAATTTGTAAGACAATAGTTACCCAATATAACACAGGAGCAATAGCAGAGAAGATAACAGATATAGGAGAATCTCAACAATTTTTCTACTAGCAGCAAGTACAAAGATGATGGTGTTGTCCACCCGTGCGCTCTCAAGGTAGAACTTAAATGGTGATCTAGACAACTCTAGATAGGGAGATACAAGGTAGAGGTATGCTGGCTCAATTTGATATATCAAGTAGTGCAGAAGTCATGTATATATAGGATCACGGGTGGCCTTCCATGGACGGCTATACATGGGTGGTAGAGCGTGGGCAGCCACCGCCAGCGTAATTACCATACACGGATTAGAACGGTTGAACCGACCTAACAAATATAAATGATTTCTGACTTCGATAGGGAATATTCTATGGAATATTCCCTTTATCGTCGCAACGAGGGCGCTGCCCCCGGACCCCCACCAGGGGGCCCGCTGGCTCTGTGTGACCCCCGAGCCAGGGGGCCTGTTGGCCCCCTTGGACCCCCCAACCAGGGCTGCTCACCGCTACCCTGGACCCCACAATTGGGGACCCTGGTAACTCCCTTTCTTTACAATACCTTACATGGTCCAATATGACCTTCATCCAACATGCAAGTTGGGATTCCCATCAATTCGGTAATGCACGCTTGGCTTCTCCTCATAATGGGGGCCTTACAAAATGTGCATACAATCATGAGGGGTAGACATTGATCATATACTAACACCCCCCTCAATGTTTACCAATGATAAATCAAGTAGGTCTCGGTCCTATGCCCATCTGTTGAAGATGCCTGTTGAGCTCCTCTCTTCCAAGTGCTTTAGTGAATATGTCAGCACAATTTGCCTCTGATGGACAATATTCTAGCTCCACAATTTCATCTTCAATTAGCTCACGAATATAATGGTACTGTACTTCTATGTGCTTGGTGCGAGCATGAAATACTGGGTTCTTTGCAATAGCCATACAACTTTGATAATCACACTTGAGTACAGTCGCCATATTTGATGGAAAGCCTAGATCTGCAAGAACTCTCCTTAACCAAACTGCCTCACAAGAAGCAAAACAAGCTGCTTTGTACTCTGCTTCAGTGGAGGAGAGTGCGAGAGTTGGTTGCTTCCTACTTACCCAAGAAAATATTCCTGAACCAAGTGAGAAACAATGTCCAGAAATTGATTTTCTAGAATCACAATCTCCAGCCCATTTAGAATTTGCATTCTAGCATTGCAGTGACTCTTCTTAGGTTTGTTGGAAAACCTGCTTAACACTCAAAAACATAGCAAATTTCTGGTCTAGTGTTGCACAAAAAAGAAAGACTTCCAATGAGCTTCCTGTACTTCTTAGCATCTACATCAGGTATGTTATCATCCATAGATAGCTTATGATTTACCTCCATAGGTGTGCTAGTTGGTTTGTAGTCCATCATTCCAAATGCCTTGAAAATTTCTTTGGCATATTTTTGTTGTGAGATGAAAATGCCATCCTTCCTTTGCCATACTTCAATTCCTAGACAAAAATGGAGTAGACCTAAGTCTGTCATTTCAAACTCAGTTCCCAAACTGATCAGAGTTTGATTGATGAGTTCTTGATGATCTCCTGTACTGATCAAATCATCTACATATACAATGACAACAACTAGCTTGCTATCCCTTTTCATTACATACAAGTTAGCATCAGAAGTACTTCTCTCAAAACCTATATTGTTGAAAAATTATCTTTCCATTGGTATTAAGCCCGTGGAGCTTGCTTAAGTCCATACCAAGCTTTCTTCAACCTGCAAACTTTATTTTTTGAATTGGGCACCTCAAAAACTGGTGGTTGTGATACATATACCTCCTCCTTGGACCCCCCAACCCCCTTGGACCCCAGGCCCCTTGGACCCCCCAGCCGGGGCTTCTCACCGCTGCCTCGGACCCCGCAATTGGGGACCCTGGTAACTCCCTTTCCTTACAATACCTTACATGGTCCAATATGACCTTCATCCAACATGCAAGTTGGGATTCCCATCAATTGGGTAATGCACGCTTGGCTTCTCCTCATAATGGGGGCCTTACAAAATGTGCATACAATCATGAGGGGTAGACATTGATCATATACTAACACCCCCCCTCAATGTTTACAAATGATAAATCAAGTAGGTCTCGGTCCTATGCCCATCTGTTGAAGATGCCTGTTGAGCTGCTCTCTTCCAAGTGCTTTAGTGAATATGTTAGCACAATTTGCCTCTGTTGGACAATATTCTAGCTCCACAATTTCATCTTCAATTAGCTCACGAATATAATGGTACTGTACTTCTATGTGCTTGGTGTGAGCATGAAATACTAGGTTCTTTGCAATAGGCATACAACTTTGATTATCACACTTGAGTATAGTTGCCATATTTGATGTAAAGCCTAGATCTGCAAGAATTCTCCTTAACCAGACTGCCTCACAAGAAGCCAAACAAGCTGCTTTGTACTCTGTTTTAGTGGGGGAGAGTGCGAGAGTTGGTTGCTTCCTACTTACCCAAGAAAATATTCCTGAACCAAGCAATATCGAGAAATTGATTTTCTAGAATCAGAATCTCCTGCCCAATCTTAGAATTGGCATTCCACCATTCCAGTGAATCTCCTTAGGTTTGTTGGAAAACCTACTTAACACTCCAACAGCATAGCAAATGTCTGGTCTAGTGTTGCACAAAAAAGAAAGACTTCCAACGAGCTTCCTGTACTTCTTCGCATCTACATCAGGTATGTTATCATCCATAGATAGCTTATGATTTACCTCCATAGGTGTGCTAGTTGGTTTGCAGTCCATCATTTGAAATGCCTTGATAATTTCTTTGGCATATTTTTTTTGTGAGATGAAAATGCCATCCTTCCTTTGCCATACTTCAATTCCCAGACAAAAATGGATTAGACCTAAGCCTGTCATTTCAAACTCAGTTCCCAAACTAATCCGAGTTTAATTGATGAGTTCTTGATGATCTCCTGTAATGATCAAATCATCTACATATACAATGACAACAACTAGCTTGCTATCCCTTTTCGTTACATACAAGTTAGCATCAGAAGTACTTCTCTCAAAACCCATATTTTTGAAAAAATTATCTATCCATTGGTACCAAGCCCGTGGAGCTTGCTTAAGTCCATACAAAGCTCTCTTCAACCTGCAAACTTTATTTTCTGAATTGGGCACCTCAAAAATCGGTGGTTGAGATACATATACCTCCTCCTTGGACCCTCCTCGCCCCTTGGAACCCCCAGCCCCCTTGGACCCCCCAGTTGGGGCTTCTCACCGCTGCCCCGGACGCCACAATTGTTGACCCTAGTAACTCCCTTTCCTTACAATACCTTACATGGTCCAATATGACCTTCATCCAACATGCAAGTTGGGATTCCCATCAATTGGGTATCGCACGCTTGCCTTCTCCTCATAATGGGGGCGTTACAAAATGTGCATACAATCATGAGGGGTAGACATCAATCATATACTAACACTCTCCCTCAATGTTTACCAATGATAAATCAAGTAGGTCTCGGTCCTATCCCCATCTGTTGAAGATGCCTGTTGAGCTTCTCTCTTCCAAGTGCTTTAGTGAATATGTCAGCACAATTTTCCTCTGTAGGACAATATTCTAGCTCCATAATTTCATCTTCAATTAGCTCACGAATATAATGGTACTGTACTTCTATGTGCTTGGTGCGAGCATGAAATACTGGGTTCTTTGCAATAGCCAGACAACTTTGATTATCACACTTGAGTACAATCACCATATTTGATGGAAAGCCTAGATCTGCAAGAATTCTCCTTAACCAGACTTCCTCACAAAAAGCAAAACAAGCTGCTTTGTACTTTGCTTCAGTGGAGGAGAGTGCGAGAGTTGGTTGCTTCCTACTTACCGAAGGAAACATCCTTGAACCAAGTGAGAAACAATATCCAGAAATTGATTTTCTAGAATCACAATCTCCAACCCAATTTTAGAATTTGCATTCCAGCATTCCAGTGACTCTCCTTAGGTTTGTTGGAAAACCTACTTAACATTTCAACAACATAGCAACTGTCTGGTCTAGTGTTGCACAAAAAAGAAAGACTTCCAACGAGCTTCCTGTACTTCTTAGCATCTACATCAGGTATGTTATCATCCATAGATAGCTTATGATTTACCTCCATTGGTGTGCAATCCATCATTCCAAATGCCTTGAGAATTTGTTTGGCATATTTTTGTTGTGAGATGAAAATGCCATCCTTCCTTTGCCATACTCCAACTCCCAGACAAAAATGGAGTAGACCTAAGTCTGTCATTTCAAACTCAGTTCCCAAACTGATCCGAGTTTGATTGATGATCTTCTGTAATGATCAAATCATCTACATATACAATGACAACAACTAGCTTTCTATCCCTTTTCGTTACATACAAGTTAGCATCAGAACTACTTCTCTCAAAGCCCATATTTTTGAAAACATTATCTATCCGTTGGCACCAAGCGCGTGGAGCTTGCTTAAGTCCATACAAAGCTTTCTTCAACCTGCAAACTTTATTTTCTGAATTGGGCACCTCAAAAATTGCTGGTTGAGATACATATACCTCCTCCTTGGACCCCCCAGCCCGCTTGGACCCCCCTGCCGGGGCTGCTCACTGCTACCCCGGACCCTAGAATTGGGGACCCTAGTAACTCCCTTTCCTTACAATACCTTACATGGTCCAATATGACCTTCATCCAACATGCAAGTTGGATTTCCCATCAATTGGGTAATGCACGCTTGACTTCTCCTCATAATGGGGGCCTTACAAAATGTGCATACAATTATGATGGGTAGACATTGATCATATACTAACACCCCCCTCAATGTTTACCAATGATAAATCAAGTAGGTCTCTCTCCTATGCCCAACTGTTGAAGATGCCTGTTGAGCTTCTCTCTTCCAAGTGCGTTAGTGAATATGTCAGCACAATTTGCCTCTGTTGGACAATATTCTAGCTCCAGAATTTCATCTTCAATTAGCTCACGAATATCATGGTACTGTACTTCTATGTGCTTGGTGCAATCATGAAATACTGGGTTCTTTGCAATAGCCATACAACTTTGATTATCACACATGAGTAGAGTCTCCATATTTGATGGAAAGCCTAGATCTGCAAGAATTCTCCTTAACCAGACTGCCTCACAAGAAGAAAAACAAGCTGCTTTGTACTCTACTTCAGTGGAGGAGAGTGCGAGAGTTGGTTGCTTCCTACTTACCCAAGAAAATATTCTTGAAGCAAGTGAGAAACAATATCTAGAAACTGATTTTCTAGAATCACAAACTCCAGCCCAATCTTAGAATTTGCATTCCACGATTCCAATGACTCTCCTTAGGTTTGTTAGAAAACCTGCTTAACACTCCAACAACATAGCAAATGTCTGGTCTAGTGTTGCACAAAGAAGAAAGACTTCCAACAAGCTTCCTGTACTTCTTAGCATCTACATCAGGTATGTTATCATCCATAGATAGCTTATGATTTACCTCCATAGGTGTGCTAGTTGGTTTAGAGTCCATCATTCCAAATGCCTTGAGAATTTGTTTGGCATATTTTTGTTGTGAGATGAAAATGCTATCCTCCCTTTGTCATACATCAAATCCTAGACAAAAATGGAGTAGACCTAAGTCTATCATTTCAAACTCAGTTCCCAAAGTGATCCACGTTTGATTGATGAGTTCTTGATGATCTCCTGTAATGATCAAATCATCTACATATACACTGACAACAACTAGCTTGCTATCCCTTTTTGTTACATACAAGTTAGCATCAGAAGTACTTTTCTCAAAACCCATATTTTTGAAAAAATTATCTATCCGTTGGTACCAAGCCCGTGGAGCTTGCTTAAGTCCATAGAAAGCTTTCTTCAACTTGCAAACTTTATTTTCTGAATTGGGAACCTCAAAAACTAGTGGTTGAGATACATATACCTCCTCCTTGGACCCCCCAACCTACTTGGACCCCCCAACCAGGGCTCCTCACCGCTGCCTCGGACCCCACAATTGGGGACCTTGGTAACTCCCTTTCCTTACAATACCTTACCTGGTCGAATATGACCTTCATCCAACATGCAAGTTGGGATTCCCATCAATTGGGTAATGCACGCTTGGCTTCTCCTCATAATGGGGGCCTCACAGAATGTGCATACAATCATGAGGGGTAGACATTGAACATATACTAACACCCCCCCTCAATGTTTACCAATGATAAATCAAGTAGGCCTCCGTCCTATGCCCATCTGTTGAAGATGCCTGTTGAGCTGCTCTCTTCCGAGTGCTTTAGTGAATATGTCAACACAATTTGCCTCTATTGGACAATATTCTAACTCCACAATTTCATCTTCAATTAGCTCACGAATATAATGGTACTATACTTCTATGTGCTTGGTGTGAGCATGAAATACTTGGTTCTTTGCAATATCCATACAACTTTGATTATCACACTTGAGTACAGTCTCCATATTTGATGGAAAGCCTAGATCTGCAAGAATTCTCCTTAACGAGACTACCTCACTAGAAGAAAAACAAGCTGCTTTGTACTCTACTTCAATGGAGGAGAGTGCGAGAGTTGGTTGCTTCCTACTTACCCAAGAAAATATTCCTGAACAAAGTGAGAAACAATATCCAGAAACTGATTTTTTAGAATCACAATCTCCAACCCAATCTTAGAATTCCCATTCCAACATTCTAGTGACTCTCCTTAGGTTTGTTGGAAAACCTACTTATCACTCCAACACCATAGCAAATGTCTGGTCTAGTGTTGCACAAAAAAGAAAGATTTCCAATGAGCTTCCTGTACTTCTTAGCATCTACATTAGGTATGTTATCATCCATAGATAGCTTATGACTTACCTCCATAGGTGTGCTAGTTGGTTTGCAGTCCATCATTCCAAATGCCTTGAGAATTTCTTTGGCATATTTTTGTTGTGAGATGAAAATGCCATCCTTCCTTTGCCATACTTCAATTCCCAGACAAAAATGGAGTAAACCTAAGTCTGTCATTTCAAACTCAGTTCCCAAACTGATCCGAGTTTGATTGATGAGTTCTTGATGATCTCCTGTAATGATCAAATCATCTACATATACAATGACAACAACTAGCTTGCTATACCTTTTCGTTACATACAAGTTAGCATCAGAATTACTTCTCTCGAAACCCATATTTTTGAAAAAAATATCTATCTGTTGGTACCAAACCCGTGGAGCTGGCTTAAGTCCATACAAAGCTTTCTTCATCCTGCAAACTATTTTTCTGAATAGGGAACCTCAAAAACTGGTGGTTGAGATACATATACCTCCTCCTTGGACCCTCGAGCCCCCTTGGACCCCCCAAGCCCCTTGGACCCCTCAGCCAGGGCTGCTCACCGCTGCCCCGGACCCCACAATTGGGGACCCTGGTAACTCCCTTTCCGTACAATACCTTACATGGTGCAATATTTCCTTCATCCAACATGCAAGTTGGGATTCCCATTAGTTGGGTAATGCATGCTTGGCTTCTCCTCATAATGGAGGCCTTACAAAATGTGCATACAATCGTGAGGGGTAGACATTGATCATATACTAACACCCCCCCTCAATGTTTACCAATGATAAATCAAGTAGGTCTCGGTCCTATGCCCATATGTTGAAGATGCCTATTGAGCTTCTCTCTTCCAAGTGCTTTAGTGAATATGTCAGCACAATTTGCCTCTGTTGGACATATTCTAGCTCCACAATTTCATCTTCAATTAGCTAACGAATATAATTGTACTGTACTTCTATGTGCTTGGTGCGAGCATGAAATACTGGGTTCTTTGAAATAGCCATACAACTTTGATTATCACACTTGAGTATAGTCACCATGTTTGATGGAAAGCTTAGATCTATAAGAATTCTCCTTAACCAGACCGCCTCACAAAAAGCAAAAAAAGCTGCTTTGTACTCTGCTTTAGTGGAGGAGAGTGCAAGAGTTGGTTGCTTCCTACTTACCCAAGAAAATATTTTTGAACCAAGTGAGAAACAATATCCAGAAATTGATTTTCTAGAATCATAATCTCTAGCCCAATCTTAGAATTCGCATTCCAGCATTCCAGTGACTCTCCTTAGGTTTGTTGGAAAACCTACTTAACACTCCAACAACATAGCAAATGTCTGGTCTAGTGTTGCACAAAAAAGAAAAATTTCCAACGAGCTTCCTGTAGTTCTTATCATCTACATCAGGTATGTTATCATCCATAGATAGCTTATGATTTACCTCCATAGGTGTGCTAGTTGGTTTGTAGTCCATCATTCCAAATGCCTTGATAATTTCTTTGGCATATTTTTGTTGTGAGATGAAAATGCCATCCTTCCTTTGCCATACTTCAATTCCCAAACAAAAATGGAGTAGACCTAAGTGTGTCTTTTGAAACTCAGTTCCCAAAATGATCCGAGTTTGATTGATGAGTTCTTGATGATCTCCTGTAATGATCAAATCATCTACATATACAATGACAACAACTAGCTTGCTATCCCTTTTCGTTACATACAAGTTAGCATTAGAAGTACTTGTCTCAAAACCCATATTTTTGAAAAAATTATCTATCCATTGGTACCAAGCCCGTGGAGCTTTCTTAAGTCCATACAAAGCTTTCTTCAACTTGCGAAATTTCTTTTCTGAATTGGGCACCTCAAAAACTGGTGGTTGGGATACATATACCTCCTCCTTGGACCCCCCAGCCCCCTTGGACCCCCCAACCCCCTTGGACCCCCCAGCCGAGGCTGCTCACCGTTGCCCCGGACCCCACAATTGGGGACCCTGGTAACTACCTTTCCTTAGAATACCTTACATCGTCCAATATGACCTTAATCCAACGTGCAAGTTGGGATTCCCATCAATTGGGTAATGCACGCTTGGCTTCTCCTCATAATGGGGGCCTTACAAAATGTGCACAGAATCATGAGGGGTAGAAATTGATCACATACTAACACCCCCCCCTCAATGTTTACCAATGATAAATCAAGTAGGTCTCGGTCCTATGCCCATCTGTTGAAGATGCCTGTTGAGCTGCTCTCTTCCAAGTGCTTTAGTGAATATGTCAGCACAATTTGCCTCTGTTAGACAATATTCTAGCTCCATAATTTCATCTTCAATTAGCTCACGAATATAATGATACTCTCCTTCTATGTGCTTGGTGCGAGCATGAAATACTGGGTTCTTTGCTATAGCCATACAACTTTGATTATCACACTAGAGTATTGTTGCAATATTTGATGGAAAGCCTAGATCTGCAAGAATTCTCCTTAACCAGATTGCCTCACAAGAAGCAAAACAAGCTGCTCTGTACTGTGCTTCAGTGCAGGAGAGTGCAAAAGTTGGTTGCTTCCTACTTACCCAAGAAAATATTCCTGAACCAAGTGAGAAACAATATCCAGAAACTGATTTTCTAGAATCACAATCTCTAGCCCAATCTTAGAATTCGCATTCCAGCATTCTAGTGACTCTCCTTAGGTTTGTTGGAAAACCTGCTTAACATTGTAACAACATAGCAAATGTCTGGTCTAGTGTTGCACAAAAAAGAAAGACTTCCAACGAGCTTCCTATACTTCTTAGCATCTACATCAAGTATGTTATCATCCATAGATAGCTTATGATTTACCTCCATAGGTGTGCTAGTTGGTTTGGAGTCCATTATTCCAAATGCCTTGAGAATTCCTTTGGCATATTTTTGTTGTGAGATGAAAATGCCATCCTTCCTTTGCCATACTTCAAATCCCAGAGAAAAATGGAGTAGACCTAAGTCTGTCATTTCAAACTCAGTTCCCAAACTGATCCGAGTTTGATTGATGAGTTCTTGTTGATCTCCTGTAATGATCAAATCATCTACATATACAATGACAACAACTAGCTTGCTATCCCTTTTTGTTACATACAAGTTAGCATCAGAAGTACTTCTCTCAAAACCCATATTTTTGAAAAAATTATCTATCCATTGGTACCAATCCCGTGGAGCTTGCTTAAATCCATAGAAAGCTTTCTTCAACTTGCGAACTTTCTTTTCTGAATTGGGCACCTCAAAAACTGGTGGTTCGGATACATATACCTCCTCCTTGGACCCCCCAGCCCCCTTGGACCCCCCAGCCGAGGCTGCTCACCGCTCCCCTGGACCCCACAATTGGGGACCCTGGTCACTCCCGTTCCTTACAATACATTACATGGTCCAATATGACCTTCATCCAACATGCAACTTGGGATTCCCATCAATTGGGTAATGCACGCTTGGCTTCTCCTCATAATGGGGGCCTTACAAAATGTGCATACAATCATGAGGGGTAGACATTGATCACATACTAACACCCCCCGTCAATATTTACCAATGATAAATCAAGTAGGTCTCGGTCCTATGCCCATCTATTGAAGATGCCTGTTGAGCTGCTCTCTTCCAAGTGCTTTAGTGAATTCACATTCCAGCATTCCAGTGACTCTCCTTAGGTTTGTTGGAAAACCTGTTTAACAATCCCACAGCATAGAAAAGGTCTGGTCTAGTGTTGCACAAAAAAGAAAGACTTCCAACGAGCTTCCTGTACTTCTTAGCCCCTACATCAAGTATGTTATCATCCATAGATAGCTTATGATTTACCTCCATAGGTGTGCTAGTTGGTTTGGAGTCCATCATTCCAAATGCCTTGAGAATTTCTTTGGCATATTTGTGTTGTGAGATTAAAATGCCATCCTTCCTTTGCCATACTTCAAATCCCAAAAAAAAATGGAGTAGACCTAAGTCTGTCATTTCAAACTCAGTTCCCAAACTGATCTGAGTTTGATTAATGAGTTCTTGATCATCTCCTGTAATGATCAAATCATCTACATATACAATGACAACAACTAGCTTGCTATCCCTTTTCGTTACATACAAGTTAGCATCAGAACTACTTCTCTCAAAACCCATATTTTTGAAAAAATTATCTATCCGTTTGTACCAAGCCCGTCAAGCTTGCTTAAGTCCATACAAAGCTTTCTTCAACCTGCAAACTTTATTTTCTGAATTGGGCACCTCAAAAACTAGTGGTTGAGATACATATACCTCCTCCTTGGACACCCAAGCCCCCTTGGACCCCCCAGCCCCGTTGGACCCCCCAAGCCCCTTGGACCCCCCAGCCCGTGCTGCTCACCGCTGCCCCGGACCCCTACATCAAGTATGTTATCATCCATAGATAGCTTATGATTTACCTACATAGGTGTGCTAGTTGGTTTGCAGTCCATCATTCCAAATGCCTTGAGAATTTCTTTGGCATATTTTTGTTGTGAGATGAAAATGCCATCCTTCCTTTGCCATACTTCAAATCCCAGAAAAAAATGGAGTAGACCTAAGTCTGTCATTTCAAACTCAGTTCCCAAACTGATCCGAGTTTGATTGATGAGTTCTTGATGATCTCCTGTAATGATCAAATCATCTACATATACAATGACAACAACTAGCTTGCTATCCCTTTTCGTTACATACAAGTTAGCATCAGAAGTACTTCTCTAAAAACCCATATTTCTGAGAAAATTATCTATCCGTTGGTACCAAGCCCGTGGAGGTTGCTTAAGTCAATACAAAGCTTTCTTCAACCTGCAAACTTTATTTTCTCAATTGGGCTCCTCAAAAACTCGTGGTTGAGATACATATACCTCCTCCTTGGACCCCCCGAGCCCCCTTGGATCCCCCCACCCCCTTGGACCCCCTAGGCCCTTTGGACCCCCCAGCCGGGGCTGCTCACCGCTGTCGCGGACCCCACAATTGGGTACTGTCGTAACTCCCTTTCCTTACAATACCTTACATGGTCCAATATGACCTTCATCCAACATGCAAGTTGGGATTCCCATCAATTGGGTAATGCACGCTCGGCTTCTCGTCATAATGGGGGCCTTACAAAATGTGCATACAATCATGAGGGGTAGACATTGATCATATACTAAGACCCCCCCTCAATGTTTACCAATGATAATTCAAGTAGGTCTCGGTCCTATGCCCATCTGTTGAAGATGCATGTTACGCTTCTCTCTTCCAAGTGCTTTAGTGAATATGTCAACACAATTTGCCTCTGTTGGACAATATTCTAGCTTCATAATTTCATCTTCAATTAGCTCACGAATATAATGGTACTATACTTCTATGTGCTTGGTGCGAGCATGAAATACTGGGTTCTTTGCAATATCCATACAACTTTGATTATCACTCTTCAGTACAGTGGCCATATTTGATGGAAAGCCTAGATCTACAAGAATTCTCCTTAACCATACTGCCTCACAAGAAGCAAAACAAGCTGTTGTGTACTCTGCTTCAGTGGAGGAGAGTGCGAGAGTTAGTTGCTTCCTACTTACCCAAGAAAATATTCCTGAACCAAGTGAGAAACAATATCAGAAATTGATTTGCTAGAATCATAATCTCCAGCCCAATCTTAGAATTCGCATTCCGGCATTCCAATGACTCTCCTTAGGTTTGTTGGAAAACTTGTTAAGACTCCAACAACATAGCAAATGTCTGGTCTAGTGTTGCACAAAAAAGAAAGACTTCCAACGAGCTTCCTGTACTTCTTAGCATCTACATAAGGTATGTTATCATCCATAGATAGCTTATGATTTACCTCCATAGGTGTGCTAGTTGGTTTGCAGTCCATCATTCCAAATGCCTTGAGAAATTTTTTGGCATATTTTTGTTGTGAGATGAAAATGCCATCCTTCCTTTGCCATACTTCAACTCCCAGACAAAAATGGAGTAGACCTAAGTCTGTCATTTCAAACTCAGTTCCCAAACTGATCCGAGTTTTATTGATGAGTTCTTGATGATCTCCTGTAATGATCAAATCATCTACATATACAATGACAACAACTAGCTTGCTATCCCTTTTCGTTACATACAAGTTAGCATCAGAAGTACTTCTCTCAAAACCCATATTTTTGAAAAAATTATCTATCCGTTGGTACCAATCTGATGGAGCTTGCTTAAGTCCATACAAAGCTTTCTTCAACCTGCAAACTTTATTTTCTGAATTGGGCACCTCAAAAACTCGTGGTTGAGTTACATATCCTCCTTGGACCCCCTAGCCCCCTTGGACCCCCAGCCGGGGCTGCTCACCACTGCCTTGGACCCCACAATTGGGCACCCTGGTAACTTCCTTTCCTTACAATACCTTACATGGTCCAATATGACCTTCATCCAACATGCAAGTTGGGATTCCCATCAATTGGGTAATGCATGCTTGGCTTCTCCTCATAATGGGGGCCTTACAAAATGTGCATACAATCATGAGGGGTAGACATTGATCATATACTAACACCCCCCCTCAATGTTTACCAATGATAAATCAAGTAGATCTCGGTCCTATGCCCATCTGTTGAAGATGCTTGTTGAGCTGCTCTCTTCCAAGTGATTTAGTGAATATGTCAGCACAATTTGCCTCTCTTGGACAATATTCTAGCTCCACAATTTCATCTTCAATTAGCTCACAAATATAATGGTATTGTACTTCTATGTGCTTGGTGCGAGCATGAAATACTGGGTTCTTTGCAATAGCCATACAACTCTGATTATCACACTTGAGTATAGTCACCATATTTGATGGAAGCTTAGATCTACAAGAATTCTCCTTAACCAGACTGCCTCACAAGAAGCAAAAGAAGCTTCTTTGTACTCTGCTTTAGTGGAGGAGAGTGCGAGAGTTGGTTGCTTCCTACTTACCCAAGAAAATATTCCTGAACCAAGTGAGAAACAATATCCAAAAACTGATTTTTTAGAATCACAATCTCCAACCCAATCTTAGAATTCGCATTCCAGCCTTCCAGTGACTCTCCTTAGGTTTGTTGGAAAACCTGCTTAACACTCCAACATCATAGCAAATGTGTGGTCTAGTGTTGCACAAAAAAGAAAGACTTCCAACGAGCTTCCTGTACTTCTTAGCATCTACATCAGGTATGTTATCATCCATAGATAGCTTATGATTTACCTCCATAGGTGTGCTAGTTGGTTTGCAGTCCATCATTCCAAATGCCTTGAAAATTTCTTTGGCATATTTTTGTTGTGAGATGAAAATGCCATCCTTCCTTTGCCATACATCAAATCCGGGACAAAAATGGAGTAGACCTAAGTCTGTCATTTCAAACTCAGTTCCCAAACTCATCCGAGTCTGATTGATGAGTTCTTGATGATCTCTTGTAATGATCACATCATCTACATATACAATGACAACAACTAGCTTGCTATCCCTTTTCGTTACATACAAGTTAGCATTAGAAGTACTTCTCTCAAAACCCATATTTTTGAAAAAATTATCTATTCGTTGGTACCAAGCCCGTGGAGCTTGCTTAAGTCCATACAAAGCTTTCTTCAACCTACAAACTTTATTTTCTGAATCGGGCACCTCAGAAACTGGTGGTTGAGATACATATACCTCCTCCTTGGACCCCCCAACCCCCTTGGACCCCCCAGCCGGGGCTGCTCACCACTGCCCTGGACCCGAGAATTGGGGACCCGGGTAACTCGGGCCTTACAATACCTTACATGGTCCAATATGACCTTCATCCAACATGCAAGTTGGGATTCCCATCAATTGGGTAATGCACGCTTGGCTTCTCCTCATAATGGGGGCCTTACAAAATGTGTATACAATCATGAGGGGTAGACATTGATCATATACTAACACCCCCCCTCAATGTTTACCAATGATAAATCAAGTAGGTCTCGGTCCTATGCCCAGCTGTTGAAGATGCCTATTGAGCTGCTCTCTTCAAAGTGCTTTAGTGAATATGTCAGCCCAACTTGCCTCTGTTGGACAATATTCTAGCTCCACAATTTCATCTTCAATTAGCTCACAAATATCATGGTACTGTACTTCTATGTGCTTGGTGCGAGCATGAAATACTGGGTTCTTTGCAATAGCCATACAACTTTGATTATCACACTCGAGTACCGTTGCCATATTTGATGGAAAGCCTAGATCTGCAAGAATTCTCCTTAACTAGACTGCCTCACAAGAAGCAAAACAAGCTGCTTTGTACTCTGCTTCAGTGGAGGAGAGTGCGAGAGTTGGTTGCTTCCTAGTTACCCAAGAAAATATTCCTGAACCAAGTGAGAAACAATATCCAGAAACTGATTTTATAGAATCACAATCTCCAGCCCAATCTTAGAATTCACATTCCAGCATTCCAATGAATCTCCTTAGGTTTGTTAGAAAACCTGCTTAACACTCCAACAACATAGCAAATGTCTCGTCTAGTGTTGCACAAAAAAGAAAGACTTGCCACGAGCTTCGTGTACTTCTTAGCATCTACATCAGGTGTGTTATCAACCATAGATAGCTTATGATTTACCTCCATAGGTGTGCTAGTTGGTTTGCAGTCCATCACTCCAAATGCCTTGAGAATTTCTTTGGCATATTTTTGTTGTGAGATGAAAATGCCATCCTTCCTTTGCCATACTTCAATTAACAGAAAAAAATGGAGTAGACCTAAGTCTGTCGTTTCAAACTCAGTTCCCAAACTGATCCGAGTTTGATTGATGAGTTCTTGATGATCTCCTGTAATGATCAAATCATCTACATAAACAATGACAACAACTAAATTGCTATCCCTTTTCGTTACATACAAGTTAGCATCAGAAGTACTTCTCTCAAAACCCATATTTTTGAAAAAACTATCTATCCGCTGGTACCAAGCCCGTGGAGCTTGCTTAAGTCCATACAAAGCTTTCTTCAACCAGAAAACTTCATTTTCTGAATTGGGCACCTCAAAAACTGGTGGTTGAGATACATATACCTCCTCCTTGGACCCCCCAGCCCCCTTGGACCCCCCAGGCCCCTTGGATCCCCCAGCCGGGGCTGCTCACCGTTGCCTCGGACCCCACAATTGGAGACCCTGGTAACTCCCTTTCGTTACAATACCTTACATGGTCCAATATGACCTTCATCCAACATGCAAGTTGGGATTCCCATCAATTGGGTAATGCACGCTTGGCTTCTCCTCATAATGGGGGCCCTACAAAATGTGCATACAATCAAGAGGGGTAGACATTGATCATATACTAACACCCCCCCTCAATGTGTACCGATGATAAATCAAGCACAATTTGCCTCTCTCGGACAATATTCTAGCTCCACAATTTCATCTTCAAATAGGTCACGAATATAATGGTACTGTACTTCTGTGTGCTTGGTGCGACCATGAAATACTGGGTTCTTTGCAATAGCCATACAACTTTGATTATCACACTTGAGTACAGTCGCCATATTTGATGGAAAGCCTAGATCTACAAGAATTCTCCTCAACGAGACTGCCTCACAAGAAGCAAAACAAGCTGCTTTGTACTCTGCTTCAATGGAGGAGAGTGTGAGAGGTGGTTGCTTCCTACTTACCCAAGAAAATATTCTTGAACCAAGTGAGAAACAATATCCAGAAACTGATTTTCTAGAAACACAATCTCTAACCCAATCTTAAAATTCACATTCCAACATTCCAGTGACTTTCCTTAGGTTTATTGGAAAACCTGTTTAACACTCCAACATCATAGCAAATGTCTGGTCTAGTGTTGCACAAAAAAGAAGGACTTCCAAAGAACTTCCTGTACTTCTTAGCATCTACATCACGTATGTTATCATCCATAGATAGCTTATGATTTACCTCCATAGGTGTGCTAGTTGGTTTGCAGTCCATCATTCCAAATGCCTTGAGAATTTCTTTGGCATATTTTTGTTGTGAGATGAAAATGCCATCCTTCCTTTGCCATACTTCGATTCCCAGACAAAAATGGAGTAGACCTAAGTCTGTCATTTCAAACTCAGTTCCCAAACTGATCCGAGTTTGATTGATGAGTTCTTGATGATCTCCTATAATGATCAAATCATCTACATATACAATGACAACAACTAGCTATCTATGCCTTTTCGTTACATACAAGTTAGCATCAGAAGTACTTCTCCCAAAACCCATATTTTTTAAAACATTATCTATCAGTTGGTACCAAGCCCGTGGAGCTTGCTTAAGTCCATACAAAGCTTTCTTCAACCTGCAAACTTTATTTTCTGAATTGGGCACCTCAAAAACTGGTGGTTGAGATACATATACGTCCTCCTTGGACGCCCTGGCCCCTTGGACCCCCCAGGCCCCTTGGACCCCCCAGCCGGGGCTGCTGACTGCTGCCCCGGACCCCATAAATTGGGGACCCTGGTAACTCCCTTTCCTTACAATACCTTACATGGTCCAATATGACCTTCATCCAACATGCAAGTTGGGATTCCCATCAATTGGGTAATGCACTCTTGGCTTCTCCTCATAATGGGGGCCTTAAAAAATGTGCATACAATCATGAGGGGTAGACATTGATCATATACTAACACCCCCCCTCAATGTTTACCAATGATAAATCAAGTAGGTCTCGGTCCATGCCCATATGTTGAAGATGCCTGTTGAGCTGCTCTCTTCCAAGTGGTTTAGTGAATATGTCAGCAAATTTGCCTCTGTTGGACAATATTCTAGCTCCACAATTTCATCTTCAATTAGCTCACGAATATAATGGTACTATACTTCTATGTGCTTGGTGCGAGCATGAAATACTGGGTTCTTTGCAATAGCCATACAACTTTGATTATCACACTTGAGTACAGTTGCCATATTTGATGGAAAGCCTAGATCTGCAAGAATTCTCCTTAACCAGACTACCTCACAAGAAGCAAAACAATTGCTATCATGAACACACAGACACCATCAAAATGAGCAAAATTGTAAGCCAATGAAGCAGTGCGGAAGTGGTATTACCTCAATTTTGCCATGGCTGCTATGTCCAAGCAGACGGCCACGTAATGAAGAGCTCCCGATGTGCAAGCCTTTACCAGGTTGAATCCAGAAAGTTGGAAGATTTGTTGTGTTCTTGTCATGTTTTTTTTTTAATGGAGGTTCGGCCGAGGTCTACTACCCCGGACTTTAACTTTGAAATTGCAATTGTACAAGGGAGGGCATAGTACCCATGGGACCCCCCTTATCCCACAAGAACACGGGTTTACAAGACTCGGTTAAATAGCGGTCAACACTACCGCAAGGATAGACAATCGGTGGCACTCAACCACAATGCAACATCTTTCCAGATTACATGTACATGTCCCTTACATGTTGCTGCCAGGGATTGAACCCTCGCCTCCGCCTCAAGAGGCGAGAGGACCAACCACTAGGCCAACGAACTGGGACGTGTTCTTGTCATGTTACCCGACTGTCCACATGCTATCCTTGAAGTGGTATGAGTTGAAAAACAGGCACACATAATCGACATGTCTCTAGGAGCGATGAACGATGAGGGTTCTCTTCATCTCAACAATGATACGTCCATACATGCACACCATATAGGATCTGAGTTTTCGATGCTAAAAGAAGAAATGGAGGCCGAAGCCTTGAAGAAATGCATTGTTCATGAGCATGGATGGTAGCTACGTTATAGATAAGACTCGGAGCAAGCTCCTCCAAAGTGGAAGATAGAGGGTGTTGCTCTAAGGGTGGCCCATAATTTTCCTCATGCTTTGGCATCCTTGAGCCCTCATGTAAATACCATCTTTTTGTAAATTAGGAGAGGTCCATATGAACACTCTCCTAAAACCACTTTTTGATAAATCCCTAAGCCTATGGTATTGAAGCCTTTCCTTTTTGAACAACTCCTTTTTAGGAACAAACTAAAATGCCCACGTAGAATTCTCCACGCGCCCACTCTCTCTCTAGGTGGGTATCTTTTGAAATTCCCAAATCTCATGAAGATCCTCTTTTTGATTTAGCACATGTGGTCTTTTGACCACATGTTTTTATTCACATATGCCTCTCTTCTCTATATAAAGAAGAGCCTCATTTGTAAAAGGGAGGTCCCTTGGCCATGGCCTTGGCCTCCATTTTGGTAATGGAAGAAGGTGTCATTTGGCTTCCACATTTCTCCTTGTGTGCTAGGCGATGATCCATGTGTGTGGGTTTGGCATTTGGGGTTGGCTTGTGTGTGAGCATTGCCCTCCCTTGTTCCTTTTGACGTTGGCCATGGTGCCATTGTTCTTGGATGTGGGTGTGTGTGCGTTGCTTGCACTTCTTGCAACTCCTCTTGGAAGAGCCCCTCACTTCCATGTGAGGCGGTTTGGGTTGGTTACTCCCCATACTTCAACAACAAATTTTGGCGCCGTTGCCGGGGACGATCGACCTTCAACCGTTGGGTTTTTTCAAGATTGCCGTGCCTACACTTGGTGGATGCACCTCATGCTTGGATTGAGTTGTGGATCCGTGTGCCCTTCGGTTGGCCTTGGGTACCTCCCTTCTTTTAATTTTTGAGTAATTTTAGTTCACTTCTGTTTGATGCACAAAAACTTCCCCTAACCCCTTCCTCTCTCCACACTTCCACATACACATACTCACTCTGGCATCACCCTCATTTTCTTCATTTCTTGGAATAGGTGTTTGCCTTGGGTAAAGAGAGTGGGTAGTTTTCTTCTCCCGTCCCTCCCTCTTGTCCCTCCCTTTTGTCCAACTCAAGAAAACCAAAATAAATTTGAACACATGAACAATTAAAAGTGTCGCGAGTGATTGTTTTACATATACGCAAAGGTGTGGAGGGGTTAACTTTCTCCTCTCTCTATTCAGGTACGTTGTCACAGAGTTGATGGGGGTTGGTGGGAGTTTTAAGTCTCCTCCTGTCACTCTTCCACTCTCCCCTCCACTTTATGATTCATAATGGCGGGGGAAGATGCAGAACCTCCCTTCCACTCTCTCACTCTTCGTCAATTTTGACGGGTGAAATTGCGGGGCTCTCCTTTCTCTCGCTTCTGGTTCGAAGTGGAGTCCGTTGGGGGATTGAGCTTCATCGGCGTCCCCTTGTTGGTAGCTATGGAGTCTCGTTCTCCTGCCCCTCTGCTTGCAAGCCCTGTTGAGGTCAAGCCGCGGGGGTTCCCTTTTTCTTCTATCCTTAGTCACGTGCGTTTGAGACCATTTCTGTGTTTTAAGGCCGGACCTAGATCTTTTCTCAGAAAACTGTTGTTCAATCGTGGGGTGCGGAGGTCTCTGATGATGGCATCCTTCAATCTTCCCTCCTTTTCGCTATTGTTCGGCTCTGTGCTTCCCTTCTCAATGAAGCATTGGAGCTCTCAAGACTTGAAGATCCTGTGATGCTTCCTTTTATGGTAGCTCCCGACAGCTCTTATGATCCCTATCTCCTGCAGTGCACCAAGAAGACGTCGGATTAACGGATATGTGTACACGCGCTCGCCTGTTCCCCTCTTGGCGTAGTATTTTTGGGGCTTCCCAATCTCCTCTTCGATTTGGGTTGAGCCTTGTCTCCCTGCATGCTTCTGTGATACAAGGAAGTGATTTGGCATACGATTCTAATGCTTACTGACTATACGCAAGAACATGTATATTTAATGAAGCTTCACGATGGATGTTTCTCTCATCTGTAAATCAATAATTTTGGTTTCTATACAAAATGTGTTAAGTGTTGTCTTGCTAGAATGATATGCGGTGAAGCCACACGAGAACGACAGTTGTGACATGGCACACAGTTGCTTAGATGTCGAGGAGCCAATCTTCGCTTTCTGAAAATCCATGCCGGCTTTTCCGTGTGTCTGATGTTGATGTCCAGAATTTTATTGCATGAATGCAGGGTTTCAGGTCGCTCACATCATTTGGTAGTCAAAGGCTGCTATCTACGTTGCTAAGTACTCATTGAGGAAGTCGAGGCATGGCTCCTCCCCATACCCATGTCTGTGGACACCAAGGGTGTTGCCTACTCCTTTATAGAGACACAGATGAGCACATTTGAGTCCTTGCATGGTGTATCTCAAGCATTTCTGATGTTTGCTGATGTTCTCCTGGGGGTCCGAAGATTTCTCTTATGCATGGTATGCTCCTTAGCAAGCTTCTTTATTGTTGGATTTGGGTACATGTTTTAGCCCTTTTTATCATCTGCTATGAGGGTTGGATTATGGTGGCATTCTTTCATAGTACTTCATAGTAGTAGAATTGACGCTGGATTTGTTGTTGGTCTTTGTGCCTTTTTGGTTCCTTCTCTATACTACATGATACCTCGCGTCAGCTTGTTTTCGTATTTCCTACTTGGAGGGGTCGCTATGCTGAGGGAGAGTTCCCATAAACATTCCCTCAGGGTACTTTAGCTCCGGCTTCCCTTGTTGTCTTTGCTAGACTCCAACCCAGAATATGTTGGTCTGATGCTTGCCTATTGCTTTGCAACTGTCTTCATGCAACGGAACAATACCGGCCCATTCTGTGGTGACTCCTTGTTTTGATGAGAACTATTGCCCTGTTGTGGTAATCGAAGCTCCTAGTTACGGGCATTCTGGCGGCTTTTTTTTTGGGTTGTGCTCAGCCGAGTCATAGGTCTTCTATAACCTGCTATGGAATGAGTTTCTCTGCACGATGTTATTACATACTCCCCGATAGCTCATATCATGGAGTTAAGGTTCTACCAGTGCCTTCCAACCCTTGTGGCTCATGATTGTTGCATTATTATGGGATCCAACCCCTGTTGGCTTCCTCCCTTGGTCCAAAATCTGCTGCATGCGGGGTTGTGCCCTCTCCAACTGCCCTGTGACTATTGATCGAGCTGTGTGAGGGCCTGGAGATGCATAGCTGCTCTTCATTCATCCTTGCTTTTAGTGTAACTTTGAGATCATTCTCTAGTGTTTGTCAGACGTGGCCTTCCTTCACAGGTTGGTCGGGTGCTCCCTCTGCTCAAAATGCCTTGCGATCAGTTTTCGAGGATACTATCACGATCACTTCTCCTGAAGCTTTGTCACAGGAAAAGAATTTTGATCCTCAATGAGTATTACATACTCACTCCCTCTATGCCTAGTCTCATGTTGTTGCCAGGGTTAATGAAACTCTCCTCACCATGCTTTTTGATCAAGGGCTAAATCGCGCTTATTTCCACTGATGATACTATTTTAATGTATGATGTCTTACTGTGTAAAATTGACAAGTGCGCTGTAAATCTCAATGTTAGTATGGTACGGTGTTATTTGTTACAAAGGAATATTCTCGAGATCGTGAGCTTGTTGAAGTATTAGCCTTAGATTTGATATCTACTCTACATAGATGCTTCACTCGGACTGATATCCTTATCAGGTATGATTAGTTAAATAAAAAAATGAAGGTGTACCAAGTCTATAATTGGCACAGAAATTTGGCATATGCCCGAATGGTTGAAGTCTATTCCTTTCATAAGAGTTTTTGTGGACATTTTAATTGTGGTAATGCCTAGGATTATCTTATCACAGCGGTCTTGAAGAATCTGTGAGAGTTTTATTATTATCATATTCTAGCTTGAGGGCTATCAAGTTCATCTAAGGAATAGAACCACCGGGGGAGGGGGGCTTTGCAGAAAGGTCCTTATTTATGTCTGATTGTATCTCTGTCCAGTTCTATCCCTTTTTGGATGACCAAGAAATACGATAGTGTGTCTTAAATGCATTATAAGTGTTGGGATTGTGATGACCCACTTCGGAGTTTGTGTCCGAATTACCTACTAACAAACATCTTACCCATGATTGATAGATGAATAGATGTTAGAAATGCTTGCGATTTTAGACCATGTGGGAGCTATGGTCTACAGGTTGATGATGCTCGGAGGGCTAGCTGTGTAGGAAGTGATCGAAAAAACTCAATATCAAAACTGATAGGCTTACCACACAAGGAAGCTCTACAACTAGCTCTCTCCAATAGAATTGGAACGATGGCTGACCTTGGGTCATATATACTTATGAACATTTATAATCAGGAAGGTATTTATTTGTTGCTCCCTGCAGGTTAGGAACACTTGAGGTGCTTCGAAATGACTAGTGCCACTTGGAACAACAAATTGTTTGGAATATGTCACTATATCCGTGGGAATTTGGAATTCCTTGTCTACCCTTTTAGCATGGTCCAAGCAAGCTTTGGATTTAACTCTTTATGAACTTGGGTCAAACTTTCTCATCTATATACTTGTGAAATGTACAAACTTTTTCATACTCAAACATACACATATTGGGACATATATGATATGACATTAGGCATTCAAGGAACCACACACTGATACACGCAGACACACTTATATTTTCCAAACATTTATGTGCTTTGACTTAGCACCCTCGATATGATCATTAGTGAAGTATTTGGCTGCAAGGATCTAAGGCTATTGTCTATTGGAGGCCTAACGGTCATAGCTCTTTGAAGTGGGTTTGTCATGCATTCTACTTGAACAATATGGAGGACTAACCAGGTCTGCCACACTTTGAAGGAGTAACTACCTCTAAAGACGTGCAACAGATATCAAGCTTGGATCTATTGATATTGAGGGTTGCAATCATGCTGGCTACTATGTTCTAGTTTTGCAAATGTGCAAAATGGTTTACGTCCTATCAGTACCCATCCTGTCTCACGTAAAACACCACTTGTTTGAGTGCAACTTGGGCTCTGACGGGAAAGATTCATGACTCTGGAAGTTTTATAATTTGCAAAGCTTGGTGACAAATTTTCTAAGGCTGATCTCATTCTGTGGCTCTAGATTCATTCTTGTTTGGAGCATGCTTCCATAAATCATTGTCTCGATATGCCATAATGTTTCGAAGTTTTGCTCTCTTGACTGTGTACTATTGTTAGACAATGTTTGCTGAAGCTATCGATTAATTTTGTCCTCTACAGTTATAGCTTCTAGTAAAGTAGTGATGTTTAATATGCTTTGGATTGATATAATCGCTAAAAGAAAATTGATGCAGAAACTGGATAAGCTTGGGGCCGTCACAAAATGGAAAGCGTAAGTATGACTTGTTGCTCGTGTGGTTCGAATGTGTCAAGATCTTTTATATTTTGCAGGTTATGCACTCCTGACTTTGTTATCTATGAACAAAGTATGATCTTCACTATGGTTTTGTGCAAAGGGTAAAACATGTTGCATGTGTTAAACTTGGATGCCACCTGGTTCACTTGCTATCAAGAGCTACATGTGCCTTCTGTCAACTCTTGGAGTTTCCTTTAGGCACATCATATCTAGATGTGATCTTCTTGCTTGATGAAAAGCTTGCAGGTGACTCGAGCATATTGATTCTTCTCCTTAGGGAAGCAATCCCTTGGAATGAGTAAAGAACTATTGGGGATACTGAATTCTTTTTGATCTTTAAATGAGAAGTTAATTGTGTACTCAATTACTCTTGACTCTGAGTGTTGCAGGTTTGAAACAAAGGATGATGGTGCCACCATGTCTTAGGAAGTTTCTGTAGCATGCTTCTGTCATAGTCATTAGAAAGGGATAACATGCTTGTTTCGCTCAATATGATAGTATTGGTTGCATGTGGCCACTTATGTTCAAAAGGCAATTAGTAATACCATAGGGTTGATGTGTGAATATTGTGCGAAGAATGGCTTGCTCTAGGAGTGTGTCTGCCCAATATTTTAGGCATAGAATCTAAAGGGTTTGTGTTGATCTTGCAAAGTTACTGGGAGTGTGGGTGGATTTAGACTTGTTCACATGCAATAGTCTCAATGGTGTGAATGTTACTTGATGCCTGTATTCATTGACCCATTAATAGGAATTTGGTCCAAGACTGCACAAACTCTTGCTATATGTTAATGTATCTCTCTTGAGTCTACTCTTATTTAATGCAAGTAGCAAAATTCTTGGGTTGGTGCATAATGCTCTCATGATGTAAGCATGTATTATTTAAAGGACATTTGCAGAAAAGTATGCACATGGGGGGTTGAAATTTCTGATTTGGACCTGCTAAGTGTGAAGTCACTACATAAGCCTTTGTTTTTTTTGCTAGGGAAGTAACTCTCTAGTTCCACATTCCTCATTTAAGGCTTAATATTTTATAGTTCATTATAGGCCAACACACTTAGAACTTCAGCATTGATCCTTCTTATCTCCTATGGATGATTTGATGCTTGGCAGTTATAATGTTGGATAAGTTGATTGAATCTCAGGAAGGCTTGTAAAATGACAGGACTCATCATGTTGCACTCTTGTTTATTCATTTTATGAGCGCAGAACAGTCATGTTAAATTTCATACTTGATTGACTAGGAGCATAGTATGAATGATGGAAGGAACATAAGTTAATCATGCTACTACATATTCATCTCATGCTATGCAATGCAATATGTCACACTCACTTGGAGATAATTGATGGTGGTTTGCAGAAATAAGAAGATTTTTCAGGAGCTCTTCTCATTAGAAGAGCAAGTTTTAAGTGAAAGATGTCTCTCAAGTGGAAACTAAACATGACATTGCATTTTATGGCTGCTTCTTTTCAAATTCAGTCTACTTGTTGTGTATGTTTAAATTTTAGATATCGAAGCTTGGAGAAAAGGCACATTGGATGGAGGCTGGGCTGACTGCCCCCCAAGGGGATTGTGTCGCTCAGCATTGCTGGATTAGAGATTTCAAGGCAGCCGGCCTGCTGATTCAAAAGATTTGCAGCTTGAAGTAAAGACTGAAGACTTGCAGCTTGAAGCTTGGCAGATTGAAGAATTGCAGACTTGAAGATTTTCAGACTTGAAAGACTCTACCTTGAGTCAGTGCAGCTATGTATGCTCTTCTCTTAGCTTTGTCGAGGACGACAAAGTCTAGGAGGGGGAGAAGTGTTGCTCTAAGGGTGGCCCATAATTTTCCTCATGCTTTGGCATCCTTGAGCCCTCATGTAAATACCATCTTTTTGTAAATTAGGAGAGGTCCATATGAACACTCTCCTAAAACCACTTTTTGATAAATCCCTAAGCCTATGGTATTGAAGCCTTTCCTTTTTGAACAACTCCTTTTTAGGAACAAACTAAAATGCCCACGTAGAATTCTCCACGCGCCCACTCTCTCTCTAGGTGGGTATCTTTTGAAATTCCCAAATCTCATGAAGATCCTCTTTTTGATTTAGCACATGTGGTCTTTTGACCACATGTTTTTATTCACATATGCCTCTCTTCTCTATATAAAGAAGAGCCTCATTTGTAAAAGGGAGGTCCCTTGGCCATGGCCTTGGCCTCCATTTTGGTAATGGAAGAAGGTGTCATTTGGCTTCCACATTTCTCCTTGTGTGCTAGGCGATGATCCATGTGTGTGGGTTTGGCATTTGGGGTTGGCTTGTGTGTGAGCATTGCCCTCCCTTGTTCCTTTTGACGTTGGCCATGGTGCCATTGTTCTTGGACGTGGGTGTGTGTGCGTTGCTTGCACTTCTTGCAACTCCTCTTGGAAGAGCCCCTCACTTCCATGTGAGGCGGTTTGGGTTGGTTACTCCCCATACTTCAACAACAGAGGGGGATCCATCTCACGAAGTGACCACATAAAGGGGATTGTGTTCGCACTGAGTCGGGATGCACTTAACAAACACTCATAGATGCATCCAACTACCGAGCCGATGTGCCTATGGAGATAGGCCGAGCGCCCCAAAGAGGAACTTTGCTAGGGCCATTACCATAGCCAAACACCACTGAAATGCGTTCAAAATGTGCGTAAAATGGAGATATGGGGGGTACTGCCCTAAAACCAAAATCTTACTCGAGAGGTTGAAGTTGCTTTTCCATGAAGAGGAATGGCCAATTGAAGCATGAACTTACCCATATTTTGATACTTTCGAGTCATGACAAAGTGACCAATTGAAGCGCATAGTCACCTCGCATCACAATGTTTCACCTTGTAAAGATGGTCATGAGCCGGTCGAAGTGCGAACTCTCCCCCAGGTTGAAGATGGCCTCACCTATGGAGCATGGACCAGCTGAAGTGCGAGTGTTGCCTGCATAGATGAAGCACTTGGCAAAGAGATGTGGACCAATTGAAGCACAAAATCTAGCCGTCGTGGTGTTACCTTGTTGTCGATGGACATGGATTGGTCGAAGTGCAAGTCTAGCCCACACGATGTTGCCTTGTACTTAGAAGATGGGGGAGAGAGATCATCGAAGCACGAACTCCACCCGGTTCATTTTTCCAAGAACCAAATTGCGAAAAGAAGGGGGCCAACCGAAGCATGCACCTGCGTTGTATAGTTCACCTTGTACATGAAGGATCCATTCGAAGAGTGCACTCACCTCGCAAGGGATGGAATGTGACTTAGGGATTTCAATGAAGCTTCCACCACAAAAACAATGAGGGGAAAGACCCACAATGTCTCACCCGAGCCCATGTTGCAAAGCCGAGCATGAAGAAGAATAGGATGAAGCTGTTTTCTTCCACCAAGCACAGGTTGCTCAGATACCTCGCATATACATGCCAAACCCATGGTCACTGCTCTTGCCAAGCTTCATGCATAGTCAATGCATTCCACATTCCATCACACCATCATAGACACCCTCAAGAATAAGGCTTTAATACCAAGTGTTATGAGGAGACCCAAAGGTTCCTCGAGTCGGCCCCATGAGAAGGTAGGTGGAAGTGTACATGATGAGTTGAGGCCTTTTGAGATATGCGGAAGCATTTAGGAGTGATCTATGACCGATTCATGAACTTCCTTGAGAAGTGTCTTGTGGTGCCATCTGAAAACCATCCAAAACATAGCCCTCATGGTGAGCAGATAGAACCAACATTTCCCACCGTTTTGGGTCATAGTCCCATCCTTGTGGAGAGGTGGCCATATCTGATACCCAACACTACAACGAATACGAGCACATAGCGACGGTTAAGGCGACACAATTTCATCGCTATAAAATTGCAAAAAGCATCACAAGAAGCATCGAGCATGGACTGTTGGTTAAATGACGAGCAAAACGATGTTTTTATCAATGTGTGGTGCAATGAGATGTGCGACGCTCGTAGTGAGCATCGCTAATGCGATGATTTAAAAAAGCGTCGCATAAGTGATGCTTTTTTGCATCGCATAAGTGATAGTAAATAATGCCACTTATGCGACACCAATTGAAATGCTTTTTACAATGCCTTACCATTGCTTACACGATGGCTTTTTGACGAAAAAAATTAAAATGTTGGAGGCTCTTCGATTGGCATCTTCATGCATCTGACCGAATAGCTCTCTAACGTTCGCAATTGCACTGCTCTTACGAGCTGAAACAATCGCTTGTAGAATTGTTGTTTTATCTAATCTCTATCTTATTGTCTCTCTCTATATCTGTTTCTCTCTTTCTACCTCTTTCTCTCTTTGAATTATCTCTCTCTCTCTCTCTCTTTATTGCAGGTTATTCAAGAAGCTAACCAAGCCAAAAATATGGCTAACTATTGTAAGCACAATTTCCATTCTTTGCATATCATTTGATTTGTGTTATTTTCATTAGTTAGCATACTCACACTTATTGATATGCACATACACTTATACATGATGAAGATGCACGTTCACACATGTACACATATACACATGCACATACAAACACATATATACACACACATACACATACACACACATACACATGCATATGCACAGACATTTATACAACCACATAAAAAGACTTGCATGCATGCATTATTGCATATATATACACATACACACATTAACATATACTTAAATACATGTATATGAACATCCACATGCATGCACATTCACATGCATGCACATGGATGCAAATGGAAATTCATCCACACGCACATGCATGTTTCATACGGATACACATGCATATACATACACTTGTATATGTTTATACACATACACATACACATACATATGCACGTATGTATATATACACACACATACACATATATATGCACCTACGTGCACACACATATACACATACACACACATGCACATACATACATATACACATATACATGCACATACACACATATACACATACACTTACACATATACATGCACATACATTTACACACACATACACATGCACATGCACATACACATACACATATACACACATACACTTACACATGCACATGCACATACATACATATACACACACATACACATGCACATGCACATACACATATACACTTACACATGCACATGCACATACATGCATATACACATATACATATGTACATACATTCATATGCACACACATATTACACACATATACATGCACATACGTACACACACATATTACACATATATACATGCACATACATACATACATACATACATATACACACATACAGATGCACATGCACATACACATACATACGCATATACACTTACACATGCACATTCAAATACATGCATATACACATATACATATGCACATACATACATGCGCATATATACATATTTACATACATATACATGCATATAGACATACTTACACATATAGATATATACCTACATGTGCATATATACATTTTATATACACACAAGCACACATAAATATGAATGAATTATATAATTAAAGTACTAAAACACATGCTTAATATAAAAAATAATAACAATCAATAGAACAAAACTTTTCATTACTTAATACCATACACACAATTCAAAACATAACTGAAATGAACAATGTCATAATCAAGAATTCTAATCATCATCATCATCAGCATCATGATCATCCTCATCATCATGATCATTCGCATGATCTGATGTATCTGTGTGAGCACCTTGTGATGATCAAGATCGTCCCTCTTGTGTGTGTCTCTCCACCTCATCCATATGTTCCTCTCCATAATACTCTTGTATTACATATAACAAACATAAATAAGTAAAAAAACTAAAACATCCATAAAAATAAAATAATGATATAAAATTTAATAATACTCACAAAGCCATCCAGATGATCTCGCATATACTTGCTCAAACGCCGATATCCAAAATGTATAGCATACTCAATCTCATGTTTCGTAGGATATCGGCCAGAATCCTTTCGCTGCATTAAAACAAATAAAAAAGATTAGTTTCTTGCATTTTAACTAAAATAAAAAATATACTCATAATAACACATATACTTACAAATGTAGCTACAAAACCATGATGGACCATTTGGCCTAGGTGCGATGTGTGGCCCGACTCAACTCTCTTCTTTGAAGCAGCCTGTTTATTTAAAGAAAAAAGAAATACATAAATTAAATGTAAAAAATTACTAAAATATATGAAAATTATAAATATAGACTATTAATTTGTATACCTTCCGCTGAGGAAATGTCTCTTGAAGACCTAGTTGTCTACGAAAAAACTTCCACGTCTCCGGTGCTATGTTAGGTCGCCTCTTATTTTTTACCGCCATACAATATCTCCTGTTAATTTAATCTCAAATAGAAAAAAAGAATCAGAATACATACACATATATACACACACATACACATACACATACACATACACATACCTACATACACATATACATGCAAACATATACACATACATATATGCATACATATACACATATACATACATATAACATAAACACACATTTACATATCGACATATATATGTACACACATACACATGCATGCATAAACACTCATTCATACAAAATACATGAATTTATCTGAAAATAATGTGTATTTGCATATATGTGAATATGTGTGTATGTGTAAATGTGTAAATGTGAATATGTGTGTATGTGTAAATATGTATATGTGAATGTTTATGTATGTAAATAATCAGATTATTAATATCAAATACCATTATTTGTAGATTCCGCTCAATCAAATGGAACTCTACCACTCTCTCGTAATCGTTCAAGGACATCATGGAGTTGTTGTTCATCAATTACAAGCAGAGGTTCTAGAAATTCTCTACCTCCTGGTTTAGAGACTGAAACGACTGGAGATTATTCATTGCTAGCTCATGATCGTTCTCTAATACAAACATATGATAGAAGAAGATATGGAGGATGGAATAGAGGACCAATTCCTTTAGATGGAGAGGATTTCAACTTTTGGGGTAATCGCTATATGATTGCTCCATCCACTATTACTAATGTTGGTCGTTGTGTTTTTATTGTAGAGGATTTCTATGTGCCTCCGAACTCTGAAGTCACTCTTATGTCACTTTGTGGTCCTATATATGGATGGAGAGATTGGCATCGACTTGCACGTTATGTTCAAAGCACGAGTACTTATGGATATGCTTGAATGCAGCATCCCTTACTAGTAGAAAGACTTCACATGCAGAAAATGAAAGATTATATATTGATGGAAGACCTTACACACATGGAAATATAGCAGGTTTAATAAATAGTAGTTAAGGGTTACATAATAGTTCAAGGACTATGTGTGTGTGTAAACCTGTGTGTATGTGTGTGTGTAAACCTGTGTGTATATGTGTGTGTGTGTATGTGTGTATGTGTCTATGAGTGTATGTATCTATTTGTGTGTATGTGTGTATGTGTATGCATGTAAGCATGTATCTATGTGCATTATGTATGCATATGTATGCATGTGTGTGTATGTGTGTGTATGCATGTAAGTATGTATGTATGCATATGCATATGCATTATGTATGCATATGTATGCATATGTAGCATGTATGTGTATGTGTGTGTATGTCCTTCTTTTACGTGTGTATGTATGCATAGATATGTGTGTATGTGTGTGTATCTCTCTCTACGTGTGTGTGTGTGTGTGTCTATGTGTGTGTATGCATGTATATATGTATGTATGTGTATGTGTGTGTATGCATGTATGTATGCATATGCATGCGCATTATGTATGCATATGTATGCATGTGTGTATATGTCTCTCTACATGTGTGTGTGTATGCATATGTATGCATGTATGTGTATGTGTGTGTATGTCTCTCTACGTGTGTGTGTATGCATATATGTGTTTTGTATGTGTCTATGCGTGTGTGTGTATGTGTGTGTCTATGTGTGTATGTGTGTGTGTGTCTATGTGTGTATGTGTGTGTGTGTGTCTATGTGTGTATATACGTGTGTATCCATATATATGTGTCTATATGCATGTGTATGTGTGTGTGTAAATGTGTTTGGATGTGTGTGTGTAAGTGTGTATGTGTCTATGAGTGTGTATGTGTCTATGTGTGTGTATGTGTGTGTACGTGTGTATGTGTGTATGTGTATGCATGTATGTATGCATATGCATGTGCGTTATGTATGCAGATGTTGTGTATGTGTGTGTATGCATGTAAGTATGTATGTATGCATATGCATATGCATTATGTGTGTATGTGTCTATGTGTGTATGTGTGTGTATGTGTGTGTGTGTATGTGCGTGTGTGTGTGTGTGTGTCTATGTGTGTATGTGTGTGTATGCATGTGTATGTGTGTGTAAATATGTGTGTTTATGTGTATGTGTGTATGTGTGTGTACATGTCTATGTGTGTGTATGTGTATGCATGTATCTATGCATATGCATGTGCATTATGTATGCATATGTATGCATATGTGTGTGTATGTGTGTGTATGCATGTAAGTATGTATGTATGCATATGCATATGCATTATGTATGCATATGTATGCATGTATGTGTATGTGTGTGTATGTCTCTCTATGTGTGTGTGTATGCATATGTGTGTGTATGTGTGTGTGTGTATGTGTGTGTGTGTCTATGTGTGTATGTGTATGTGTGTATGCGCGTGTATGTGTGTGTATGCATGTAAGCATGTATGTATGCATATGCATGTGCATTATGTATGCATATGTATGCATGTGTGTGTATGCCTGTTAGTATGTATGTATGCATATGCATATGCATATGCATTATGTATGCATGTATGTGTATGTGTGTGTGTATGTCTCTTTATGTGTGTGTGTGTATGTCTCTTTATGTGTGTGTGTGTGTATGCATATATATGTGTGTATGTGTATGTGTGTGTATGCATTTAAGCATGTATGTATGCATATGCATGTGCATTATGTATGCATATGTATGCATGTGTGTGTATGCATGTAAGTATGTATGTATGCATATGCATTATGTATGCATATGTGTGTATGTGTGTGTGTATGTCTCTCTATGTGTGTGTGTATGCATATATGTGTGTGTATGTGTCTGTGTCTATGTGTGTATGTGTGTGTGTGTGTCTATGGGTGTATGTGTGTCTATGTGTGTATGTACGTGTGTATCTATATATATATGTGTCTGTATGCATGTGTATGTGTGTGGATGTGTGTGTGGATGTAAGTGTGTATGTGTGTGTGTGTATGTGTTTGTGTGTGTGTCTATGTGTGTATGTGTGTGCCTATGTGTGTATGCATGTGTCTATGTGTGTATATATGTGTGTGTATATGCATGTGTATGTGTGTATGTAAATTAGTGTGTATATGTGTGTGTGTAAATCTGTGTGTATGTGTGTGTATATGTGTATGTGTGTGTATGTATGTGTGTATGTGTGTATATGTGCATATACATGTGTATGTGTATATATATGTGTGTATGCATGTGTATGTGTGTGTGGATGTGTGTTTGTGTGTGTGTAAGTGTGCATGTGTCTAATATGTATGTATGTGTGTGTGTGTGTGTCTATGTGTGTATGTATGTATGTATGTATGTATGTATGTGTGTCTAATATGTATGTATGTGTGTGTATGTGTTTGTGTGTGCATGTGTATGTGTGTGTGGATGTGTGTTTGTGTGTGTGTAAGTGTGCATGTGTATGTGTGTGTGGATGTGTGTATGTGTGTATGTATGTATGTATGTATGTATGTATGTGTGTCTAATATGTATGTATGTGTGTGTATGTGTTTGTGTGTGCATGTGTATGTGTGTGTGGATGTGTGTTTGTGTGTGTGTAAGTGTGCATGTGTATGTGTGTGTGGATGTGTGTTTGTGTGTGTGTAAGTGTGCATGTGTCTAATATGTATGTATGTGTGTGTGTCTATGTGTGTATGTGTGTGTCTATGTGTGTATTTGTGTGTGTGTCTGTGTATTTGTGTGTGTATATGTGTGTGTGTCTATGTGTATGTGTGTGTGTATGCATATGTATGTGTGTGTGTGTGTAAATCTATGTGTGTATGTGTGTGTGTGTACCTTGCTTCACAGGATGTGTGTGTCAATCTCTCTCTCTCTCTCATCATAATCCCAGCACAAATGTCTCGAGAGAAATCGATTTTTTTTTAACATTTTAGAGTGTTTCTTATGCGACGCTTTGGAAGACCAGGACGTCATGTATGCAATGATCTAGCATCGCAGGCAATTTGCCAACGTCATCAAAAGTGTCGTTGACTAGCGATGCTCTTTCAGGCGCATAGTTATTGTTAGCCGTCATAGTTCCCCTTAGTCCTCATTAGCCATAGCTATGCAGTGATGTTAAATATAATTCTTATTCGTCTTTAGCTATGATGGTCTCATGGTGGCCTCAAAGGTCATCCATAGACTTATCCATTTTATATCTTTTCCAAAGTTATAAGAGAGCATCAAGCGATGGTAGCGGGAAGCATTACATAATTAACAATGCTCAAAGTAATTTCTCCTCCACATGTTCCGCGCATGGAGGTGGCAATGCTTAGTATGTGCTATCACAAAATGAATACGCAAAGAACGAGAGAAGTACAGGTGCAACATAGAAATGTAGATAAAATAAAAACAATGATGAGGTTAGGCCACAACCAATTCTATGTTCATCAAAAGTGGCATGGTATTGTATGTATGCCATATGCACTCGAAAATGGCGTACTATGATCTAGATTAAAAAAAACAATAATGAGGTTAGGCCACAACCAATTCTATGTTCATCAAAAGTGGCATGGTATTTGTATGTATGCCATATGCACTCGAAAATGGCGTACCACAAACTCTTACGTTCGACAAAAGTGCTTGAAAAGCAAAAGAAATGATGGCCCATGCAGGTCTCGAACCTGCGACCTTCGCGTTATTAGCACGACGCTCTAACCAACTGAGCTAATGGGCCGTTCTTGATCAAAGCAAAATCCTTTTTATATTTATCATATTTTATCGCCTTCATGTTCAACCAACATAAGAAGAGTAAGTAGTACAATTTTACAGGAAGCTAAAAAAGCATGAAGCCTCTCCAAGAAAGATTCAAGAATAATCAAGATGAAGCAAAGTAAACATTGTTTTACAGTCGACAATTTTTCGTTACCAAGGGAGACCATGATGTACTTGATGCGATGAGCATTACTTTTAGTGATTATGCAAGCCTCCAAATGGTTTTATGTGTGCGAATCGCCTCCCCTCCTCTTATACTCCTTGTTCCCTTAGCTAATATGGCATATAAGACTTTCGACTACTCTGAACCCATTGAAATTGCATCTAATTATCTTCTAAAAACCTTATGTGACATTGATCATGCATCCAGAGTATGAATGGTAAACATAGATATGCTTCTCATACAATTCCTCATTTTAATAGACGAACATGATGGTTAAAAAGAACTTTTTCTAGATATAATTCTCCCATTTCAAGAATCAGTTCTTCAAGATGAGTTACATAGAAAAATAGAGAGAGGGATATCAGTTCATAGCTTCCCAAATTTTGAATAAAATTGTCTATCATTCCACTCCTAAGCGGCTCTCTTAAAATTAGATGTCATGTGTAGACTTTGTGATAGAAGAAACCTGCATAATTATCTTTGGGCAGAATCAAAGCTAGAACAACTCATCAAGGTCCCAATTTTGATAGAGTCTTAATGACTCACCAAGATCCCAAATCTAATCTTAGAGGAAATTAGAGAAATGTGGCTACGGACCCATGATTTTCAATAGGATATCAATGGGTGGAGCAATCTGGTTAGCCACTTTAGAAGGAGATGTGCTACCCAACTATATCAATGGATGTAGGGGCAAGCTTTATCAAGATCAATCAATCAAAGAGATCCTAAGCTGATTGAACATAACTAAGAAACACAAAACAGAAGAGATAAGGATATGGGAAGAAACACAAGCAAAAGCCTTAGAGCGCATTCGACACATGAAGTTGAGATAGCCACACGTAGATCAACCTAAGAACGAGAATTATTAGCCTTAGCTGGAAGCCCCTAGATATCACATGGATATGTGTCAGGCTAAGATAAGCCCCTCTCCTAGCATCATTGATTGACATCCCTTTATCTCGATAGAATTAGGACAAGGCACAACTACTAAGACAATCAGGGCATTGATGGATTCAAGTGCAACAATTAGTGCTATATGATATTCTTGTTGTTAGGACATAGATTTATATATTAATCCTATTGAAGGTTACGTTGTAGGATCAAGAGGATTTGAAACTCCTTGCATGGGCGAGGTGGAGCTTCCCATCTCCATTCAAGATGTCCCAAGGAAAATTAAGGTACTAGTTAGCCATGATGAATACCTCAGTGAATCTTTCATCTTGGGTCGAGATATGATCTATCATCATGGAGTCAACTTAAACCTAAGAACGTGACTTCTTCAGGTTTGGGTACTTGAACAACTTTTCATGATAGAACTAAAAAATTGTACAATCATAGATCTAAGCATCACCCATGCTCTTAGTCCTTCTAAGATTAATCGTAAAGAAAAATATGCTTTATGTGTCCTAAGCTCTATGATGCAGAAAAATTCAACTAGTGAAGAAAGCCTTGACACAATCCCCAACATATAAAACAGAAATCTAGAGATGATATGAAACCATGGAAAGTGTGCAATCTAGAGGAAGGCTTTCAGTGCATAACAACCATATGATCATGGATAAGATCCTAACAGAAGAAGGAGTGGACCCAGAATTTATTGAAATGTTACGAGTCTCAATAGAAACTTGTGGGATTGTCGATGAAATTGATCACGTGTTACAAAGACCTTGCATACAATATGATGAGAGGGGTATCAACACAAGGCCAGGGCAAGGGAAGGATATCCAAATATCAGTTAGACTAGTAGAAGCAACTACATCTACACAAGAAGCAGACAACACTACCACGACACGAACTACCACTATAACAATCGACTGAACCATCGAAACACTTTTAGAGACCCTCAAGTCTCACCACTTTTCCCTCCATCCCCAATTAGAACCTCTCGACATCAACCAACAACCACTGCAAAGGCTATCACCCAAACCAAAGAACCAATCTTCCACACCCTCCCTTGCTCACCTCCTAGGTTGGAGGATATTGTAACGGCCACCAAAGTGACCATGACATCACCCACCTTTAGATTTTTTGCCCCAGTTTCCCATTCACAACTCTTATCTTCCATTACCAACCCCTTCTACCATACTTTCTTCACCTTAGGATCCTTACATGAAATTGAGATAGGTCATCTTGCCACCCACTAATTTGCAATAGGTCACCCCATCCCTCACTCAATTGTAATGGATCCCTCTCAATCAACCCAAGCTCATTTTTGTTCGAGGCCCTACCCTTCCCCATTGTCATCCTTGTTCCCAACATGCCCAACCACCACCTCATTTCCATTCATTCTCCAATCGTTAGTCTCACTTTTCCAACACTAAGCCCAATTTTCTTCTCAATGGGATAACTTTTCACAAGATCCTCAACAATTTTTAACACCTCAACTTTTCACTAACTCCAGAAGCATGGCACCTACCATTCTTGTCTTCAGGGTAGAGCCATTGTGCACCTCCACGCCCAACCCCATGGACATATCACCACCCACAACACCTCCCTCACCCCCCACACTTCCACATTCCCCTGTCCCCCCCCTCCATCAACATCACCTACACCCACAACACCATTGTACATGTCATCCACACTTCCCCTTCCCATTCCCTTTCTCCTTGCATTTCCTCTTGTACATATATCATCCATTAATGTAGATACTACTATCAATACAATGATTAATTGTGCAAACTAACTTAGACATTAATATCAACAACTGGAGGCACACAATCCAACTATCCAATTACAAGAACGAATATCAAAATTAGAGGTAAGAAACAAGGTCTTATAAGATCCATAACACACCTTACAACAGTCACACAATGAGAATGAGTTGGCATAATTGGAGAAGCACGTAGAAGAGTTACAAGAAAGATTACTTCAGTATGAGCGTCCACCTTCACTACCAGAAGTGCCCACACCTGACGAGATAGTGGAGATTCCAATCAAAGAAACCTTTGAAGAACCCTACAAACCATATGTAGTACCTAGTGGAATAGTCATTGAGGAAGGGCAAGAAACCTATGAGGCTCCTGGACCACAATGGTTAAGGAAAGTCCAAGAGATAGGATGCATGCATGATGACAAGGTGGCAATATAGCTTCAAGCCATGGTGAATATAGAAGATATAGTGCTACATTCAAAATAATTCCAAAATCTTTCTCACAAACACCTCATCACCACCTTGAAGATGAAATATAAGCCATATTTTGTGCTATTATCCAACTACAATGCCAAAATCAAGAGGTTCATCAGCAAGGACCCAATGTTTTCTATATAATTTCAACATGATGATGTCTTAGAGAGAGCATAAAGGGAGACTATCTTTCAACTCATTGGTACTGACATTTATTAGAGACCTATCTTGAGATGATGCACACATGGTCCATTGCTCCCATGCACATTATGTACAACCCGTGCTATGGCCCATTACCTAGACCAAGATCATGGTAGGACTTTGCAATCAAGGTAAGGAATAACCCAAGGTGTGTTGACTGGCTCAATTAGCCTTATTTTGCTCCACCCAAGGGACCACCAACTATGGCATATATGATACCCACCATCGGCCATTGATCTCCATGTCTAAAGAACATGCCCAATGTAGTGGCGCAAATGACTATCAAGATATTCGAGTTAATGATAGTAGTCTTCAAGACATTTTGCAAGGTAAAGGCCCCTTACATATCCACCCCTTACATATCTTCATGGGCTTCAAAAAGTGAAAACCTATTCCATGCAAAAATCAAGGCAACATTGATTTTGTTCGCAATCGCATGGTAGAGTTCTTTTTAGATAATGATCATGCTTTTACGATGTGCTTTTCATTGGAGTACACAAACTATATAAGAAGAGCCCTTGGCTCATTATGCATCATCACTCAAAGATCTCAAGGTAGAGTTTGAAGATTCTGAAGCTTTGGAGGTGAAGATTTGGTGAAGGAGAGACTACTCTCTTGGAGCAAGAAGTCTTCTACAAGGTGGTGGTATCTATCTTTTGTGAGTTAACCTTATATTTTGTTTTTAGGGTTTATTTATCCTAGTCTCAAAATTAGGGTTGGTTGATTTACAATTTTATTACACTATTTTGTGAGAATAAGGTTAGCTTCGTTGTTCATTCACTTCACACACTTATATTATTTCAACATAATCTAAATTTTGTATCATCATCTTCTTTGATATTCTTCCATTAGTGAGTGCACCACTTTATATGGTTGAGTAGTACTCCCATGTTGTAATTCGGACATCTAAGTTTTAGTGAGTAAGCATCCAGCTTGTGTTCTCTATCATTGTCTCAAGATCTCTTTCTTTCTATCTCTCACCTATCATCTTAATTAATTAAGTGTGTATGCTCAAGAGGTTTTAGTATTGGAACAATCCTGGGGCCCCAAATTCCAACACTTGGTATCAGAGCATAATTGACATACACACTTAGTTAAGATGAGTGAGATTAGAATTGAGATTGAGGACAAGTTGGATGGATCTTCTAATTATCCCATGTGGAGTTTCATGATGATGAATATTTTAGTGACAAAGGATTTATGGAGTATCATCAATGGATCCTTAACAAGACTAAGACAAGAAGGCAAAGAAGGAGCCACAACAGCTTCAAGAGGTACTGGAATTACTATTATAGAACCAACCGAAGAAGAGGTAACCACTTCTACATCCATAGTCACAGGTAGGTCTTTACATAGAGTACCTCCTACTGAAGATCAAGCAAGATGCTAGAGATGCTTTAGCACTTTTATTCATAGCAATGAGTGTCAAAAAGCATATTCTACCACATATCAAATCTTGCAAAAGTTCTAGACAAGCTTGGTTAAAGCTTGAGAATCTTTTTCAAAGCAGAAATCTTGCTAGGAAAGCTCACTTAAGGAGACAACTAGCAAATACAAGGATGAAGGCTGATGAGTCAATTGAAACCCACGTTACCAGACTCGTTGACTTGAGAGATCAACTTCTAAATGTAGGAGTTGAGATATCAGATGAAGAAATGGTAAATATGCTGATTAATTCACTTCCTATTTCATATCGGTCTTTCATAACCACTCTTACCCTTACCACAAGAGATAGAGAGGTTACATTTGAAGAGCTAGAGTTGTTGGAAACAATGTCCCATTGGTCAAAGTTGGTCAATCTTGCTCAATAAGAACATCATGTATAGAGCTCAGTCTTATTCCCTCTACAAGAAAAGCAGCACGGGTGACGTGGCTAAGATGATATCCTTCCAAAGAACTCACTTGAGTTCAAAACTTGTCGACAACAACAGCGAATGTGTTCTATTTTTTTGAAAAAGCTTATATGTTTCCTCAAAGAATTCATGGAGTGTCAATTCAGAGCTACTTCGTATATGACAAGTTAGAGAGAATTATATTTCTTCTTTATCTAACTCTTGAGGTAAAAGAGTTTTTTGTAGCAGACGTTGAAGACTTGGGTTGAGGTTTTGTGTTTGGAAAAGTTACCTCATATTCAGTATTTTCAGAAAACTTCAGAAAATTCAGATTTTTTGATATACTAGTCAGTTGAAGAATCTACTTTCTATGATTGTCTAGACTTTTGGATACATGCTTGTATTCAAAAAAGGAATACAGAAAAGGTGTTCCATCAGATCCTGTCACTTGATTGAGAAGTGGAGTTAGCCAAAAGAAAGTCAAGCAGGTACTATCACATTTCACCAGGAAGAATATCAAAAGATGAAGTATCAACTTGCAGCTTTTGGAGTTCTCAAGGTGAGAAGTTTGTCCACTTATGTTTCAAGTAGGAATTGTAGATTCTTGAGAAAGATTAGACAGCATGTGTAAAGTGTTACGTAAGCCACTGCTTACTCACACTATCATATATACCAATGTTCAATGTACAATGTGGGAGCAAAACTCTCAACCACTCTATGTGAACAAAAATAGATGGATGAGTGAATATACAAATGTAACAAGAATATTCAGATGTATTGTCCATACATCTGAATATTCTTGTTACATTTGTATATTCACTCATCCATCTATTTTTGTTCACATAGAGTGGTTGAGAGTTTTGCTCCCACATTGTACATTGAACATTGGTATATATGATAGTGTGAGTAAGCAGTGGCTTACGTAACACTTTACACGTGTTGTCTAATCTTTCTCTATCTTTGTCTCATCATTTGTATGATTAAGTGTGGTATGTTCATGTTTTGTCAATATTGGAAGATTTCTAGATTCTATGTTGTATATGCTAGACCTATGGAACCTTGGACCTGTGGTGTTAGTAATGGGCTGTAGCTCAGTGATGAGTAGCACCTCCTTTAATGTCAATCCGGGAAGACGTGAGGATGGTATGAAGAACACGAGCAAGTGGAAGCACAAGTGCGTGAGTGAGAAGCACACAAGCATGCACACACATATACGCACACGCGCAAACACGGCAAGAACAAAGAGAGTAAGACAATGGAATCACTTCTATTGCAACCAAGTTCTCATACAAGCTCAAACTACAAGAAGCTAGCCAAAAATGAGCTCTCTAGCTCTATTTATAGTTTTTGACTAGCTTTGGCCCTGTCCAGACCTAGTGTCCGGCCTAGTTAAAAATTAGGTTCCAGGGCTTATTTGAGGGCCCAAACGAGATCTAAAAAGTATGAAAATTGGCAGGCAACTACTTCTAAGGCTCCCCAAGCTCGAGGACTCCTCGGCTTGTACAAAATGGAGCTACAAAAAGGTGAAATGATATTTACAAGGGTTTGTAGTGATGAGAATCACTTTAAAATGATGTGAGGGTTTTGAAAAAAATGAAGGGTTGCCTTAGTGCTAGATCTGCATGTGTGTCCGTACTTGCTTCTTCCCGTATACTGTCAACACTCTCCCCCCCCTAGGGTCTGTCGCCTCTGACAGACCTCTGCTCCACTGTTTGATCAATGTACTCTTGCAGGAGGTCGGTTGCCACTTCTTGTTCCTTGATGCGTAGTCCCCGAACCAAGTCTCTCTGGAGGGTCTCCCAGTTGACTGCATCCGGTATGTCCGGTTGTGGCGTTGTGTAGAGTTCTGAGTGCATGGTTTGTTCACACGCGAATAGATGTAGCAGGTGGGTTGGGCGTGGTGCGAACACTTCTGAGTGTGACTCCCAGAACCCCGTGGTAAACATATCGTCGAAAGTTTGCTTATAGCAGGCAGGGAGATATCTGATGCGTGCGTGCCATGCATAAGCAACTCATATGCTGGGGGTTGTGCTCATATCATACAGGAGGTCATAATTACCATTGATGAAGCCGGGAATCGGAGGCTGAATATGGCATACATTGCGGAAAGTTTTGAGCACCACCTGCATCATATCGAATATCTTGAGCATCATCTGGGCAGCCACATCTGGCATGGGGTGGAGGCGTGGCAACCAATGTCTGATGGTTGCTATCATGTAAGATACTGTGGGGGTGCCGGTTGGGGGTGCAATAGCGGGGTAATTAAGCCATTCTCTACAGTTTACATTGTTCTGAACTTTAATGGCGAAGGCTTTCCATGATCTTCTTCTTTGTACTGGCCCATAACAAGGGTTATACTTCAAATGCATGGGAGCGTGATCCCATGTTCTCAGCATGTCCGGGTATGTTTCCAGTAATCTTTGCCTCCATATGGGCTAGAATATGGCCCCTTTTTTGGCTGCCTCTGGGATGTCCTCGGGTTCGAATTGTGTTGCGAAGGAGGGGTACTTGTTGGTTATGCGTTTGATCTCAGCATTGTAGTCTGCCAACAATACAAAATAAGGTTTGTATTGTAACTCTGAGCTAGTTATCAGCCGCATAGGAGCCAAGTTCGAGAAATATTCAGATTTGAGTATGGTCTCCTCTATGGCTTTCATGGCTAGCATCTGAGTTGCAACACGCTCTTCGTGAGTGTGACCCATCTCCTCTACCTGCTTCATCCATGCTGACGGGGGTTCCTCATATGTATCCTGACCTTCCTCTGTAATTCTGCCTCCTGGAAGGGATTGAGGCTCATAATTGTCTTCAAATGCCTCCTCCACTGGAATGACTACTGTCTCTTCTTCTATGGTTTGATCGGTGGCAGGATGACCGGTGTGAGGTTCAAAATTTAGGGTGGAAGTGATGGATGTGGGTAAAGGGAAGGATGTAAAAACAGAGGTGTGTACAATGGTTTCATGATGGGTGGACATCGGTTGTTCAGAAAGGCTAGTGGAGAAGGGTTCTGAGGGTCGAATGGAAGGTGACGGTGGAGATGGTACCTGAGTAATTACCTCTTGTTCGTCAGCGGGACTTGGGCTCGTCATGTGAACATCCTCTGAAATGGTGGTAGGCAAGGCAGCAGAGACTTCCATTTGAATCATTTTCCCTCGTCGTGGCCGTGTATCAATCCTTCGTTGATCATAGATAGGGTTTTCCTGATAGACCATTGTCCTCAATGCTTCCCCGATCCCACATGTCTCTGCCAATAGATTCAATGATTCCACAAAGTGTGAGTCGACATTTTCGGTTTGAAGCATCTGGTTCACTAGAGCTCTATTCGCCTCTTCTGTCATCTTATGTCTTCTCTATACCTGCTTGATTGTCTTGTACAGCAGTCTGAAGGTGGAGAGGGAGGTCGTTCATACTGTAACAACTTAATTTTTAGTTCTGCCACCTGTTGCCGTAGCTCAAGTACTTCATTGATTACTGATAATTCCGGCTCTGGTGAGGTTGCAGCGTTGGCCATCTCTTTAGGTTCTTGTTGGTGTGGTGCAGGCACTTGGGCTTTCTGTAGGTCTTTGACTTGGTCAGCAAGCTGATCATGAGCTTCTAAGAGAGTGGCATAGGTTTCTAATATTTGTTGTATATTCTCTGAGGGGATGGCTTGGAATTTAGCAGGGTTGATGGGTGCCCCTGGAGTATTTTCCATGGCTGCTTTGAGGTTGTCTTGATTTTGTTGCTGTAGTCTTTTGTTTTCTTCTTGGGCAGCCGCTAAATGGCATCGGAGTAGAGCCATGTTTCGTTGTAGTCTAGCGTTACGGGCTAGCTGATCTCTAAGTTGTTCTTCCGTTGCCCTACTCTTCTTTGTATGTGTGGACTCGAGCTCCACCTGATATTGTTGGAGGGTGGTCACCTCCTGCTGTAACTCCGTATTAGACAACTCCAAGGCAGTGACACGTGCCTGGAGGTGGGATGACAATGTACAAAGCTCCTTATTGTTTTCTTCTAATAACCTGTATTCCTGTTTAAGTTGGGCAGCAGCTTCGAGCATGGTGTTGAGTGCATGACTAAATGAGGTGGGTGCAGGGGTGAGGGTGGAAGATGCAAGGGGTCGGGAGATGGGAAAGGGAAAAGTGGATGCTGTGCCTACAGTGTTTGGAAATGGCGACGTAAGTGAAATGACACGTGGTGATGTTGGAATAACGGTGGTGGTGGGTGATCCTGTGGATGGTGAGATGTCCATGGGATCGGACGTGAGAGTGTGTGATTCGTGAACTGTGAATACAGGAATGGTGGGTGGTGTGATAGTGGTGGCAGTGAATGTGGGGAATTGGGGTTGGGAAAGGGACTTTTTATTATAATTATCCACCTGCTGGAGTATATTTACAAGGTTCGTCCAGAATGACGGTTGTGTGACTGGGGTTGAGCATGAGGCGGTTACTAGGGAAGTGGTGGATAGGGTTTGGGTGTGGGTGAATGGAAAAGGATGGGATGAGTGCTGGCTAGTGGCAAGTGGTTGTCCAAGGGCGGGGAGATAGGAAGGGTGACCTATTATGGTTTGATCGGTGGCAGGATGACCGGTGTGAGTGGTGATTAGAGGTCAAAGGCATCCTAGATGCATACTTTGGTTATGCAATGGCTCAGAATGCTCCTATGATAGAGTAGACGGATTTACAGAATTGGGTCAGGGGGTTTAGTACACAGTTTAATTCTCCACACTTTGATAGAGGAGTCGTAGCTCTTAGAGCTAAAGACAGGTGAAGATTTCTGGATGAGAGTGTGATGTATTTGGGACCTTTTGGGTACCCATTTCCAGATATTCCTAGGGTTGATGGGAGTGGGGACAGTGAGAGGTGTAGGTATCTTTTCATTTTTTGAGTTGTTGGTCATGAGTGCTTGTGAAAGTTGCTTCATCCTAGTGTCTGAAGGTGAAGTAATTTGGGCTTGTAAGCAAGCCTTGGGCACCCATATCTGTCTAGCATTAGGGGTGGCCTTCATTGACCGCTTAGGAACCCAAATAGAAATGGTATGCCTAGGGGTTATCCTAGGGGGCTTCTTCACTTTGTTCCTTGATGGTGAGGCACGTTTCTTGCCTTGAGAGTCTGCTATTAGAGCTGTGGGTTTTCCATCCTTGCGTATCCAGATCTGCTTCACGCCACGAGAGGCTCCATGTTGCACGGGTTGGCGCTCCTACCTCTTGATCAGCAGCCTCCTTCGTGTCGAGTGATGTTCGGTCTGCTCGTTTAGAATCTTCTTTGGGTCAATTAGGAACTCCTTATTGGCTCCTGTACCTTCAGTAAGATTGACAATCCTCTGCACCATAGAAGTTTGTTCAAGAACAACATTGTTATCTTCATGTGGATTCCTGGAGGGACCAGGAGTTGGTGCCTGTTCTATTGGTTCGAGTGCTTGATTTTCTAATTCAATCGTGAGACGGCTTTGGCCTACCCAAGCCTGAAGAAGTCCACTTCTTAGGTTGAGGTTGACTGCGTGATCGTAGATCCAGTCTTGGCCCAGGACCAGAGGTTCGGTCAGATCCTCGTCTTCACACACTAGCACTTTTGCTGGCATGAGGACCTCTTGTATGTAGAGGGGAAGATCCACCTCTCCCATGCAAGGGGTTTCAACACCTCCTAATCCTATCAGATATGCTTCTAGGGGTTTTACCTCCAATTGCAGCTGCTGGCAATAAGAAAGCTGAACTGCACTTGTGGCTGCTCCTGAATCAATTAATGCTCTCACGTTTGTTGTGCTGTCTCTTTCCTATTTCTAGGGTCACAAAAGGTCGTCGGTCCACTATCTTATGGGTACGTTCACCTGAAGCCTCGCACATGGCCATGTGATAGCCTGGAGACTCTTGAGTGTCAGTCACAGGCTGATCCCTCCCTTGTCTCCTCAATTTCATTCGTCTAATACGCTCTAAGGCCTCTGCCTGTGCTTCTTCTCGAATTCGTTTTTCCTCCTCTTTACGTTGCTTAGCAGTATTGAGTCGACTTAGCATTTCCTCCGTGAGGGGTTCCTGATACAGCTTGTCTCTGCATCCGCTAATATAGTTTGGGAGAACACTCCCCTCTAAAGTGGCTAGTTGTACTGTTCCACTCGTGGAGATCCTATTGATGATCATAGGTCCGTAGCCTCTCTTTTCTAGCTTTCTTGCGTGTTGTTTCAATGTGTAGACTAAAACTAGATCTCCTGCTTTTAAGCCCTTATCCTTCACATGGGCATCAAAGTATGCCTTTTGCCGTTTCTTTGCAGCATAGATGCCTGCTGCTGCTCATAGCCTCGTCTCACCTAAACGTTCTAGATCAAAGATCCTAGAGGACAACTCATGTCCATTCCACTCATGCTCTTGTGCTACTCTTAAAGCTGGAATTAGGAAATCTAATGGTAGCACCGCATTCTATCCGAAGACCATCTGAAATGGGGTGGCATTGAGTACCGTTTTGTAGGCAACTCGGTATGCCCAAACAGCATGATGAAGTTGTTTGTCCCAATCAGAGCGTTTATTATTTACAAGTTTCGTCAATACGTTACATAGGATCTTATTCGTGCTCTCGGCTTGTCCGTTAGCTTGTGGGTGATAGGGGGCAGACTTCTTATGTATCACCATGAATTCTTGAAGGAGATTTTCAATGACCTCATTCAAAAAGTGCGTACCTCTATCACTAACCAACTCTATTGGTAACCCATATCTAGTGAACACATTTTCGAATAAGAACTTAGCCGTCGTTTGAGCATCATTCTTTGTCGTGGCTTTTACTTCCACCCACTTTGTAAGGTAATCTGTGGCTACAATAATGTATTCTGCATGGGAGTTTCTAGCTGGGGGGTTGATGGGACCTACAAAGTCTATACCCCACTTTGAAAATGCACGTCCTCCCATCATTGGCCTTAAAGGCATTTCATCTTTTCTTATCGGATATTGGGCACGTTGGCATGTGTCACAACTCTTCACATAAGTATGTGCATCCATATGAAGAGTGGGCCACCAAAGTCCTGAAAATAGAATGGTCTTAATTACTCTGTCAGGCCCAAAGTGTCCACCTGCAGTACCGCTGTGTGCCGCTTCTAAGACTTTCAAATAGTCTGATTCATGAATGCACAGTCTTAGGTAACCATCCTTGCCTCTTCGATATAGGTTGTCTCCTACTAAGGCATAGTCTTGAGCCTCTTGCTCCATGCTCCGTTTTCTTGCAAGACCAGCCTGATTGGGTAATGTTCCCGATCTCATGAACTCGACCAATGGAGCACTCCAATCTGGGATTAATGTCACGTGATAAAGAGTGGCATGTTCCACTGGGGGTCTCTTCTGGCACACTGGACAATTGTGGATCCACTCTTGTATTTCTTTGTCCATGCTAGGCCAATACACTCCTAAACGTTTTAGATTCTGCAATGTTTGTTGTTTAGGGTAGTGATTTCCTAGCAGTCCCTCATGGGCTTGTTGCAACCAACTAGCATGTTCATCATCCTCGACACAACAAGCTAATACGCCCTCGGTATCTTGCTTGTACATACTTCCGGCCAATATTTGATACTTTAGTGATTTTACAATTTCCTCTTTGCTTGTTTTCACATTCTTATTTGCAGGCCCGAAGGTTAGGACTGGTACCAACTTATTTGCCCATTTAGGAACAACTTCTAAATTGAACAGATAAGCATCGGGCAATTCATCAGACACTCCTTGCGGTGGCTCTCCTGAAGTGATGCGAGAAAGATGGTCTGCCCTAAGATGGGTTCTACCTTTCCTGACAACAACTTCAAAGTCGTATTCCATTAGTAAGAGGAACCATCTTACTAAGCGGCCTGTATTGCAAGGTTTATTGACCAAATATAGTAAAGCTTGATGATCAGTGAAAAACTTGAACTTATTGGCCAATAGATAGTGTCTAAACTTCTTCACAGCATATACCATACCTAAGCCTTCCCTCTCCGTTGTGGTATAATTTCGTTCAGCTGCATTTAATTGCCTACTAGCATATGCTATCGGCAAATCTAGGTTTCCCTCACCTGTGGGTTGTGCTAGCACACATCCTATTGCATGATTGGAGGCATCTACATGGACATGAAAGGGTTTGCTCCAATCCGGAGTAGTCAATATTGGTGTTGTGCACAAGCGTCTTTTCAGGTCGTTGAAGGAATTCTCACATTCCTCATTCCACTCAAAATTTGTTAACAACCCATAAAGAGGCTTAGCTATGATGGCATACATGTGGATAAACCTACGGTAGTATCCACAATGGCCCATAAAGGCTTGTACCTCTTTAACATTCCGTGGCCTGGGCAGCTCTGCTATTGCTCTTACTTTGTCTTCATCTGTTGAAATTCCATTCTTAGAAACAATGTGACCTAGGATCTTACCTTGTCGTACCATGAACACACACTTCTCTGGGTTCAGACACACTCGATAATCTCTACACTTGTTGAAGATTTGCCTGAGCTCAGGGATGTGGTAACTTCTTTCTTGGGAATGAGCGCATAAATCATCCACATATACTTCTAAGCTCTTTCGCAAGAACTCTTTGAAGACATGACACATGAGCCTTTGGAATGTTGCAGGTGCATTGGTGAGCCCAAATGGCATCACACGAAATGCAAAGATTCCCCATTCTGTGGCAAAGGCGGTTTTGTGTTGATCTTCGGGGGCAATGGCTACTTGGTTGTAACCTGAAAATCCATCAAGGAAGCTATAAACTTCCTTGCCTGCAACACGCTCCAATAGATGTTCGGTGATTGGAAGTGGATAACTATCTCTGATCGTAGCGGCATTAACTTTTTTAAGGTTAATGCACACTCGCAATTTCCCATTCTTCTTGGGTACCACTACAATGGGGGACACCCATTCAGTGTGCTCAATCTCATAGATGAATCCAGCTTCAATCAGCCTGTCAATTTCCTCTTTTATTTTGGCTACATAATTGTCATTATATGTGTAGGGCTTTTGTTTGGTGGGCTTGGCATTAGAGGTCATCGGAATTGTATGAGAGCAAATCTCTGGATCTACTCCTTTCAAGTCTCTATAGTGCCATGCGAACACATCCCTATATTCCCTTAATAGAGCTACAAGCTCTACTTCTTCTTTTGCACTTAGGTCATCTCCTATGTACGTACATCGTTCTTCGTTCCCTTCAATGGTCACTATAATTTTTTTGGTCTTTTCTTTATTGTCATATGCTTCTCCCACAATGGCCTCTCTCTTAGGCATCCGCACCAAAATTTTTCGGTCTTCCACTTCATATTTCTTGAAATTTTATGGTACTTCAAACAATGATTCTTCCTCCTCTTGTTTCACTGCTTTTCTTTTCTTTTTCTTTTGACCTCCTTCACTTCCTTTCTTTGAATTTATCGTTTTAATACTCGCAAGGGGTTCTTCTTCTTTTTGGGTTAACACTCCTATGTCTTCTAAGTAGTGTTCCTCTGAGTCAAAGTAAGTATCCATCACAATGGATTCGAGATCATCGTCATTCTCCTCTTCTTCTATGAACTCACTAGGATCACACTCTTCCAACAGGGGCTGACACATGAACACTAAAATATCATAACCCTCCTCATCACAATGAGGTGTCCATTGTTCTTCATTGACTTCAATGTCCATGGTAGCTAAGACTTCTGCCCAACCATGAGGCTCAAATTCCTCATCTGGAAATATCATCGGTGTATAGGCTGGGTCTTTTATTGGTCTATCTCCTGGGGGAGTTCCTTCTTCTCTCGCTTTTAGGCGCTTTTCCTCTTCCTCTGCAACCTTGCACATCCACAAGTGAGTATCTTCATGCAGCCATGATGGATCAGGTGAACTTCCAGAATGCACGGAGATAGAATCTTCTTTCGCTTTGTGGATAGGATTCCACTGTAGGGGTGGTACATCTCTAAAGGTGTAATCCTTCAGATTGACCTTGGTGGTGACCCCTAAGTGCTGTAAGTACAAGGAGTTGGTTCCCCAATCCTGTACTATTTGCAATTGTCATAGGAAGGGTCTTCCTAGGATCATCTCGTAAACATTATTTTTCTCAAAGTCACATATAGCAAATGTATGTTCAAACTCTACACCACAAGTGGTTAGAGTTATCCCTTCAAGCAATCCGAGAGGTCTTTCAAAATGACCATCTGCCATTTGAAGTTTCATTCTCGTTGGTCTTAAGGTGGGTTTGCCCCATCGCTTCCACAAGGAGGTGATCGCAATAGCAACACCAGCACCCGAATCCACAATTGCTTTGGTTGTGTAACCTTGATAGGTGATAGGAAGATAAGTGTTACCTTCTTCACCTTCGCTCATGTCCCCTATCTTTTCGAGAGGTATCTCTGGAACTTTTTGCTTAGAGCCTACTTTTGGTATATTGGATTCAAGTTCTGGAACATGATCCTTCACATGATTCCAGAGCTCCGGTTTTGCCTTGAGCAGCTCCTCTACAGTGAGATGACATTGAACCTTAGTGTTCTTCACAACATCAGTGTTTCTTGGAATCACTGAGTCTTCATTTCTTACCAATATTGTGGGAGCTCTGATCTGGAGAGATTCAGATTCCCATGGGCCTGTGAAATGAGGCAACTCTTGTAAAGAATTAGATTCAAAATCTAATCTCTCATCCTCTTGTTGCTCTGTTTGATCTCCATAGATAGACGGAATGTCTTGGGGAAATTGATCATGAAGATCATCAATCTCAGGAATAGGAGGGGAATCACCCTTCTCCTTGGCCCATTTCTCTTCTTGTATTTCCCGCAAGAACTCTTGAGAGTACTGTTGAATTGAAGGAGGTATTCCAACATCCGTGGAATTAGGAACATAAGCTCCCATTGGTGGTGAGCTTCCTCTTTCAACAACTGGTTGAGCCTGTGGAGGTAAAGAAACTTGTGATTTGTTTACCAACTGCTCTAATCTTTCTAGTAAGCCTTGGAAATGCAAATCCGGCTTGACAGAGTTTGTCTGATTGAACTTTTGACTAGTCTCAAGTATAGCTTGAGCTTGTTCTACCATTTTCATGCACATTTTCATCCGTTCAATCTCTAAATCTGCTCTAGGGTAACTCTTGTCTAGGTTTGCAGCTGTTGGCCCTTCTTGAAGTCGAGCCTGGTAGGCCTTGAACATCATGTCCAAGCCTTCAGGAGTGGGATCCGCTAATACTGATCCTACTCGGGGTGGTGGGTGGGTTACGTGGGGTGTATTAGAGGGTGGAGGAATGGAGGGTGATGGGGATGGTTGCGGTGGGAATGTGTGAGAGTGCGGTTGAGATGTGATCTCTATGATTTTTTGCCTTGGTTTCTCTCAAGCTTTCTTCAAGTTCGTTTATCTTTTTTGCCCATTGCCTCTTCATTCTTTCACGACTATCCTTCCAGGCTCTAGTCCTCTTTTTGGTTATGCTCTCTGTTTCACTCACCTCGGGGCTCTTTTCCTGACCAACACCTTGGTGTTGTTGAAGTGCCTGGGCTCTTGTGATCACCTGCACAGGTGCAGTGGAAGTCACACTCCCTGTGGGGTCTACAACTAACCCAACAACATTGATAGGAGTGATTTTAGGCATGTTATTAGGGTTCTTTGGGCAATCTCGTAGGAGATGTTCTTTCCCGCAGTCTTGACAGAAACCCTGAATGGTTACTGGTTGAGGTTGTGTAGGGACAGGTAGTGGACAATCACGTATAAGGTGATCTCCCTGACATCTGAAGCATGGCCCTCTAGGAAATGGGGGTCGTACCTGCCTAGGTTGAGGTCTAGAGTTGGGGTTTGTGTACATGACATTAGCATACTCAGGTTCCCCACTATTTTCACTTGGGTCCTCATAATAGTATGACTCGTTATGCTCGGGTGACTGCATGTAGTAAGCCTGTGGGCTATTAATATGTGTGGAGTCAAAACTATGGTCACTTGGATCACTGTCTGATAGCAATGAGGTGACTGGGACTATGGCTCTATTCGGATTTTCTTCAGCAGACGCATATTTCACTGGGATTGCATTGGTGGGAGCAGGGGGTTGCTGTACTAGGACTGGTTGAGGTCTCTGCTGCCCTTGATACGATGGCTGATAAGTTTGCTGTGGTCTGTTGTATTGTTGTGGTGGGTACTGGTTCTGGTATCTACCCTGTTGTGGATATGGCTGAGGGTAATTTTGCCTAACAGTTTGTTTGTTATATGGGCAGTCTTGTGCAATGTGGTTGGTGTACCTGCACTCTATGGTGCAGTACTGGCTATTAGGATTCGCCTGGGGTTGGGCCATAATGGGACATACACTTGCCATATGGTCGCCGCCACAATTGTAACACCGCTTAACTGGGGCAAATCTCGGAATTTGTTTGCTAGAGACACCTAGTTTTTGGGCTACCTTCTCTGCAAGTTCCTCAATGGATGTGGATTGACCAGATGTGAGGTTACTAGAGCTATCAGAATCCTTATAGATTTTTGATAGTTCTAATTCCTCACCTAGATTGTCCTCAATGTCTATGCACATGCGCACGCACTCTTCTATCGTTCTGGGGTCCTTCAGATACACATATGACCTGAGCTTAGTGCTCAACAATCCATCTAAGAACAAGGCCACTTGTTTGGCTGGTGTGGGTAACTCCGGCATCGGGCATCTCTCCAGGTACTGCCTAAATCTTCTTCCAGCTAGTCTGACCGTCTCTTGAGGTGTTTGTTTGAAGCTATGAATTAGTGAGGAGGTTGTGAAGAGAGATGGTGGATGCAATCCAAAGATGAGTAGGTGCCGCTACAACCAGCTTCACACCAGCCAACTGAGACTTCAGAGTTGATTAGTAGACCCTTTGAGCTTCCTAAATCCACCAAAATATCAGCCAAGTACTTTGGAACATGTATCCCAAAAATTTAAGTCAAGACATGCTAGTTGCGAAATGACTAGCTCCCAAAACTTGCTATTTTTGGACATACACCTGCTGGAAAAAATGAACAGTGCTCTCAACCTGGAAGGAATTAGAAAAATTCCTTTTGGGCATAGCAAATAGACTTAGCAAGCTTCCTATTCCAAGTTAAAACACTTCAAATGATGGACTGAGCACTGAGAACAAGTTTCATCAAGTTCTGGAACATTCCCACAATTCTCGGGGCTCTGCAGAGATAGACCAGTAAGCCGTAAAATGCAGATATCTCCAAAAGTATAAATCCAATGACCTTGAAAATTTATAGGTAGAAACTAGACAGTAAGAGCTATCCAACGCACTTTAAAACACTGAAAAAGGTTCAGTAAAACTCGAGATATGACCTTCTGAAGTTACTGCTCTGAGTGAGTATAGCAGAGAACAAAACAGAGAGGTAGATGATAATAAATGTATAGATTCACATATGATTACAACCACATTGGCAATGAATCTTTGCACAATGGGAGTAGAATGATAGAGCTATGGAGTAAGCTCTTCAATCTCTACAAAATGACATGAAGTGGTCACGTACAAGGCTTGCTAATCGCCTCTTCCTTCTTGCTCCTTTTATAGCTATTCTTGGAGGGAGTTTTGAATTCGAATTCGAATGGCTCCACCTAAAAGTGATCCCCAAAGTTAGGAGAGATTCCCTCAGCTCAAAAATTCGTGATTTTGGTAGTTGGAGCCACGAATTTGCTTTTACATCATGCATGAGGTAAGCCATCCTTTTCCTTTTTTCTTTTTCCATTTACAAGAGATAAAATGTATTCTTTTACAAGAGGTGTTCACATGACTACTCATGTGACTTACAAACGAGGATAATATCAAATATATCAAGCATGTAGGCTTGGGCAAAATGCACCAACAGCTCCCCCTCAAGCCTAACATGCTTGGCCTCCAAATAAGTCTTCAATTGTCCTTGATTTCCTGCAAGCCAATCATCAACTTGAATCTACTTAATTTCGTACCATCAAGAGCTTTCGTCAACATGTCTGCACATTGCATATCTGTAGAGACGTAGGATAGTTGAATATCCTTGCTCATTAGCTTCTCCCTTACATAATGGTAGTGGACTTCAATATGCTTGGTTCTAGCATGGTATACCGGATTAGCTGCTAGATGTAGTGAGCTTGTGTTGTCACCAAAAATGTGAGGTGTTGAAGAATGAAGTCCAAGATCTGTGTACAAAGATTTTAACCACATGATTTCTTGAGTTGCATTAGCCAAACCTCTATATTCAGCTTCAGTAGAAGATAATGCCACGGTTGGTTGCTTCTTCGATGACCAAGAAATGATTTTTGAACCTGCAAATGATATATACCCTGATGTGCTTCTTCTATCATCTTTAGATCCGGCCCAATCTGCATCTGAGTAGACCTTTAGCTCAATATCTGAAGTAAATGAATAAAACAAACCTTCATTCATGGTCCCCTTTAGGTACTTGAGGACTCGCTTGGCCGCTTCCATATGTGGTCTTCTCGGCTTATGCATAAACTGACTCAATATGCTAACACTATAGCATATATCCACCCTTGTGAGTGTTGCATAGTTCAAACTTCCAACCAAGCTTTGATAGCTTGTGATGTCTTCAATTGGCTCTCCTTCATAAGCACTAAGCTTATGATTTTGCTCCATAGGTGTACCTGCACACTTTCTATTTTCCATCTTGAACTTGACGAGCATGTCATGGACATACTTCCTTTGTGTGATGTATATACCTGAATCTGTGTAGATCAACTCCAATCCAAGAAAATAAGTGAGTGGTCCGAGGTCACTTATTTTGAACTCCTCCTTCATTTGACTCTTTACCTGTTTGATTCCTTCAAGATCATTGCCTGTGATAATAATATCATCAACATACACACATAAATAGATCACTTCAAATCCATTCCTCTTTATGAACAAAGAGGTATCCGCCTTGCTAGCTTTGAATCCTTGGTCTTGCAAATAAGTAACCAATCTGAAATTCCAAGCTCTTGGAGCTTGCTTCAATCCATACAAAGCTTTCTTTAGTTTGCATACATAGTTAGGATGATGTGCATCCTCATATCCAGGAGGTTGTGCCATATACACTTCCTCAGAAATCCATCCATTCAAGAAAGCATTCTTTACATCAAGTTGATAAAGATTCCAATTTCTAGATGCAGCAAGACTTATGAGAACCCTAATTGTAGGCATTTTTGCAACAGGAGAGAAAGTCTCCTCATAATCAATACCATGGGTTTGAGCAAACCCTTTAGCAACTAACCTTGCTTTGTGTCTATTTATACTTCCATCTGGATTCTTCTTGATTTTGTATATCCATCGAGATCCGATTATCTTCATAGATGGCTTGTTAGGTACAAGCTCCCAAGTGTCATTCTCCTTCAAGGCTTCCATTTCTTCATCCATTGCATCTCTCCAAGCTTTCTTGCTTTGTGCTTCTTCAAATGTGGTAGGTTCTTCATTGGTTGAATCCTTTGCAATGTAGATTGAGTGCTTGGTGACCAAAGAAGTATCATAACCAAACCTCTCTGGTTTCTTCTTCTCCCTCGAAGACCTTCTAAGTGGTTGTTGTGAGCTCTCGGGTCCATATGTAGCATCCTGCATCTTTGCTTTACCTTTGTTCTTCCATAGCTTTAGTCTTTCCAAGTCTTCTAGGTCAATCTCCGAATCACTTTCTTCAATCTGCTTTGGCTCCTTTGGTTGAAGTGATGGAAAATCTTCATCCAAGTCATATGGCAGCTTCACTTTCCTGTCATCATCAAACCATGATTTGTTTTCATCAAAAATTACATCTCTACTCACAGAAAATCCTTTATTGGTTGGATTGTACAATCTATATCCTTTTTGGTTTTGATCATAACCAATGAATACACACTTCTCTGCCTTGGGATCCAATTTCCCTCTTACTTGAGAAGGAATGTGAGCATAGGCTAAGCATCCAAAGATTTTACAATGCTCTAGACTAGGTCTTCTTCCATTCCACACTTCATATGGAGTGGTTCCATCTAGTGACTTAGATGGAAGTCTATTTATGAGATATGTGGCTGTCGACACAGCCTCTGCCCATAGGTAGTTCGGCAATCCCTTTTCATTGAGCATGGACCTTGCAGCTTCGACGATAGCTCTATTCCTCCTCTTTGCTACACCATTGAGTTCGGGTGTATACCTTGTAGTGACTTCCCTTTTAATGCCTCTTTCATGCAAGAAGGCATCAAATTCAGAAGAGAAGTATTCTCCTCCACCATCTGATCTGAGTCTTTTCAAAGTCCTACCTGTTTGATTTTCAACAAGAGCAATATACTTCTTAAAGCAATTAAACACTTCATCCTTGTGCTTCATGAAAAACAGAATGGTCCACCTGCTACAATCATCTATGAAAGACACATAATATCTTGAGCCTGATATAGATGGCTCCTTACTTGGACCCCACACATCCGTGTGCACTAGATCCAAAGGATTTTGATACATATATCCTTTCTTATTGAAAGGTTGTCTATGAGCCTTGCCGAGTTGACAAGCTTCACACTTATAAATCATGTGTTGCCTTGTGATATTAGGCAAACCAAGTACACTTTGGTCCCTGCAAATCTGTTTGAGTGTCCTCTCACCAATGTGAGCAAGCCTTTTGTGCCATATCTCCAATTCTGTTAGAGTTTGAGATCCATAGCTAAACAAAGCTATGTTCTTTGTATCTTCCACTTCAAAAGTGAAAAGCCTTCCTGTCTTTTCTCCTTTGGCAATCCTTCGAAAGCCTTGCCTTGGGTCTTCAACATATGCTCCAAATCGATTGAATCTAACCTGCAATCCTTTTTCAACAATCTGTCCAACACTTATTAAATTTTTGGTAATTGTAGGGACATACAAGACTTTGCTTAAGAGGTTCATATTCCCATCTGATGTCTTCACATTACCTATCTTCTCCACTGAGTGCTTTGTGTCATCTCCTGTCTGCACTTCATGCTTGTTATGAGGATCTTCCAAATCAGAAAGTAAAGCCACATTTCCTGCTACATGGTTTGAGCATCCCGAATCAATGTAAAATATGTGATCATCATCCTTACCCTTCTTTTGTTGATAGATTCATAATCAATAATGAATCTTCTTGACTTTGGTCCTCTGCATAGTTATTGTAATCGCTTCTTCCTCTATGGCCACTTTGATAGTTGTTGTTGTTGTTGTAATTGTTGTTGTAGTAATTGTTGTTGTAGCCTCCATTGTACCTGCCTCTATTTGATCCATAGCCACCTCTATTGAATCCTCTTCCTCTTGAGTTCCTTGGATTCCTGAAACATTCTTCAGTAGTATGGTTAGATAAGCCACATATGTTGCAAGGTTGAGATGATTGGAATCCCCCCCTGCCTTGCTTTCCACTTCTGCCTCTTCCTCTAGCTCTTCCTCTACCTGCAAAGTTTGCTTGGAAAGAGCTTCCTTCATCTTCATTCTTTCTATTCTTTGACTTGTCCTTGACCTTAGCTTTATCAGAATATAAGGCAGAAGTTTGATTACCTCTTGAGGACTCACCACCTTTGCTAATCTTTGCTTCATGAGTGAAGAGTTGGCCCATGAGTGTGTTGAGGTCGGGTACATGCATATCCATGTATAAATCCATGGCTGTTGTGAATGACTCCCACTTGTCGTCTGCTTTGATTCCATTCATGATTTGTCTTATGATTTGCTCCTCTTCAATTACCTCTCCAATGCTTCCAAGTTGGTCGGAAATCTCCTTCATCTTTGTGACATAATCAGTCACATTTTGCTTTGGGCTTTTCTTCATTGTTGTGAACTCCATCCACAATTGGTTCTTCCTTGCTCGAGTGTTGGAAGAGAAGAAAGAAGCAAGTGCATTCCAGGTTTCTCTTGATGTCTTGCATCCCTTGACATGAGGTAAAAGAAAATCAGAGATTGAGTTTAGAATATAGGACCTTGCAAGTGCATCCTTCAAACACCAATTCGAAAGTCCTTCCACTTCTTCATGTGATGGTTGCCCTTTGTTCCTCATGGTTGGCATTGCTTCATCTCCGGATATGAATCCATATAGATTCCTTCCTTGAAGGTAAGCCTCCATCCTTAGAGACCATGCCGGGTAGTTGTTTCGATCCAATTTGTCAATTGTTGATGGAAATCCATCTCCCATGTTGCTTGACTATGCTCTGATACCACTGTGAAGAGAGATGGTGGATGCAATCCAAAGATGAGTAGGTGCCGCTACAACCAGCTTCACACCAGCCAACTGAGACTTCAGAGTTGATTAGTAGACCCTTTGAGCTTCCTAAATCCACCAAAATATCAGCCAAGTACTTTGGAACATGTATCCCAAAAATTTAAGTCAAGACAGGCTAGTTGCGAAATGACTAGCTCCCAAAACTTGCTATTTTTGGACATACACCTGCTGGAAAAAATGAACAGTGCTCTCAACCTGGAAGGAATTAGAAAAATTCCTTTTGGGCATAGCAAATAGACTTAGCAAGCTTCCTATTCCAAGTTAAAACACTTCAAATGATGGACTGAGCACTGAGAACAAGTTTCATCAAGTTCTGGAACATTCCCACAATTCTCGGGGCTCTGCAGAGATAGACCAGTAAGCAATAAAATGCAGATATCTCCAAAAGTATAAATCCAATGACCTTGAAAATTTATAGGTAGAAACTAGACAGTAAGAGCTATCCAACGCACTTTAAAACACTGAAAAAGGTTCAGTAAAACTCGAGATATGACCTTCTGAAGTTACTGCTCTGAGTGAGTATAGCAGAGAACAAAACAGAGAGGTAGATGATAATAAATGTATAGATTCACATATGATTACAACCACATTGGCAATGAATCTTTGCACAATGGGAGTAGAATGATAGAGCTATGGAGTAAGCTCTTCAATCTCTACAAAATGACATGAAGTGGTCATGTACAAGGCTTGCTAATCGCCTCTTCCTTCTTGCTCCTTTTATAGCTATTCTTGGAGGGAGTTTTGAATTCGAATTCGAATGGCTCCACCTAAAAGTGATCCCCAAAGTTAGGAGAGATTCCCTCAGCTCAAAAATTCGTGATTTTGGTAGTTGGAGCCACGAATTTGCTTTTACATCATGCATGAGGTAAGCCATCCTTTTCCTTTTTTCTTTTTCCATTTACAAGAGATAAAATGTATTCTTTTACAAGAGGTGTTCACATGACTACTCATGTGACTTACAAACGAGGATAATATCAAATATATCAAGCATGTAGGCTTGGGCAAAATGCACCAACAGAGGTGTTATGCCTGATTCCACTCTTAGAAAACTCAACGATAAATGCCTCTAAGAGCTGGTCTATGTTTCTGAATTGCCTCTCGTTTAGTGGTTGAAACCACGTAAGGGCAGTGTTCCTAAGGGTTAGACCGAAAGCATTATATTGTGTGAATAGGTCCTCTACCTGTTCAGCTTTCAACACTTGCCGAAATTCTGCCACATGGTCATAAGGGTCTCCCGTGCCATCGAAATAATTCTTCATGGACTTCACCAGTTGAGTTGGTCGCGGGGTCCTAGTGTGTTCTCTCGGCCTTGGCAAAGGAAAATCTTCAGCATTCCTTGGATTCCATGGGGTTCTATGTCTCTCAGGTTCCACTCTATTCCTTTCTGTTCCCGTTCTTTCTCTTCCCAGGGAGTTGGCAAAACTTACCTCAGGTTTGTCTCTACTTCTATCTCTTTGAGCTCCATGAGCATGGGAGGTCTCAGCCCCTTGGTGACCAAAGAACGCATTAGACCTTGGTTGGGGAAAAACAAATTCACCCTTCCATGTGTAGGCATGCCTGCCATGCTCAGTGACCACGAAGATTCTCTCTGATGCATTGTCTAGGTAGGTTACTTGGCCTGGGCTATCAGGGTCTTTAAACTCATAGATTGTGAGGGCACTCACTTCCTGAGGTTGAGCAGATTTGTATCTCCAAAAAGCCTCATCGGTTTCTCGGTTTAAAAGCAGATCTATGCTTTTATTATCCTGTGGAATCCACTCTGGAGTCATGATTCTGGTCAAGACAGATTTACCACGGGGAGTTCTTGGCTCTCTCTCTAAGTTCCCTTGCTCTATATCACCCATGTCGGTCTCCGCAATCACATTTCCAAACTCATCCGTTCTATCAGGAAGAGTGGCGACTACATATATAGTCCCCTCTTTATCTAGGTATGCTCCATTCTCAAACTTGACTACCGGGTGGTCTAATCCATGGGGTTGATCGGGGTTCTTCATCTGGACCACAGATCTTCTCAGTCCGTCTTCGTAGATGCGAGCACCTAGACGATTCGTCCTGATGTATTCCAATTGAGTCTTGTAAGGTCCCTCTGGCTTTTCTAGATAAGCCACCCCTGAGCTACCTACTGGTCTTTCCATGTGATAGGACATCTCAGAATCACTTGTTTCTGATCTGGGAGTGTATGGGTAATCACTCAACTGCTGGGCCCAAGACCTGGCAGTGTGATTGACACTAGCTTCAGAAGATCTGAGGCTTTGTCTGTCTCGGCCTAAGTGTCTGCCTGATCTAAGGTTCATATGCCTGATTTATCTACCCCCTTGGACCCAAGCACACTCTCGTTGCAGGTTAATTTGCACCAATCACTTTGTTCTTTTGAGTTGAATATTATGTTTATGGTCTTGTCTGAAATCGCGTCGTCAGGAGTACTTAAGTGAATTTCCGCACTTGATAAGTGATCGATTCCCGTTTACCTTTTGTCCCTTAGGGTTTTCGCACTTAAGTCCTATTTACTTCTTGCACTTGTTTGATTAATACTCTTGGACTTGCTTCGTGCCTAACGTTGCCTTAATTAATTACCACACCTAAGTCGTACTTAGCCTAGGCTAGGAATTGACAAAGGAGGGTTGAGAGATCTCCCAACCTCAAGTAGCTGGTTGACCAGACTGCTACACAAGCCCAGGAAGCCTTCTCCCAAGCTTGGTACTCACCCTTGCTAGCTTGCTTTGGATTGCCTTGAGTGCACACAATGTTCCTGCAAAAGCTCACCCGTTAGTATAGCTCTATTACCACAAGTAATTGAAAGACACACATCAATAATTTTAGTCCCCCTGGAGTAACTCACTGTACCCCCTGAATCTGAGGACCACTTAGTTCCACCTAAAGGTCAACTTAAAAATGCATGTTCTCAACGAGCTTTCCAACGAGACCAAAATCTCATCAATCGGAGTTCGTATGGTCAAGTTATGACCATTCAGGCACTAAAGGGTCAAAACAGGCTCTCAGGGTTCAGGGGATCCCTCTGTGGTTTCTAGGCCTTTTGCCCACTTCCAAGGTTCTAAAGTTACACCAAGGTGCCTAAAATTAAGCTCAACTACCCTTCCAATCACTCAAAAAATAACCCTAAATTTTCATGCGTTAAAGGCCGTGTATCGCGATAGGTCGGGTCGAGGTGTCGCGATAGGTCGAAGTGTCGCGATAGGTCGTGAAGTGTCGCAATAGGTCGAGGTGTCGCGATAGCTCGTGAAGTGTCGCGATAGCTCGTGAGGTGTCGCGATAGGTCGAAGTGTCGTGATAGGTCGTGAAGTGTCGCGATACCTCGAGGTGTGCGATAGGTGGTGAAGTGTCGCGATAGGTCGAAGTGTCGCGATAGGTCGTGAAGTGTCGCGATAGGTCGAGGTGTCGTGATAGCTCGTGAAGTGTCGTGATAGCTCGTGAGGTGTCGCGATAGGTCGAAGTGTCGCGATAGGTCGTGAAGTGTCGCGATAGCTCGTGAGGTGTCGCGATAGGTCGAGGTGTCGCGATAGCTCGTGAAGTGTCGCGATACCTCGAGGTGTCGCGATAGCTCGGGATATGGTGAATTTTTCTGTTCTGTCTAGTGATCCTGGGAGCTCTAGGCCTGCGCAGTGTCGTGGTGCACTCAGAATCGTGATTGGGTGAAATTTTCGGAGTGTCGTGATAGCTCGAGCTCAACGCCTCGGGGACTGTGCAGACAAATTCCGTACCTGCTGAGCTTGCTGGAGATGATGATGGAGCTGCCACCTGCAAGAAACATGCAAAAAACACACAAAACAAGCACACACACGCTCGCTCTCTCTCAAACTCGCACACAACAAATGAGGGAATGATAAGGAAGAGGGAATATGTAGTGGAGAAGGAGGTGGAGGTGGAGATGGAGAAGGAGGTGAAGATGGAGATGGAGATGGAGAAAAATGAGAAATTTACCAACTACTTACCATTCCAACGCGTCCTCTCTACGTCTTACCATCACACGCTTGTCCTCCTTTATGTCAATCCGGGAAGACGTGAGGATGGTATGAAGACCACGAGCAAGTGGAAGCACAAGTGCGTGAGTGAGAAGCACACAAGCATGCACACACATATACGCACACGCACATACACGGCAAGAACAAAGAGAGTAAGACAATGGAATCACTTCTATTGCAACCAAGTTCTCATACAAGCTCAAACTACAAGAAGCTAGCCAAAAATGAGCTCTCTAGCTCTATTTATAGTTTTTGACTAGCTTTGGCCCTGTCCAGACCTAGTGTCCGGCCTAGTTAAAAATTAGGTTCCAGGGCTTATTTGAGGGCCCAAACGAGATCTAAAAAGTATGAAAATTGGCAGGCAACTACTTCTAAGGCTCCCCAAGCTCGAGGACTCCTCGGCTTGTACAAAATGGAGCTACAAAAAGGTGAAATGATATTTACAAGGGTTTGTAGTGATGAGAATCACTTTAAAATGATGTGAGGGTTTTGAAAAAAATGAAGGGTTGCCTTAGTGCTAGATCTGCATGTGTGTCCGTACTTGCTTCTTCCCGTATACTGTCAACATGGGCCTACTAAATTTCCAACAAGAGTTCTTGTTACTTCAAGATGAAGATCAGTTGAAGGGAATGGAAGAGAATGAAGAAGCACTTTCATCTTCATCAAAGGGTAAAAAGAAGAAGAAGGATAAGAAGGAAAAGCAATCCAAGAAGGAAAGTAGGTCCCTCTCACCTTCTACTTCAGATTTTGTTTCTACTACATCTAAAGAGAAGTCTTCTAAGAAGAAAGAAGTAATATGTTTTTACTACAAGAAACCCGGACATTTAAAAGCAGCATGTTATAAAAGGATTGCAGTAGAAAAGAAAAAGGCATCAGGTAATGTTGCAAAAGATGATAAAAAAGGGAAATCTCAAGGTGATTCTTATGCCTGTATCACCATTGAGGAAGTAGTTTTTTATCAGGCAACTTTACAAGTTCTTTCAGCAAATCCTTGGATATTTGACTTAGGTGCTACAAAGCATATGACAGGTTGCAAATATGTATTTTCTTCTCTTTCCTATTCTTCAGGTAGAAGAGTTACTATTGCAGATGGCAATGATTTGGATGTTGTGAGAATAGGTACAAAGATGACAAGCGTATTTTACAAGGTGAGCATAGAGGAGGGATCTTTGTTTTGTCAAAAATTAGTCAGGCATATGCGGTCAAATCTTCGTCACCGGTGGAAGATATGAAGCTATGGCATGAAAAATTTGGACATATTAGTGTTGGAGCTCTCAAGAGTATCAAAGACAGAGGTATGGTTGAGAGTTTACCCTCATTCTAGCTACCAGATGATTTAGATATATGTGAAGGTTGTCTTGAAGGTAAGATGCATAAACTACATTTCAAGAAACATGGTCATATTATAGCTACCAGGAAATTGCAGATTATTCATTCAGATGTGAATGGACCTATGGGTTGAGTAGTACTCCCATGTTGTAATTCGGACATCTATTTTTTAGTGAGTAAGCCTCCAACTTACATTCTCTATCCTTGTCTCAAGATCTCTTTCTTTCTACCTCTCACCTATCATCTTAATTAATTAAGTGTGTATGCTCAAAAGGTTTTAGTATTGGAACGATCCTGGGGACCCAAATTCCAACAAGAGGGGGGGAGTGTAAGCAACCAACAAGATCTATGCCAACAAAAATTAGAGAGATAAACAAGGAGGAATGAGTGGACAAAGCAATCAACGTAAGTCTGGCAATTATTAGGCCTAGCTACATTAGTTTTTGAATCATTCACAGTTATTTTCATCACTATACTCATTGTAATTATGCATCTTTGGTAGTTTCAACTCCATTTTGTTCAAGTTGAGGAGTCCTCAATCTTGAGGAGTGGTAGGAGAACCTATGTGTAAAAATGTATAATTTTTAGAGCCTGTTTGAGCCTCAAAAATAGTCTAGGAACCTAAATTTTAACTAGGCCAGACACTAGGTCTAAACTAAGTCAAATCTAGTCTAAAAACTATAAAAAGGGCTAGGGATCTCATTCTAGATCGTATTTGAGCTTGTATGAACTTGATTGTATCTTGAAATTAGTGAATACAATATTCCATTATTCTACTCTTTGTATTACCTGGTGTGTGTATGTGTGTGCATGCTAGTGTGTTTTTCATGCATGAACTTGTGCATTCCACTTGCTCATGGTCATCACAAAGAACCACATTGTGGGGTAGAGAATCCAATGACTGCCAAGTGGAAATTCTTTTCGAATCGATATTAGGAGCATACAGGGAGATGATGGAAAACTACAGAGGTCCCCCAAAAGAAGCACCAACCCACCAATGGTTTTGGTCAAAGGGAATCCACAATTCTAGTGTGCCAACTTATACTGATGTCGATAACCATGCCACCATTTCCCCTAGGGTGTGTGGTGGAGATCCAAACATGGGAGGATAAAATACTCTTCATTCTCTTTTGTAGTTTCTCCTCGTCAATTTTGATCTCTTAAAGACAAATGAAGTTCAAGTTTATGCTTTTATCGCGGATCCATTGGCTGATCACAGTTGCTCTTGAGGGGTCCCATAGCCCTCTAATAGTATCTTTTTGTAGCATGATGATCAATCTTTAAATTTTTTATCTTATTCTCTTGTTTTTATTGTGAGTAACTTTCATGAACTCCTTCATTCAAAAAATATCGAGAAGGAACAGAACCTGAGGCATTCCTTCCACACAAGACCTAAAGGGATAGTAAGGAAATCTTAAAAGTTTTGAAGACTCCATTAGTGAGGCCATCACAAGGCTTTTCCTCGAGGGAAGGGCATCCATTGCTTCCTTGATCTTCTCAATTGACAATGGGATCATCAAGCCATCAAGAAATATCTTCTCTAACCTTTTTGGATCATCTCCAGGTATTGGCCATACATTTTTGGCTCTATGTGGAGAGAGGAGAAGCAACACCAAGGGGCTATGCAAAGTGTCTCACAATGAAATCATGATCTATGTTGCATTTATTTGATTGAATAATGAAAAAATATTGAATAAGTTTGAAAATTTTGAGATGTTTCAATGGAAAATATCCTCAAATAAAAATTTGTATGCCCTTATTTTTATTGATAATCTTTCAATGGAAAAGATTTTATATTGAAAAAACTTAAGATAAAAATGTTTTGGATTTAAAAAAAATAGATTGAAAAAAAAAATAAATTGAAAAGATTTTAGATAAAAGATGTTTTAGATCCAAATTTTTTTTAATGGAAAATATTTTATATCTAATTCATTAAATAAAAGCTACATATAAACTCTCGTTTTTTTACTATGTGCTTGCTTGGATCAAAAAGTGATACTACAAGATGCCTTTTTTTATGGCCAAACATGGTATAATATTATAATACACTTCCTTGATTGAAAAATACGACCAATTTGTTGATCACAATTCGAATGGTCTCACATCAGCATCTAAAGCTCAAAAATATAAATGACATGGCTTTCTTTGGAACAATTTCCATTTTTAATATATACGCTTGTATACTGCACAATTAGTGTCAAGAGAAAGAAGATAAGGAAGAGAGCTCACTCACACACTCACACTCAAAGAGGAGCACGCACAGATTGAGGCAAGGAAGAATGGTCTTCTTCTTCTTCTTCTTCTTCTTCTTCTTCTTCTTCTTCTTCTTCTTCTTCTTCTTCTTCTTCTTCTTCTTCTTCTTCTTCTTCTTCTTCTTCTCCTTCTTCTTCTTCTTCGTCTTCTTCTTCTTCTTCTTCTTCTTCTTCTTCTTCTTCTTCTATTGTATAAAAGGAATATACAAGTATGACCTAAATCAAATATACAACTAGTGCAATATATAAAGAACAGTACATAAGAGAAGTCCTAATGTCCATGAATGAGTGAGATGGCAAGAGACAAATGTGTCATCACTCTTGGTAGATAAATCTAGAAAAGCTCACTCAAGTATCCTTGACATATACTAGGGTGATTGTAAGACAATAGTTACGCAATATAACACAGGAGCAATAACAGAGAAGATAACAGATATAGGAGAATCTCAACAATTTTCTACTAGCAGCAAGTACAAAGATGATGGCGTTGTCCACCCGTGCGCTCTCAAGGTAGAGCTTAAATGGTGATCTAGACAACTCTAGATAGGGAGATACAAGGTAGAGGTATGCTGGCTCAACTCAATGTCTTAGGTAGTGCAGAAGTCATGTATATATAGGATCATGGGTGGCCTGCCCTGGACGGCTATACATGGGCGGTAGAGCGTGGGCGGCTACCGCCCGCGTAATTGCCATACACGGCTTAGACTGGTTGAACCGACCTAACAAATATAAATGATTTCTGACTCCGACAGGGAATATTCCATGGAATATTCCCTTTACCGTCGCGCCGGGGGCGCTGCCCCCGGACCCCCACCAGGGGGCCCGCTGGCCCCCTTGGACCCCCCAGCCGGGGCTGCTCACCGCTGCCCCGGACCCCACAATTGGGGACCTTGATAACTCCCTTTCCTTATAATATCTTACATGGTCCAATATGACCTTCATCCAACATTCAAGTTGGGATTCCCATCAATTGGGTAATGCATGCTTGGCTTCTCCTCATAAAGGGGGCCTTACAAAATGTGCATACAATCATGAGGGGTAGACATTGATCATATACTAACACCCCCCCTCAATGTTTACCGATGATAAATCAAGTAGGTCTCGGTCCTATGCCCATCTGTTGAAGATGCTTGTTGAGCTGCTCTCTTCCAAGTGCTTTAGTGAATATGTCAGCACAATTTGCCTCTGTTGGGCAATATTCTAGCTCCACAATTTCATCTTCAATTAGCTCACGAATGTAATGGTACTGTACTTCTATGTGCTTGGCGCGAGCATGAAATACTGGGTTCTTTGCAATAGCCATACAACTTTGATTATCACACTTGAGTACAATTGGCATATTTGATGGAAAGCCAAGATCTGCAAGAATTCTCCTTAACCAGACTGCCTCACAAGAAGCAAAACAAGCTGCTTTGTACTCTGCTTCAGTGGAGGAGAGTGCGAGAGTTGGTTGCTTCCTACTTACCCAAGAAAATATTCCTGAACCAAGTGAGAAACAATATCCAGAAACTGATTTTCTAGAATCACAATCTCCAGCCCAATCTGAATCACAATATCCTTGGAGTGTATCACCTCTGGTATACAAAATACCAAAATCCAAGGTTCCTGCAATGTACCTTAGAATTCGCATTCCAGCATTCCAGTGACTCTCCTTAGGTTTGTTGGAAAACCTGCTTAACACTCCAACAGCATAGCAAATGTCTGGTCTAGTGTTGCACAGAAAAATAAGACCTCCAACGAGCTTCCTATACTTCTTAGCATCTACATCAGGCATGTTATCATCCATAGATAGCTTATGATTTACCTCCATAGGTGTGCTAGTTGGTTTGCAGTCCATCATTCCAAATGCCTTGAGAATTTCTTTGGAATATTTTTGTTGTGAGATGAAAATGCCATCCTTCCTTTGCCATACTTCAATTCCCAGACAAAAATGGAGTAGACCTAAGTCTGTCATTTCAAACTCAGTTCCCAAGCTGATCCGAGTTTGATTGATGAGTTCTTGATGATCTCCTGTAATGATTAAATCATCTACATATACAATGACAACAACTAGCTTGCTATCCCTTTTCGTTACATACAAGTTAGCATCAGAAGTACTTCTTTCAAAACCCATATTTTTGAAAAAATGATCTATTCGTTGGTACCAAGCCCGTGGAGCTTGCTTAAGTCCATACAAAGCGTTCTTCAACCTGCAAACTTTATTTTCTGAATTGGGCACCTCAAAACCTGGTGGTTGAGATACATATACCTCCTCCTTGAGGTGACCATTCAAAAATGCAGATTTGACATCCATCTGGAAAATAGGCCAAGACTTTTGTGCAGCTACTGCAAGTACCGTCCGAATAGTTGTCATGCGTGCTGTTGGTGCAAAAGTTTCTTGAACATCAAATCCTTCAATCTGTGAAAAACCCTGTGCAACTAATCGTGCCTTATACTTTTCTAATGTTCCATCAGCTTTATACTTAGCTTTCCAAATCCATTTAGTACCTATTACCTTCTTCTTTGGCGGCAAGTCGACTAGATCCCATGTATCATTTTTGAGTATACTATCATACTCAGACTGCATTGCCGCTCTCCAATCTGGATCATCAATGGCTTCTTCAATGGTGGTAGGTTCCTTTATGGAACCCATGATATCTGCCATTAGAGCCATGTTAACAATGTGTTCTGAGGCTCTTCTTTGCTCCTCTATTCTCTTTGATCTTCGTAATCCATCCGATGATGATTCTGGTACATCTACATGTGGATTAAGATCATCAAAGAGCTGTTGTGCCCACTTCGGTAGTGGCTTACGTTGTGCAGCTACAACTGGTTGGCTTTTTATTGAGGAAATTTCTCCATCAGATGTTTCCTCCTCCTCAACTTTAACCTGTCTTTTGATAGGCACAAGGTGAGATATTTCTCCGCTTGATGAGATAGTAGATTTACCTTTATCTTCTACTAAGTGTGGTCGTTCATCAAACACCACATCTCGGCTGACAAAAATCTTCCTTGCCTCAGGATCCCATAACCTGTATGCTTTAGACTCTTCACTATATCCTAGGAAGACACACTTTTTGCTTTTTGAATCCAACTTTGATCTTGTTGAATCAGGAATATGTGCATAACAGAAACAACCAAAAATTCTGAAATGCAAAACTGAAGGCTTTTTACCAGAATATGCTTCTTGAGGAGTCATCCCCTTCAGTGCTTTTGTGTAGCTTCGATTGAGGATGTAGACTGCTGTATTGACTGCTTCTGCCCAGAATGAATCAGGCATGTCTTCAGCCTTCAACATACAACGAGCCATTTCAAGTACTGTTCTGTTCCTGCGCTCAACAACGCCATTTTGTTGGGGTGTATGAGCTGTGGTAAGTTGCCTTTTCACACCATGCTCCTTACAGTAATTGTTGAATTCTGTTGACAAGAATTCACCTCCTCTATCTGTTCTAAATTTCTTCAATTTCCTTCCTGATTCATTTTCTACATACTTATGCCACGTTTTAAATTTTTCAAAAGCATCAGCCTTCTCTCGAATGAAATAAACCCACATCTTTCTACTATAATCGTCGACTAACAGCAAGAAGTAGAAAGATCCTCCTAAAGCAGGTGTAGACATTTTACCGCAGAGATCAGCATGTACCAACTCTAGAGGAGCTTGAGATCGATTGCTGGTCTCTCTTGGAAATGCCTTTCGTTGTTGCTTGCCCATCATACAAGCTTCACAAGGTTCCTGCAACTCTGAAAATGCAGGCATATGAGCAACCATCCCTGTTCGTTGCATCTCCTTCAAAACTGCAAATCCGAGATGCCCAAATCGTCGGTGCCATAACCTGCTTACATCTTTATCTTCTGTAGCAGTTAAAGCACTTAACTCATACAAGTTATCCCGTCGTATGCCTTTACCTACAACATTACCTGATGAATCCATGATTTCCGCACCACTCTTATTGAAGTGAACTTCGAGTCCACGATCTGTTATTGCAGAAACTGACAACAAATTTCTTTTGAGTGTAGGTACATAGAGAACATCGGATAACTTTTTCTCAAGACCTGGAGAAGTGATAAAAGAGATGGTTCCAGTTCCTTCAGCTGGACACTTGGAGTCATTTCCCACCACTACATTGATGGATTCCCGCAGAGGCACTAGGGAACTATACCAATCCTTTTTATTAGTCATATGGCGAGAAGCTCCACTATCTAAAATCCATGGCTCATCAACACGAGCTTGAGCAGATGAACATACCTCTTCAATAGCTACCCAAAGTTCCAGCTCTGTGTTGTTTGCAGACTCTTTGTTCTTCCATGATGATTTTACAGTCCCATTCCATTCATCAGCTTGCTTCTTTCTGCAATCCTTGATGGCATGGCCTTTCTTTTCACAATAGAAGCAACTTCCTGTGAACTTTTTCTTCTTTGGCTTCTTCTTTGATCCCTCTGAAGAGCCTTTACCTTTTGCATTTGCTGAGAATGCAGCATCAGTTGTACTTTGCCGATTCTTCAGCCGCATCTCTTCTTCTAAAAGCATGGCACAAAACTCTTCAAATGTAAGAGGAGTTGGCCTTACCTGAGTGTTAAGGGCTGTTACTAATCCATCATACTTTGCTGGAAGAACACGTACAGATCTTCGAGCCAGCTCTTCTGGTGTTATAACAACACCAACTGCAGCCAATTGATCTTGAAGATGCTTTATCCGTTTGATAAAATCTTCAGCCTTTTCAGAATCAGAATGTTTTTCATTTGCCAACTGATTTTCTAAATTCTGTATCCTAGTGTGGTTCTTGGTCTCATATTGTCGAGCCAATATGCCCCAAGCCTCATGTGCTTTAGTAGTATGTTGAACTAAAGTAAGCACAGAATCACTTACACTAGTGACAATCGCACATAATGCATCAGCATTCCGCCTCTTCCAAGCTCCTAGAAGATCTGGATCTGGTTGAATCATCAATCTTGAATTTGCTGGATCTTCAACTGGTATAGGCTCTGGATCCAATCCCATCGGTCCCATGACAGTGTCAAGTAATTCATAGGAGTCCAAAATTGAAAAAATTTTGAACTTCCAGAGTGTATAGTTGGTTCCATCCAGCTTCCCTTCAGTGAATGCAGGTGGATGAATTCGAATAGGTGCAGCATTAACATTAGCTGAAGCACCAAGACTACTGTTCGATGATGAAGCCATCATGTAATCACTCGAATAATCTATTGATATTCTAGTCTGCTAGTAGGCTAAAATAATGATACTTCTCAAGCTATTCGAACCTTACAGCTCTGATACCATGTAAGACAATAGTTACGCAATATAACACAGGAGCAATAACAGAGAAGATAACAGATATAGGAGAATCTCAACAATTTTCTACTAGCAGCAAGTACAAAGATGATGGCGTTGTCCACCCGTGCGCTCTCAAGGTAGAGCTTAAATGGTGATCTAGACAACTATAGATAGGGAGATACAAGGTAGAGGTATGCTGGCTCAACTCAATGTCTTAGGTAGTGCAGAAGTCATGTATATATAGGATCATGGGTGGCCTGCCATGGACGGCTATACATGGGCGGTAGAGCGTGGGCGGCCACCGCCCGCGTAATTGCCATACACGGCTTAGACTGGTTGAACCGACCTAACAAATATAAATGATTTCTGACTCCGACAGGGAATATTCCATGGAATATTCCCTTTACCGTCGCGCCGGTGTTGGTGCAGACCAATCACCAATTGAAGACTTGGAAGGTTAAAGAGTGAAGGAAGGATCAACCATTGAAGCTTGGAAGAAAGACATATTCAGAGGATAAGAGAAGTGTACACATATGTACATTAGTATAGTAATAGGTGACTCAGATCTTTGTTTGAGTAAGAATCTTGTACAAATTATCTATAAATACTTTGAGAAAAGTCGGGGCATGAGGGAGAGCATATGTAGAAGCCAAGATTGAGGAAGTTAGAGGTCATGAGATAGAGAAAAGTTAGTTGAGTTAAGCTCTCATCACTCAGTTGTAATTTTCTGAGTTAATGAAGAAATATTGCGCCCGATCTTTTCGTGTCTGCTCCTTCTGTGTTTGATCAATTGTGAAATCGTTTTGAGGATATCTAAGTTGTTAGTCAATGAGCCTGTGACCTGAATTTCAGAGTCTAATTGTAAACAGGCTAGGAGAATTGTTAGTAGGAACACTCATATGTGTTGAGTGTCTACAGTTCTCTGAAACAGGCGCAAATTTTGAGTTTAATCTTTTGGTCAGTGCTCACTCCATAGTTTAAAGTTTTGTGCAAGTAAACACTTAATCTTTAAGTTGGAAGGTGATCTACTCGTGGCTAAAAGCATTTGGCAAAACGGGTTAGATATTGTGAGAACCAAAGTTAAGAAGTTAGGGGTGTCTAGATCGACTTCTCAGAAGTGCAGATTCAGACATAGGTAACTTGTGAAGTCAATTTCTCAAGTTATACTAAAGCTTTTGAAGTAATTCAACTTGGAGGTGATGCGCAATCTTTAGGAGAAGATATGTACAAAGTTTCATCAAAAACTTTACACGTTTGATAAGTCAATGTGAAGAAATTCTGCAGCAGACTTTTCTGTGTTTCATCTTCTTCACATATTTTCTCAGATTTGATAATTTGAAGATTGGACCTCTAATTTAGTGAAGGTTTTGACTTACTCTTGATATAGAGGTGTTCTAAATTCAAGAGTAGGTTGTTCTTTTGGAGATTAACACTCTCCATCAGTGGTATCAGAGCAGGAGACATCAAAATCAAGGAAAGGAAGGTCTCGACTGCTGCAGATTCAAGAAGTTCAACATTTGAAGAACTAAGAAGTGAAAGCTTGGAGTCAAAAGCTTGAGGAGGAGATCATACGACATCAAGAAAGGCAAAAGGAGTCTAATTCGAAGTAAAGGTACATACATTACTTGTAAAGCTTGAAGTTTTCAATACACAGGTGGACACAAGATGGGAGATGCTCTACAGATAGAGAAATTGGATAGGGAAAACTATCCTGCATGGTCAATGAGGATGGAAGCTCATCTTATGAGCAAAGATTTGATTGGTTACATCACAGGAGAAGAAGAGAAGCCAGAGTTCAGAGATCCTAGTGTTCCAACTAGGGAAGAGTTAGCAGATCTGAAAAATTGGATGAAGAAAGATGCTCAAGCTAGGAGCATTATCTATATGGGAGTCAATGATTACTTGTTACCTCATATTAGAGGTCTTGAAAGTGCAACTGACATATGGAATGCTTTGGAGGAGCATTTCCAGAACACTACAAAGTCAAGGAAGGCATCCTTATGGGCAGAGTTTACTACCTTCAAGAAGAAGGCCTCTCAATCCATCTCAGACTATGTAACAAGGATGAAAGATATTGCAGATGCATTAGGAGCTGTTGATGAAGACATTGAGGAAGATAAATTGGTAAGGCAAATCCTTACAGGGTTGAGAGGTGATGACAAATGGAAGCCATTTATTTTGTCTACAGAACTATCACTTGACCATTTCACTCCTGATTTAAATCAATTGTTAGGTCATATGCTAACATTTGAGCAGGATGTTAAAGGAGATGGTGACAAGAGTATAGGACATGCAATGTACTCAAAGGACAAGAAGAAGAATAGCAAAGGAAAACAACAAGCAGGTGAAGATGAAGGAACAACTACTCAAGCCAACTTCCTAAAAGGAAGAGGAGGTGGCAAAGGTAGAGGAAGAGGCAGGAACAACAAAGATGGAGGCAAAGCTTGCTGGATTTGTGGTAAGACAAATCACTTAGCTAATGATTGTTGGCATAATAATCAGAATAATGGTGGATACAATCAAAATTATAATTCAAGAGGAAGAGGTGGCAGAAATCAAAGAGGTAACTACAGAGGTAGAGGTGGAAGGAATTACTTTGGAAGAAATGCAGGTAGAGGATTCCAAAGTCAACAATACAACAACACCTACTACAATTATGCTTCAGATCAAAAGGAAGATTCAACATTGATAATGAATGCAACTTGTGAAAGGCAGAGTGAAGATCAAAGAGTCTTCTACATTGACTCAGGGTGTAGCAATCACCTGAGTGGTAACATATCTTTGATGACTGATTTGGAAAGTAAAGTTTTTAATCATGTTGTTCAAACAGGTGACAACACAAAGCACAATGTGAAGTCAATTGGATCAGTGAAGGCCAAGGATGGAAGCACCTTATTGAGTAAGGTCTTGTATGTTCCTACAATCCCTAAGAATTTGATAAGTGTAGGTCAAATTGTTGAAAAGGGATATGAAGTAAGGTTCACTAATGATGGAGTATATGTGGAAGATCCTAGCCAAGGGTATAAACAGATTGTTTCAGGGAAAAAGGAAGGAAGATTATTTACATTGAAGATTCAAGGCAACATTGGTCATGCTATATTCACATATGGAGGACATAAGATCTCTGAGTTAGATCTTTGGCACAAGAGGCTTGGACATTTCAATGAAAGGGGTATTAAAGATATGGTTAACAATGGTTCAGTGCTTGGATTGCCTAATGTTGCAGGTCAACATATGACATACAAATGTGAGGCATGTCAATTAGGTAAGGCTCATAAACATTCCTATTCCAAGCATGGTTTTATGCACTCAGAGAAGCTTGAGTTGGTACACACAGATGTGTGGGGACCATCAAAAGATTTCAGTATAAATGGATCAAGGTATTATGTGATTTATGTTGATGATGCTACTAGGTGGATCACTATTTATGTGATCAAAGATAAGTCAGAAGTGTTTAATACATTTAAACACTATCATGCATATGCAGAAAGAATTACAGGTCATAAGTTGAAAAGACTAAGGTCAGATGGAGGGGGAGAGTATTTTTCAAATGAGTTCAGTGATTACTTATGGAATGCAGGTATAAAAAGGGAAATTACTTGCAGGTACTCTCCTCAACAAAATGGTGTTGCAGAAAGGAGAAATAGAACTCTTGTTGAGTTTGCAAGATCCATGATGAAGGAGAAAAATTGCCCTAATTATTTGTGGGCTGAGGCTGTAAATACAGCCACTTATTTGGTCAATAGGTTACCATGTAAAGCCTTGCAGGGTATGACATCATATGAGGCTTGGTGGGGTAAAAGACCTACCTTGGATCATTGCAGAGTTTTTGGGTGTGTGGCATATGCATATGTGCCATCACAATTAAGACACAAATTGGAACCCAAAGCTGAAAAGTATGTTTTCATTGGCTATGATGACAAGCAGATGGGCTATAGATTGTGGAGTCCATCAACAAAGCAATTTATGGTTTCTAAGGATGTTACATTTGATGAACAAAGCACTTTGTATGCAGGTACAATCAACATCAATACAGGTGATGAAGAAGAAGTGAGTCAAAGAAAAGGTAAATCAAAAGTTCAGATATTTGATGAGCAAGAGAATAATGAAGTGCAGGTTGAAGTGGAAGAGACACCAAGATTTGATCCTGAATGTGAAGAGCCAGAAACCTCAAGGAGTGGAGAACTCAGAAGGTCTACAAGAAATAGGTGGCAACCTACAAGGTATAGTTATGATACTTCATTTCTAGCCACAAAAGATTATGCTTATATGGTGAATACAGATGAAGATCCTTCTACATATGAAGAGGCAAAAGGTAAGGAAAAATGGGAGAGTGCTATGCAGGAGGAATATGATGCACTATTGGAGAATCAAACTTGGGATTTGGTTCCTAAACCAAATAGTCAGAAGATTATTGGATGCAAGTGGGTCTACAAGACAAAAAGGTTTGCAGATGGAAGTGTGTCTAGATACAAAGCTAGACTTGTTGTCAAAGGCTTTGCTCAGACATATGGTATTGATTATGATGAGACCTATAGTCCTGTGGCAAAGATGACAACTATAAGGACACTTATTGCTATTGCTGCATGTAAAGGTTGGAAGCTATGTCAACTTGATGTGAAAAATGCTTTTCTGAATGGTTATATTTCAGATGATGTATTTATGGAGCAACCTCAAGGGTTCAGAGATAAAAGGTATCCAGATCATGTGTGCAAGCTCAAGAGAGCTTTGTATGGCTTGAAGCAGGCCCCAAGGGCATGGAACTATAGACTTGTGAAGTTCCTAAAAGAACTTGGTTTTCAGGTGTCTAAAGCAGATAGTAGTTTACTTGTCAAGGCAAGTGAAAATGGTTTCATATACATGTGCATATATGTTGATGATATAATTCTTACAGGTACAGATGAAGAAGGAATACAAAGGATCAAGAGGCAAATGGAAAAGGAGTTCAAGATAAGTGACTTGGGAGACTTATCATACTTCTTGGGCATGGAGATAACATATACTCAACATGGAGTATTTGTGACCCAAGAAAGGTATTTGAAGAACTTGTTAATCAAGTTTAAAATGGATGATTGCAGGGTAGCACCTACACCAATGGAGGTGAATCACAAATTGAGTAAGTATGGAGGTGAAGAATTCAAGGACATGAGACAATATCAGAGTTTGGTTGGTAGCCTTATCTATGCTACTCTAACTAGACCTGATTTATCATATGCAGTAGGGGTTTTGTCTCAATTTATGCATTGCCCAAGGAAAGAACATTGGATTGCAGGACAAAGGGTGTTGAGGTACATTAAGGGTACACTCAATGAAGGTTTGTATTATGGGTTTACCTCAGATACAAATATCAAAATTTATAGTGATGCAGATTGGGCAGGTAATCCAGATGATAGAAGATCTACATTTGGATATATGTGTTATGTGGGAGATAAACTTATCTCATGGTGTTCCAAGAAGCAACATACAGTTGCTTTGTCTTCTACAGAAGCTGAGTATAAAGGCATGGTTGAAGCTGCAAAGGAAGTAATTTGGCTCAAGACCTTGATGAAGAGTCTTGATATCATGCATGGGGTACCAATTATATATGGAGATAACATGAGTTCATTGTACTTGGCTGCTAATCCTGTTTTTCATGCCAGGACCAAACACATTGAGATTCAGTATCACTTTCTAAGAGAGAAAGTGATGGATAAAGAGATTGAAGTAGTTCATACTTCAACAAAAGATCAGATAGCTGATATACTTACAAAAGGCTTGGATGGACCAAAGTTACAAAGGTTCAAAGACATGGCAGGTATAAAGAAGATAGTGAAGACCTCAATTGATGATTGAGGGGGAGCTGTTGGTGCAGACCAATCACCAATTGAAGACTTGGAAGGTTAAAGAGTGAAGGAAGGATCAACCATTGAAGCTTGGAAGAAAGACATATTCAGAGGATAAGAGAAGTGTACACATATGTACATTAGTATAGTAATAGGTGACTCAGATCTTTGTTTGAGTAAGAATCTTGTACAAATTATCTATAAATACTTTGAGAAAAGTCGGGGCATGAGGGAGAGCATATGTAGAAGCCAAGATTGAGGAAGTTAGAGGTCATGAGATAGAGAAAAGTTAGTTGAGTTAAGCTCTCATCACTCAGTTGTAATTTTCTGAGTTAATGAAGAAATATTGCGCCCGATCTTTTCGTGTCTGCTCCTTCTGTGTTTGATCAATTGTGAAATCGTTTTGAGGATATCTAAGTTGTTAGTCAATGAGCCTGTGACCTGAATTTCAGAGTCTAATTGTAAACAGGCTAGGAGAATTGTTAGTAGGAACACTCATATGTGTTGAGTGTCTACAGTTCTCTGAAACAGGCGCAAATTTTGAGTTTAATCTTTTGGTCAGTGCTCACTCCATAGTTTAAAGTTTTGTGCAAGTAAACACTTAATCTTTAAGTTGGAAGGTGATCTACTCGTGGCTAAAAGCATTTGGCAAAACGGGTTAGATATTGTGAGAACCAAAGTTAAGAAGTTAGGGGTGTCTAGATCGACTTCTCAGAAGTGCAGATTCAGACATAGGTAACTTGTGAAGTCAATTTCTCAAGTTATACTAAAGCTTTTGAAGTAATTCAACTTGGAGGTGATGTGCAATCTTTAGGAGAAGATATGTACAAAGTTTCATCAAAAACTTTACACGTTTGATAAGTCAATGTGAAGAAATTCTGCAGCAGACTTTTCTGTGTTTCATCTTCTTCACATATTTTCTCAGATTTGATAATTTGAAGATTGGACCTCTAATTTAGTGAAGGTTTTGATTTACTCTTGATATAGAGGTGTTCTAAATTCAAGAGTAGGTTGTTCTTTTGGAGATTAACACTCTCCATCAGCCGGGGGCGCTGCCCCCGGACCCCCACCAGGGGGCCCGCTGGCCCCCTGGGACCCCCCAGCCAGGGGGCCCGCTGGCCCCCTTGGACCCCCCAGCCGGGGCTGCTCACCGCTGCCCCGGACCCCACAATTGGGGACCTTGATAACTCCCTTTCCTTATAATATCTTACATGGTCCAATATGACCTTCATCCAACATTCAAGTTGGGATTCCCATCAATTGGGTAATGCATGCTTGGCTTCTCCTCATAAAGGGGGCCTTACAAAATGTGCATACAATCATGAGGGGTAGACATTGATCATATACTAACAGTGATAGCTATACATGTCAGAGAAATGAAAAAGTGATATATGTCATCCCTGATCATCACATATTGAGCTTGATATCTCATCACTCCCCCTCAAGCTCAATGTCATGTCCTATAATCCAAGAAACTTCTTTAACTTCTTTGCTCCAAATGCTTTAGTGAAAATATAAGCAAGCTGCTCAATCTCTACTCACATAAACAAGATCAATATCACCTGCTAATACCTTTTCCATGATGAAATCAAAATTTACCTTCATATGCTTTGTTCTAGCATGAAAAACAGGATTCCATGCTAACTATATGCTACTAAGATTATCACAATAAATGATGATAGTCTTTTGCACTTCCACACCTAAATCTGCAAGTAGCATCTCTAGTCATGATGCTTCACGTGCTGCCATTGCAGCACCTCTATACTTAGCCTCTATAATCGGCAAAGAGATAGTGGGTTACTTCTTACTACTCCATGCAATAGTTGCACTCCCAAGTGAGAATAGAAAGCTACTAGTAGATCTTCTATCTGGAATAATTCCAGCCCAGTCTGCATCGGTGTATCCATGAACCTACAATTCTTCACCAACTTCATAAAACAATGCACAATCCAAAGTAACACTCACATATCATAGAGTGCATCTCAAAGCATCTAAATGTGGTTTCCTGAGAACCTACATAAATTTACTTGCAAGTCCAACCGTGTAGCTTAGATCAAGCCTTCTAATTGTGAGATATATCAAACTTCCCACAATTTTCCTATACATAGTAAAATTTTCCAATGCCTCACCTGATGTAGTATCCAACTTCAAATCTAATAGCATAGAAATTGGCTTACAATCAGCCATACCATACTTTTGAAGCATACTCAAGGAATATTGCCTTTGTCACATCCATATACTTGTTTCTATATGTATAAACCGAATGCCCAAGAAATAGCATAGCACACCAAGATCTTTCATGTCAAATTCCTACATAAGGAGGTTCTTTATGTCTTTAATGCTTTCTTCATTATCAATGGTAGCTAAGTAATCAACAATCCTTGCATGCCAAGCACGAGGGGCTTGTTTAAGCCCATAGAGAGCCTTCTACAACCTGCAAATATATTCTGAGTGCTTTCAATTCCCATATCCTTGTGGATGGTCCATGTATACTTTCTTCCTGCAACTCACAATGTAAGAAAGCATTATTCACATCCATCTAATGCAAAATCCATCCTTTTGTTGTAGTTAATGCAACGAGTGCTCCGATAGTGGTCATTTTAGCTACAGGGTTGCATGTATCTTCATAATTAATGCCATATGTATATACATATCTTTTTGCTACCAATCGTGCTTTATACTTGCTTATGCTACGATCAACATTGTGATTCACCTTGTAAAACCACTTGCAGCTTATGGGTTTCTTTCCTTGCAGCAATGGGACTAGCTTCCATGTTTCATTTCCATAAAGTGCAGCCATCTCCACATCCATAGCTATGTCCCAATCTTCATTTTCAATTGCATCTTCAAAACAAGAAGGTTCAACATCTTGTATTACCAGGTCATGTAGGCACAATGACAAGCCATGTAACTATCATACGTCAATCATTGCACTGAATTATGCATCCTCCATGATCTTCTTGGTCCTGGGTCACTTCTCCTTGTATCATCTAAATGCACAGTTCCTTATCAAGGATCTTTTCTAAACTGCTTGAATCTCCATCAATGTCTTCAAAACCTATAGATGTTTTACAGCCAGTAGAAATATTTTCTCTACCTTTCTTGGATGTAGTGGATGAATCAGATGGACTAAAATTTCCACGCAATCTTCCGCTCCATGGATTTGAGCTAGAACTATTTCTTGGTGACACATCAGGCCCACTCAAAACTTCAGATTGTGCACTTGATTTTTCAGCATTTCCTTTGTCATTTGAGTCAAAATTAAGTCCTTCTTTGGCATCTACATAGAAGCTTGACATTTCATAAAAAAAACACCATATCTCTACTTACCTTCACCTGTTGTGTGAGTGGGTTGTAGCATTTATATCCCTTTTTGCTCAAGGGAGTACCCAATTAATATAAATTTCTATGCTTTTGGATCAAGCTTTTTCCTCAACTTTTCTAGAACATATATATATGCAATACATCCGAATACCTTCCTATGTTATAAGTTTGGCTTTTTATCTGTAAACTTCTCTTCAGGTATAAATAGATGTACAACAATAGTTGGAGTAATGTAGTGTGCACAACTTTTTCCCAATAACAATGAGGCATATTCTTCTCAGCGATCAAGGCTCTTGTTTTTTTATGCAATATTTCTATTTTTGCGTTCAGCAACGACATTCTATTCTGGTGTGTACCTACATGAAAAATATCATCGAATTCCATGAATTTTTAGAAAGTTATTGATTTCATTCGACATATATTCACCTCCTTCATCAGATCTTAATGTCTGAATTATTGAAGATAAATGTACAAGCTCATTTTCATATGAGCCATGCTTGGATAAATTTACCAAATATAAAGATAAAGAAAAATTAGAGGAAAAAAAGGAAAAAATAATAAAAGAAAAAGTCTAGTCAAAATTCATGATGAGTAAGAGATACAATATCTTGCCTTGTAGTTAGTAGCATGTAGTGGAGAAAGTGATGAGTTAAGAAGAAGGCACAAACTTCTTCACATGCTCATTGGTTATAAAATTGAAGTGGGAGCACATTCAAAACAAGGAGAGAAAGAGGCAAGAGCTCCCAGTAGTCAGATCTAGCCATTTTGTTCATTTTGTCTTCCCTTAGACTCCTTCCAGCCGCACGTCAGTTTGTACACATCTCTGTTGCAGAGCTCATATCTCAGTGCATATGTAACCATTTCTTGCTTTTAAGCATTCATTGGAAAGCTTATCTCGTTTACTTTCTGCATATCAAATATCTTGTTGACACCTTATGCAGTTTGTGAGATATCAGTGAAAGAGTGAAGTCTAGTTTCTTAGTATACCTGTGTAGATAGGTAGTCTATTTTGGTCGGTTAAGTTTCCCAAACAAAACATATCCAAATTGCATGATTTTTGTCTTATTGGAAATATCTTGACATCTATTTTTACTATCCCAAATATCTCATTGAGATCATTTATATTCTGTGAGATATCTGCCAGAGAGTAAAGTCCAGTTTTATAGTGTACTTATGTGTGGAGGTGGTCTCTTTTGGTCAGTTGGGTTCCTTGACCAAAACTCATCCAAATTACTTGTTTTTTAGCTTGTTGGAAAGCTATTTGTGTCTACTTTCTCTGTACCAAATATCTTTCTCAAATGATATATATTCAGAGAGTTATCAGTCCGAGAGTGAAGCTCAGTTCCTCAGCATACCTGTGTGGACAGGTAGTTCATCTTTGTCAGTTGTGTTTCCTAATCAAAACTTGTCCAAATTAAGTTATTTATAGCTTGTTAGAAATATCTCTTTGTCTACTTTCATTGACTAAAGGCTCAAGTCCATTTGAGTTTTGTGTTGAGAGCAGCAAGCTATCTAAGGTGCAGCTATTTGTCCAAGTGCTGGACATACAAGGGTGGTTCACTACACACTTCCGTTGCGCATAGGAGAACTCATTCTCCACAGTTGGTATCAGAGAAAACTTGGTGTTGAAGCTTTATCACCAGAGCTAGAGATAAAGAAAAGCAAAAGAGGAGCTATACAATAAGGAGGAGCTTCACAAACGCAAGAGCAAAGGACTATAACTATTCGAGGTAACTCTCAAAGTCTTTGATACTCTTCAATGGCTGACTTGAGTCAACAAGTAGAGAAGTTGGATAAGGATAACTATCCTGTGTGGAGGTTTATAATGACCAACTACCTAATGGGCAAAGGCTTATGGGGTATTGTGAGCGGCGATGATGCTCAACCTCAAATCAATCAAGCTATGGCCACCGAAGTCCAAAGGAGGCAAGCAAAAGAATGGGAAGAGAGGAATAGGAGAGTCATGTTCCTCATTTTGCAAGTCATTACTAATGCCATGGTAGGTCATATTCAACATCTAGAAAAAGCTAAGGATGCTTGGGAAGCTCTTGAAAGGATGTATTCAACAAATACCAAAGCTAGGAAACTTCAACTCAAGAATGAGTTGAACACAATCAAGAAAAGTTCGATTCAATCCATAGCTGAATATACTTTGAAGATTGAGCTAAGCGATGCTTTAGCTTTTATTGGCACAACGGTTGAAGACGAAGATCTTGTGTGTTATACTCTCAATGGATTGAGAGAAGATGAAAGATGGAAGCCTTTTATCACTTCCATTAACTTGAAAGATGTATATCCACGTTTTGAACAACTAATCCCTCATCTTGTCATAGAAGAGCTTAGCTTCGGTGGTCCCAAAGGAAAGGACAGCCACAACCAAATGTTATACGCAAGTCGAGGTAAAGGAAGAAACTCAAGAGGAGGCTCAAGAGGAAAAGGAAGAGGTCACAACCACTCCAACTACAATCAAAACAATTTGGAAGACAACAAGGATGCATCAAATGCCAACACACAAGGAAGAGGTCGAGGTAGAAGTAGAGGAAGAGGCCGAAGCTCCTACAATTCTCATAAAGTCATAACATGCTATCATTGGGGTAAAGTAGGACACTATGCTAGTGATTGTTGGCTGAAGAATGGAAGAACAAATGGAGGCAATCAAAGGAACCAAAGCAACTATGCAAGCACCTCAAGTGAAGGAAGCAAGGACACACTACTTGCAATGAGACATGAGTATAGAAGCTCTTGTGAAGATGACAAAAAATGGTACATTGATTCAGGTTGTAGTAACCATATGTCATGCCAAGGAAGTTTGTTCACTAATCTACAAGTACCAAGTGGAAAAGGATGTGTTGAAACAGGTGATGATACTCAACACATGATTGAACACATTGGAGATATAAGGCTTGGAGATACAAGCAGAGCAAAGGTACTATCTAATGTTCTTCATGTTCCTACAATTTCAAAGAACTTGATTTCAGTAGGACAAATGGTAGAGAGGGGTTATCATGTCATATTCAATGAGAATGGGTGCTTCATAAAGAATCCAAAGGAAGGCTTCAAGGTCATTGCTCGAGGTAGAAGAGAAGGAAGGATGTTCACTTTGGATGTCCAACATCCACATGGGAAGGTCATGTACATTCAATGTGGGAACAAGAAGATTTCAGAGCTGGACTTATGGCACAAAAGAATAGGACACATCAACATTCCAAAGCTGAAGGACATGAGCAAACATGAAGTGGTAAGAGGTCTTCCAAAAATTAATAGCTTTGGACTACATGAGTTATGTGAAGCTTGTCAACTAGGAAAGCAAACGAGGCAGCCATTCAAAAGGAGCAATTATGTGGCTCCAAATGTCTTGGACTTGATACATACGGATGTATAGGGACCAACCCAAGAGGAATCAATGGCTGGTAATATATTTTTTGTCACCTTCATTGATGATCACTCAAGAAAGGTATGGCTGTTTTGTATGAAGCAAAAATCAGAGGTGTTTTTAATATTCAAAAGATTCAAAGCTGAAGTTGAAAAGGAAACAAGAAGGTCTATCAAAACCTTAAGATGGTGGAGGAGAATAGTTCTCCAAAGAATTTTCAGATTTTCTACAAGAGAATGGGATCAAAAGGCAATTTACTTGTAGGTATACACCACAACAAAATGGAGTAGCTGAGAGGAAAAATAGGCAAATTGCTGAAATTGCAAGATGCATGCTCAACGAGATGAAGGTACCATTGTACTATTGGGCTCAAGCTACCACAACCGCCATTTACTTGATGAATAGGTGCACAACATCGGGAATACATCACTTGACTCCAGAAGAGGTATATTCTGGTAAGAAACCTGATCTTACACACCTCAAAGTGTTTGGATGTGTTTGCTTTGTTCACATTCCACAAGAAGTTAGAACAAAGATGGAACCAAGATCAGAAAAATGCATTTTCATCGGCTACTCCACGGAGCAAAAAGGATACAAGAGTTACAACCCTAGAACAAAGGAATTAAGAGTCTCGCGAGATGTGGTCTTTGATGAACTAAGACCATGGTATGAAGATAAAGGAAAGGAAAAGATTCTTGAAGAAGATTGTGATGATTATGCAGGAACAAATCAAAGAGAAGTTCAACAATCAAGCACAAAGCTTTTAGGTCCAGAGGCATCTACATCAAATGAAGAATGTTCAACATGGATGGGGAGTCATTCTTTGTCTCCAAATTCAGCTCATAGTAGAGCTAAAGAAGCAAGTGCTACTCCAAACAGTGAGGTAGATGCAAGTGAAGAAGAATATGAAGAGGTAATCACTCCGATGGTAAAGCTAAATAGGTTAAAGAAGTAACTTTCTAAAGGCAATGAAAGAAGATCTTCAAGGAAAAGGTATCCAACTCAAAGGTTGAGTTATGATAGTTTTATGGCGACACATTTTGCATACATGATGCAGGTTATCAAAGACAAAGAGCTTGAGACATATGAAGAAGCTTGCACACAAAAGGAATGGAAACAAGCTATGAAAGAGGAGATCAAAGCTCTCAAAGATAATCACACATGGGAGCTAGTGCCAAAGAAAGAAGGTATGAAGATTGTTCCAAACAAATGGGTGTTTAAAGTAAAGAGGAATGCTGATGGTTCACTAGCTAGATATAAAGCTAGATTAGTTGCCAAAGGATTTAAACAAACACAAGGCATAGATTATGATGAAGTTTTCAGCCTTGTTGCAAAGTTGGGAACTATCAGAACATTAATCGCAATTGGTGCTTCAAGGAGATGGCCATTATATCAACTCAACATAAAAAATGTTTTTCTTAATGGAGAACTACAAGAAGAGGTATACATGAGTCAACCGGTTGGATTTGAAGATGAAAACCATCCAGATTTTGTTTGCAGGTTGAAGAAGGCACTTTATGGCTTGAAGCAAGCACCAAGAGCATGGAATCAGAGATTGGTAGAGTATCTAACTAAGTGTGGATACAACCCAAGTAGCGCAAATCCTTCGTTGTACATGAAGAAGGAAGAAAATAGAGAGGTATATATTTGCATATATGTCGATGACCTCATCATAACAAGAAATGATGTTATAGGGATTAAAGATATCAAAAGCAAGCTTGGTAAGGAGTTTAAAATTTCAGATCTTGGAGAGCTGAAATATTTTTTAGGAATTGAAGTTGTTTATGGAAAGAGTGGCATCTACTTGATGCAAAGGAAGTACTTGTTTGATGTTCTTTTCAGATTTGGAATGAGTGAATGCAAACCACTCACTCAACCCATGGACACAAATACAAAGATTTGTTCAAATGATGGTGAACCATTGGAAGATGTAACGACATACAGAAGCATTGTAGGATCATTGATCTATGCAAACATTACAAGACCTGATTTGTCTTATGTTGTTGGTGTACTTTCTTAGTTTATGCAAGCCCCGACAAGTGAACACTTAAATTCAGCCAAGAGAGTGTTGAGATACATAAAGCATACAGTTAATCATGCTTTGTTTTACAAGTTTGATGAAGAACTGCAGGTCAAAGGCTTTAGTGATGCTGATTGGGCAGGTTCAAAGGAAGATAGAAGATCAACCTCAGGTTATGTGTTCATGATAGGAAGCAAACCTATCACGTGGAGCTCAAAGAAACAACCTACTGTTGCACTTTCATCTATGGAGGCTGAATATAGAGGATTAGCATTTGCCACATGTGAAGCAATGTGGATTAAAAAGCTTTTGGCTAATCTTGGAGTGCAAGTTGGAACCATCCCTATATATGGTGATAACATGTCAAGTATTTACTTGGCAAGCAATCCTATGTTTCATGCAAGGAGCAAGCACATAGAGGTCCACTACCATTATGTAAGGGAGAAGGTGCTGAGCAAAGATGTGGAGATAAAGTTTGTCAGAACCAAAGATCAGGTTGCAGATATGTTTACAAAGTTCTTGGATGCTTCTAAACTCAAAGGTTTCAAAGACGTGATAAATTTGAAGGACATGGTTGAAGATAACTCCCAAATGAGCTTGAGGGGGAGTGTTGAAGATAAATGTACAAGGTCATTTTCATATGAGCCATGCTTGGATAAATTTAGCAAATATAAAGATAAAGAAAAAGTAGAGGAAAAAAAGGAAAAAATAATAAAAGAAAAATTCTAGTCAAAATTCATGATGAGTAAGAGATACAATATCTTGCCTTGTAGTTAGTAGAATGTAGTGGAGTAAGTGGTGAGTTAAGAAGAAGGCACAAACTTCTTCACATGCTCATTGGTTATAAAAGTGAAGTGGGAGCACATTCAAAACAAGGAGAGAAAGAGGCAAGAGCTCCTAGTAGTCGGATCTAGCCATTTTGTTCATTTTGTCTTCCCTTAGACTCCTTCCAGCCGCACATCAGTTTGTACACAGCTTTGTTGCAGAGCTCATATCTCAGTGCATATGTAACCATTTCTTGTGTTTAAGCATTCATTGGAAAGCTTATCTTGTGCACTTCTTGCATATCCAATATCTCTTTGAAATATTATGTTAATTGTGAGATATCAGTGAAAGAGTGAAGTCTAGTTTCTTAGTATACCTGTGTAGATAGGTAGTCTATTTTGGTAGGTTAAGTTTCCCAACCAAAACATATCCAAATTGTGTGATTTTTGTCTTGTTGGGAAGATCTTAACATCTACTTTTACTATACCAAATATCTCATTGAGATCGCTTATATTCTCTGAGATATCTGCCAGAGAGTGAAGTCCAGTTTTACAATGTACTTATGTGTGCAGGTGGTCTATTTTGGTCAGTTGGGTTCCCTAACCAAAACTCATCCGAATTACTTGTTCTTTAGCTTGATGGAAAGCTAATTGTGTCTACTTTCTCTGTACTAAATATCTTTCTCAAAGGATATATATTTAGAGAGTTATCAGTCCGAGAGTGAAGCTCAGTTCTTCAGCATACATATGTGGACAGGTAGTTCATCTTTGTCAGTTGTGTTTCCTAAATCAAAACTTGTCCAAATTAAGTTATTTATAGCTTGTTAGAAATCTCTCTTTGTCTACTTTGATTGACTAAAGGCAGCAAAGCTATCTAAGGTGCAGCTATTTGTCCAAGTGCTAGACATACAAGGGCGGTTCACTACACACTTCCGTTGCGCATAGGAGAACTCATTCTCCACATGAATACACTCTCTTGTCTAATTTTCCACCATAGCCTTAAAACTTTGAAAGTGACTAACCACCTCACTCTTCTCTTTCATAAAGTATACCCATGTATGATCATCAATGAAAGGCATAAAACCTACAACTACCCATAGATGTGGTCTTTGTAAGACCCCAAACATCTGTATGTAGTATTTCTAGCACATTCTCACTAACATGCTTGTCATGCGAAAATGATTCCATTGACTGTTTACCAAATTGACATGATGCACATACCTTTTGCATATCTGCAACCTTCGAATTTGGTAGTCCATTGACAAGGTCCTTTGACTACATCAACTTCAGCCTTTTCAAATTCGCATGTCCAATTTGCTTGTGCTAAATCTCCATATCAGGAATAACACCTGTACCTTTTGCAAACATGGTTGCAAATGTAGCGGCAACTGATTCTTGAGTTGCAATTTCCATGCCTTTGTATTGGTTTCATACAATGTGACCAAATTGTTCCAAGCCTCTTTCATAGACTTGGCATCTTGTATGTGCTCAATCATGCTATCTTGTACGCTAACAGATAGCCAATACATTACCTTCCATGCTCCTTGATTCCATTCTTTGTATGTTCTTAATTCTTGTGCAATTTGATTCCTCTTTGGTAACTACAAAGCATTTTTATTCTCTCCTTTAATGTACTTCCAATAGCCTTTTCCCATGAGGAAATTTGTCATTCTCAATCTCCAAGCATGAAAGTCGTTCTTGTCCAACATATCACTCATAATTTAATTCATTCCATCAATGTTTGCCATTTATGCAACACTTCACAACAATGTAAAAACACTAGACGCAGTACCTCTACTTGAGCAATGTCACATTATGACGTGATAGTTCGATCTCAAACAAACACACTTTTTGTGTACCAACAATAAACATAATTGCTTGAAATTTTGGAACTTGAATATTTGAGTGTTGTTGAATAGAATGCAAAGTTACAGTTTTGAAAATATTATGATGGCTTCTACCTTAACACCAAATTCTGTAGCAATTTGAGGTCATTTGTGAAGCACACCTTCTCAAGTATTCTTCACTATCGGCCTTCTCCACGAGCTCTCTACAACCACAATGGCTCTGATACCATTTCAAGGTAAAGGAGATAAGGAAGAGAGCTCACTCACACACTCTCACACTCAAAGAGAAGTACACACAGATTGAGTCAAGGAAGAATGATCTTCTTTTTCTTCTTCTTCTTCTTCTTCTTCTTCTTCTTCTTCTTCTTCTTCTTCTTCCTCCTCCTCCTCCTCCTCCTCTTCTTCTTCTTCTTCTATTACATAAAAGGATATACATGAATGACCTAAAACAACAATACAACTAGTGCAATATATAAAGAATGGTACATAAGAGAAGTCACGAATGAGTGAGCTGATAGGAAAAAAATGTGACATCGCTCTCGATAGATAAATCTGGTAAAGCTCACTAAAGTATCCCTGACATATACAGGTGTGAGCACTATACATGTCAAAGAAATGAAAAAGTGATATGATTCATCCCTAACCATCACATGTTGAGCTTGATATCTCAACAATTAGTTCACACACGATCTTCCATTAGTCTATCTATGCTTCTCAAACCACATTAATAACTTTGTGAGTTCTCCGCATCTAAACATGTGCTTCATTCTTGTATTAAGTGGAAAATTTATTGAGCTTCTCCATAAATTTTTATATCCCTGTTCATATCTTCTACTTATTGTCTCCACATTCTAGATATATTTTTTCATTAGACAAATCACCACAAAATAAGACATGGTTATTTGAGCATGCATGTTTGCAGCCATAAGCAAGGAAAACTATAGCCCAAGCTATTCTCTCTTATTTTCTTTATGTCAACATGGTGTTTCCTCTAGTAGAATCTTTTGTAGAATCCATCTATCCATACATTTCTTCATCTATCTATCTATTTATCCAACTATCATCTTATTAATCTATTTATTTATCTATATTTCTATGTATCTATTTGTCTATCTATTTATCGATTCATCTATTTATCCATCCATGTAATCATCTACCAATCTATCTATCTATCTATCTATCTATCAATATATATATATATATATATATATATATATATATATATATATATATATATATATATATATATATATATATATATATATATATATATATATATATATATATATATATATATATATTCATATATATATATATATATATATATATATATATATATATATATATATATATATATATATATATATATATATATTTATGTATTTAAGTGTATACATATATCTATCTATATATGATATTTTATTTTCTTTTATTATTGCTTTTGTAATAGTGTATAAAAGATTAATTATATTCAATTTTTCTTTTAATATGAGTTCTTGTTTTTCATCGATGTAGGGAAAATCAACAAGCATGAGAGAAAGTATTACAAAATTTCATTTGCTCTTATTCTGGAGCATTGAGAGAGGATAAAATCACATTATCAATAGAACTTTCAAACTACAAAGATTTTATTGCTTAGCTTTGTAAAACATCATACACTAACCTTTAAATCAAATATCAAAGAGTATCAGGTGGACTAGAAGTGGTAGATCATCCTTTTTTGCTAGAATCATCCGACACAGTAAAACCTTGAGCCCTCAACCCTAAATCCTAAATCCTAATGCTAAATCCCTAAACCCTAAACCATAAATGTATGCCCTAAACCCTAATCCTTAATGAAAACCCTCAACCTTGCAACCTAAATCCTAAACCCTAAACTCTAAATCCTAAATCATACGCCCTAAAACACTAAATCATGCAGCCCATACCCTAAATCATGAGTCCCAAATCCTAAATCCTAAACCCTAAACCATAAACTTAAAACTCTAACTCTAAACTCTAAACCCTAAACCCAAATCCTTAATCCTAAACCTTGAACCCTAAACCCTAAACCCTAAACCCTAAACCCTAAACACTAAACCGTATATCCTATTCCCTAAACCCTAAATCCTAAACTTAAACCCTATAGCCTAATCCATAAACCCTAAACCCTAAATCCTAATCTGAAACCCTACACCCTAATCCATAAACCCTAAACCCTAGGCCCAAAGCCCTAAACAAATCCCAAATCCTAAACCCTAAACCATAAACATAAACCCTAGGCCCTAAATCCTAAACTCAAACCCTAAATCCTAAACCCTAAATTCATTAACCTAAACCCTTAACCATGGACTCTAATCATTAAATGCTAAACCCTAAACCCTAAATCCTCAACCTTGAACCCTAAATCCTAAACCCTAAACCCTTAATATTAAACCCTTAATCCAAACCCTACACCCTAAACATGAATCCTAAACCCTAAATCCCAAATTCTAAACTCTAAATGCTAAATCATGGAACCTTAAGCCCTAAACCCTGCATCATAAACCCCAAACCCTAAACCCTAAAAGCTAAACCCCAAAGCCTAAACCCTAGATCCTAAACCCTAAACCCTAATTCCAAAGTCATAAACGTTAAACCCTTAATCCTAAACCCCAAGCTCTATACCCTAAACCCAAAACCCTAAACCTTAAATTCTATACACTAAACTGTAAATCCTAAACCCTAAACCCTTAACCCTAAATCCTAGAACCTAAATCCCAAACCCTTAATCCTAAAACTTAAACCTTAAAATCTAAACCCTAAATCCTAAACCTCAAACCATAAATCCTAGACCCTAAACCTATTATGCACGATTGTATTTCAGGTGAATGATCAACTTGATCATGTTAAATCTCAAAGAATTTTAGATGAATAAATTGAAATCTAAAATATTTTCTATATACTATTTTCAATCTAAGATACTTTTCAACCAAAAATATTTTCAATCTAACACCTTTTCAATCTAAAATTTTTTCAATCTAGAATATTTTTTATCAAGAACATTTCCAATCGAAAAGTTTTTCGATCAAAAGTGCCTTTGATAAAAAAATCTCTGAATTTTTGTGCATAAACTATTTGGATTTTTTTGAATAACTTGACATGGAATCAAATAATTTGTTCCGATAATAAGGGATCATCAAAAAATTTTGTAATTATTCACAAAGAATCTATTTATTGAATAAAAAATAATGCAACCAAGTTCATGCTTTTCCTCCTGAGTTGCACACTCCACACTGATCTTATTGATCATGCTTGGGCAGAACTCCTTTTTCTTCCAAATTCTACATGTTTCTTTTGTTCGTTTGTCCATTTTGCCTCCCACCCTTCTTTGAAATAGAGAAAGAACTTCTTTCTATGAATTTATTCTTTGAATTGGATTTTAAGTGTGAACATGCACATTCAAAATGGTATATAAGACAATGAAAGCCCATTTGTAAGAGATTTGGTTCATTTGATGAATATAAGACGTTGTCAGGGGAGCACTAGATTGTGCTCTCTTACTACACTAGACAAGAATTTGGAAATACACTTTTGATTACAAGAACACCCACATAGGGAAAATAATACAAGAATATGTGATTGATACAAGACATCCCACAACCCAAGACTGATAGGTATGAGTAACTCGATTAGAGATGATACACGAGATCCCACAACCCGGGACTGTAAGTGTGAAACAAGATATCGGGATTACAAGAATTCCCTTTAGGGAGATGAACTAGATACAAAAAATAACTTGACAAGATCTCGTACTTCGAGATTACAAGAGGACAAGATAGGATGTCCAAGAACTAGACTAGACAAGACTGGAACAAGACAAGAATTGGAACTCGAACTTGGAGAGTACTTACTTGGTGGCCATGACTCCTTGATCTCCCAAGGCTGGTATTGGCAATATTGAGTATGTATGTGGCCAAGGCCTCCTTATATAGGATTTTGAGGGCAGTTCCCAAGGTCGGTTGCAAAATGATGATGTCATCAATGATGTCAACAATTTGAGTAGGACCTCTAAATGTCAGAATTTAGCAAGTAGATAGTCAATCTTAGGTTTTTGGCATGTTCCAAAGGCAATGGAAGCATTGGTTTCTCCTAATTCTAAACCAATCATGAGATATGGAAGTCACATGGAATCTGAGGTTCAGGATGGTTTCCTTTGTCCATGACATCACCTCTGCCTCAAGCGACAAGTTCCACGAGGAGTGGTCATGTTCTTTGGTATCGGCTTCATTGGATTTCTCTTATGGAATTCTCAAACCTTGATTGGTGCTCTCTGAAGCTTTTCTACAGGTTCCCAATATGATCGTTGATGTCATACCCTTTCCAATGAACAAGTTACAGCAATATTCCTCGGGATATTCTCGAATCTAGGGCATGCTCGATTTCGAATTCTTCATGATCATCAATCTCGATAGGTGGTGAAGGACTAGGTCTCTCCCCCGTCAATGGTGAGATCTGATATGGTTTCAACATGGACACATGGAAAACTGGATGTATTCTCATGGCACTTGGTAACTAGAGCTTGAAGGTGATTGGATTAATCTTTGTCAAGATGGTGAATAGACCGAATCTTTGATGGTCTAGCTTTGCACAAGGTCTTGAAGTTTGTAACTTATTTCTAAGTAACCACACTTTATCCCCAATTTGATATGATGGATTCTGAACATGATGCTGATCTGCATAATACTTATATTGTTCTCGAGCTTTATCGATATCTTCCTTGAGTTCTTTGTGAATGTCTATGAGGTACTCAGCCTTGTCTCTGGCAATTGGGTTCTTGACATGATTTGAGAGTTGTATATCCATCCTTGGATGTTGTCCATAACTTGCAAAGAAGGGAGTCTACTTGGTAGATGTATGAACACTATTGTTATAGAAAAACTCTGCAAAGTGTAAAAGCTCAAACCAATCATTTTGATGATATTTTATAGTGCAATAGAGATACTGTTCTAGGACTTGATTCACCCATTCTGTTTGTCCATCAGTCTGTGGATGATCAGTTGTAGACAGTTTAACTTGAACACCAAGAATCTTGCATAGATTGTTCCAAAATCTGGATATGAACTGTGGATCTCGATCACTGATAATATCATTAGGCAATCCATGAAGCCTAAATACATATCTGAGAAAAAGCATTGCAGTGGCTGCACCTGTGATTGCCTTGGTGGTCAGAATGAAGTGTGCCATCTTTGTAAGTCTATCCACTAAAACAAGAATGGCATCATACTTATCAGACTTCGATAGATCTGTGATGAAATCCATAGATAATGAAGCCCATGGCCTTCTTGGAATAGGTAAGGGTTGCAAGAGGCCATGAGGTTTATGTCACAGTACCTTAGATCGATTGCAAGTATCATAGGATCGGATATATTCTTTGACTTCTGTCCACATTTGAGGTCACCAAAAATCCCTTGAATTGCTTCACAATTCCCGATTCGTTCTTGTAATTCTTGGAGGAGTGTACGTACGTGTGTATGTACGTATGTACCTACATGCAGCGGATGTCCCATCTTGACTTGTTTCTATCGATGAGATAGGTCCTCGACCTGTTGTTGGAGACTCTAAAGTGATGCTACAATTTGTTCATAAGCATTCTCCATGATGTCTGGTCTTGGATAGAAGCTAGTCTTGCCAAAATGTTAGAGGAGCACTAGATTGTGCTCTCTGACTACACTAAACAAGATTTTGGAAATACACTTCTAATAACAAGAACACCCATGTAGGGACAATAATACAAGAATATGCGATTGATACAAGATGTCCCACAACCCAGGACTGATAGGTATGAATAACTCGACTAGAGATGATACACGAGATCCCACAACCGGGGACCATAAGTATGAAACAAGATATCAGCATTACAAGAATTCCCTTCAAGGAGATGAACTAGATATAGGAAATAACTTGATAAGATCTCGTACTCCAATATTACAAGAGGACAAGACAGGATGTCCAAGAACTAGATTAGACAAGACTGGAACAAGGAACAAGACAAGAACTGGAACTGGAACTTGGAGAGTATTTACTTGGTGATCACGTCTCCTTGAGCTCCCAATACTGGTATTGGCAATACTAAGCATGTATGTGGCCAAGGCCTCCTTATATAGGATTTTGAGGGCGGTTCCCAAGGGCGGTTGTGAGCTGATGATGTCATCAATGATGTCAACAATCCAAATAGGACCTCTAGATGTCAAAATTTAGCAAATAGATAGCCGATCTTAGGGTCTTGGAATGTTCCAGACGCAATGAACGCATTGGTTTCTCCTAATTCTAAACCAATCATGAGATATGGAAGTCACATGGAATTTGAGGTTCAAGATGGTTTCCTTTGTCCATGACAGAAGTTAGAGAGCTCTTCGAAAGTAAATCTTGTCACTTTGCTTTCTTGTTGATTTTGAAGTGATTTTGGTGAGGGTTTCCATGGATTTATTTCAAAATTCATTATTTCATGTGCGTATAAGACTTTCATTGATCTATTCTCAATTGAAATTCTTGAGATAAAAGTTAGAAGTTGTTTTTCATAAGTGTGAGAAGTTGCAAAATCATGATTCTCTCATCAAGGGGTTACAAACATAGAAATTTGAAACTAATGTTATAATCTATTACTTATGAAACATCTCACACTTTAGGCACTTGAATCATTGAAAAATCTTATTTCTATCTCAACATATGAACAAAAGAACATTTATCTATTAGATATGCTCAATGCCTCACCCTTGTGTAGCACCTACATTGTTCCATAACACTATTTTGTAAGGTCCCCATTATGAAGAGGATCCATGTGAGAGTTTTGGAGCACCTTGATGTGCATGATTATGCTACTATGGTTTATGATTGTTATTAAAATTTTGCAAAAGACATTATATTAATTTTAAAGGAAAACGTGAGAGGTACTTTATATTGCATCAATGCAAGAATGCTACCACAAAGTTTTATTACTATTAAATGCACATTTACTTGGAGTATTGGTATAAAAGACAATTATACAAGCCAAAAGAATCTTGATATCTCATCAGGTTTGATTAATTGAATGCTAAAGAGTCTAAGCTAGATTTCAATAATAAGATTTAAATGGAAAAAAAAGTTACTAATACTACTATGACTGCAACTGTGACTGCATCTACAACTTTGATTGTGATTGCAACTGTCACTGCCATTGACACTACCATTGCCACTGCCACTGCCACAACTACTACCACGACCACAACTACTATGACTACTATGACTATGACTACAACTACTATGACTACGACTATGACTATGATTGTGATTATAACTACGACTATGACTATGTTGACAAGTACGACCATGACTATGACTATGGCTACAACTAGGACTACTACTATTACAAATATTGTTGCTACTACTAGTAGTAGTACTAATACAAATGTTGTTATAATTTTTGTTTTTGTGTTGTTGTTGTTGTTGTTGCTATTGCCACTATTACTTCTAGTACTAGTAGTAGTAGTAATACTATTGCTATTGCTATTGTTATCTCTATTGTTATTGCTATTGCTACTCCTATTGTTATTTCTATTGTTACTAATAATGTTATTGCCATTGTTACTACTATTTCTTTTGCAATCTGTTGGGGGGATTCTTGGACAAGAAGGGATTTGAGTGTTTGTAGGAGAAAAGGAAAAGAAAAGAAGAAAGATACACACTGGAAGCCTCTATCGATTGATTATAATAAGACAAATACAATGGTGATGCACAATACAATCCAATGCTTCTGTGCAAAATCCCACAGAGTGTGCAATTACAAAATACCAAATACCGAAGGTTGTCTTGCTTCCGGCCTCCTCTACACTAGACCTCCACAGTCTCCAAGCCTGCACTTGTGCAGACCTTGCACCAAGCTTCCAATAAGGGGGAGGGATTGGACACCTTTTGTCGGCACGTGCACACTGCAATATGACCTTGGGATCCTTGGGGGGAATAGCTTAACACTTCTTAGTCACTCTTCATGCACACCTTCCACTTCACTTCTCTCCGTTGCACACTGTGTGTCCCTTGCACTTCTCTCTCTTGCCTACCTTAGACTATGCTCACTCTTGCTTAGTCTTGCTTACACTTGCTTGGTTCAAGAATAGTCCTTGCCTTGATTTTAGTGTCGATTAACATACGCTCCTAACTGCAAGAGTATCTTGGTACTCACTTTTATGTCCCAAGATTGTCTTCTCAAGTGGGTAGCCAACGAATCCCTGTTTTGTCCTGTAGTGACTTTAGCCTAAAACAAAAATTTTAATTGGGGGGGCCATACTTTCACTTCTACATACGCTACCGCTTCACATACCTTCACATTTTCCTTTTAAGCCTTCATTTGTGCACCTAAGAGAGGGTTCACCTGAACCTTCCAAAACACTTTTGAACCTTAGGGAAATTATAGAAATACCTCTGCAACCTGCAACCCACTTTCTGCAATTTTACCCTTTGTGGACAATTAATGGTGCACTACTTGTGCACTTTGACACCTGAACTTTAACACTTTGACTTTGCCCCTATTGACTTTGACCTTGACCTTGTTGAATTTGACTATTTTGACTTTGAATGGTTTGACTTTGATCTTTTGACTTTGACTATATAGTTGACTTTGACTACGATTGACTTTGACCATTATGCCTTTTATGGGCTCAACAGTTGCCCACCACCTAATGTGCTCTCCATCCCGGAGAGCTATAGCCAAAACTCTGAGGAGATAGGACACCATAATACTTGTACTACAAGATCTTGAAAAAGAACACTTGAGCAGCTACCAAGTCCACCAGAAACAAGAGAGAGCAAGCCGCCCAGAGAAGAACCCAAAAGTGGAATTTTTGCATGGAAAAGCAAAGGAGAGCAAAGGGAGGGTAGAAAGGAGGGGGAAGGGAGGGTTGAGGGGGCTGAGATGGAAAGGGCAGGGAGCGGTAAGGATGTGGCTGGCAGAAGGGTAAGGGGAGGATGAGAGAGTAGGATTATGGGGTCTGGAGAGGTTCAAAATGATCAAACAGTAGAGCTACAGAGTGCATATGGGAAAATGGGCAACATATGGTGAAATGAGGTGAGAATAGACAAATACGACCATGTGTTTAAATAAAAATATGGAATAAATGTGCTCAAAACATGTGGATTTTGACCAAAATTCAGAGAAAATGTGGGATTTTGGAAAATTTAAGTCAAAAAATGAATCTAGAGGTGACAAAATAAATGAAAATCACCCCAGTTTGGAAAAAAATGGCCATCCGAGGCGTGATCTAGAGCCAAAAGATTTTTTACCATGAAAAATAAATAAAATAAAAAATAAAAAATAAAAATTTTTCATTATATTTTCTTTACCCGGTCTATGGACTACAGAAAAATCAAACTCCTAGAACAAAAGTAGCCACCTCCATATCCTCCCAGTTTCTTGTGGCTTGTTCAATAAATACCTGAGTGGTTGATGATCAGTGATGATAACAAACGTCACACCCAGCAAATAATGACGAAATTTTTGTACTGCGAAAACCATTGCTAGAGCTTCCGTTTCTGTTGTGCTATAATTCTTTTCAACTTTAGTCAAAATTCGACTAGCATACTGAATAGGCCTATCAAGTTTGAATTCTTCACTATGTTGAGCCAATACTGCACCCAGTGCATATGCACTGGCATCTATATGCAAATGAAAAAATTTTGACCAATCTAGGGTGATAAGAATTGGTGCAGCCGCCAATTTGGACCTTAATGTCTGATAAGCATTCTCTTCTTCTTCTTCCCATTGAAAGGGCACTTCTTTACCTGTAAGCCTAGCCAATGGCCTGGCTATCTCTGCATACATTTTGATAAATCTTCTATGGTACCCAGTATGCCCCAAGAAACTCTGAATCTCTTTAGAAGATTTAGGTCTAGGCAACTTTAATATAGAAATAATTTTATCTGGGGCCATACCTTTAGCTAACACCACATGTCCCAAGAGGGTTCCTTCTGTCACGAGGAAATGACATTTATTTGGGGTGAACTTTAGTTTAGTCTCCCTGCATCTCTTGAAAATATTATGCAACTGTTGCAAGTGATGGTCCAAGCAATCTAAGGGGGTCTCTTTGTGAGATCCTAAAAATGAAGAAAAGTCATCCATGAAAATTCTAAGTGTTTCCAACAATAAGCATCCAAAAATGAGGTTGACAGTTCTGTTAAAGGTGGGTGGAGCATTTCTAAGTCCAAAGGGCATTTTTACATACACATATGGTTCCCTGTTGGAGATAGACGTCTGCGGAAGCACGCAAACAGCACAAGGAAGAAGAAGAAGCTTGGAGCACAAACACACAATACTGAATGTATTACTAGAGAATGTACAAAGATAAGTAGCCCATTAGGGCAATAGGCGTATATACAAGACGGGGGAAAAAAACCTCCTAACAGCCTGCTGATAGAGAACAACATCAAATGCATCTCCAGCATCATGAAGACTCAATTGTAAACCTGTCTGCATAGGAGTGGCAATAGGCTTACAGTCTTCAAGGCCAAAATGCTGCAATAATGTGTCAATATATTTCGTTTGACACAAAGCCATTCCACCATCAACTTCCATAAACTGAATGCCCAAATAGTGATGCAAATGCCCCAAATCAGACATCTCAAATGAGGCATGCAAATCAGCCTTGAAATCAGAAATATGCTTCTCAATAGGACCAGTGAGTAGCATGTCATCAACATAGACAACAATGATCAGAAGCACATCATTAGCACGCTTAACATATAAGGTGCTTTCAGTTGGACTGTTCACAAAACCATGTGCAACCAGATAGGCATGTATCTTCTCATACCAAGCACGTGGTGCTTGCTTTAAACCATATAATGCCTTCTTTAACCTGCACACCTGGTTTTCATGCCCTTTCTGCACAAAGCCACGGGGTTGAAAAACATACACTTCTTCATGTAAGTCACCATTCAGAAATGCTGTTTTAATGTCCAACTAATGTACATTCCAACCATGATGGGCTACAAGTGCACAAATGCTCTAAACAGTAGTCATACGGCATGTAGGTGCAAAGGTCTCATCAAAATCACTGCCTCTTTCCTGCGCATAACCCTTTGCAACAAGCCTAGCCTTATACCTGTCAACTGTACCATCAGGTTTACGCTTCAGCTTGTATACCCACTTAGTGCCAATGGCCTTCTTGCGAGGAGGCAAGTCACATAAAGACCATGTACCATTCTTCATTATAGCATCATATTCAGATTGCATGGCAGCCATCCAATTTTCTGAATTCTGTGCTTCATCAAAAGAAACAGGCTCATTCTCATCACAGAGACTAGACGCAGCCATAGCATAGCAATCTGATGCAAAGGAGGCACTATGAGAGCCTGAACGAGTACGATATGACAAAGGTGCATCTAATTTGCTGTCACGCATTGTCCACACCAGCCATTTTGGCATAGTTTTTGCTTGCTCAATATCAGCTCTCTCATCAACAAGTGCATCATGTAAATCTGCATCAGAAATAGAATGATCTGCATCATCATATGAAACCTGCAAGGGCTGAGAAGTTGCCTCATTAGGACCAGCACTAGATTGTCCACCTGTAAAAAGAGGCATCAGTGTATCATACATGTCTTTGGAGCTAACAGATGTCTCCTTAGTACATGAAAGCAATGGCTGAATAGCATCTTCCACAAAGACAACATCACGGCTAACCAGAATGTGTTTAGTCTATGGATGATACAGACGATAGTCTTTACTTTCAGAACTGTATCCAACAAAAATACATTTTACTGCCTTATCATCCAATTTTCTACGATGTTGTTCAGGCACTAATGCATATGCCAAACAACCAAAAACACGCAGATGAGCAACAGATGGCTTGCGGTCATGCCAAGCCTCATATGGAGTGATAGACTGCAACGCTTTAGTGGGATACCTATTCAGTACATATGCTGCACACATGACAGCCTCAAGCCAGAAACTATGTGGTAAAGCCTGACTTTTGACCATGCACCTCGCCATCTCCATGAGTGACTTGTTCTTTCGTTTAGCAACTCCATTCTATTGAGGTGTATACGGCACTGTACACTGGTGTTTTATCCCACGTTCAGCCAGAAATGCATTAAAATCTGAAGACATATATTCCCCCCCTCGATCAGAATGGAGGGTGCCCATTTTACATGCTGACAAATTTTCAGCCAAAACCAAAAACTGTTTGAAGCACATGAACACTTCGGACTTTGCTTTGATTGGATATACCCATGCATGCCTGGAAAAATCATCAATGAAAGTCACGAAGTAAAGGTAATTCCCAAAAGAGGGTGTCTGCATAGGACCACAGACATCACTATGTACAAGCTGCAATTTCTGCGTAGCCCGAACTGAACCATCTTTTGGAAAGGAAGAACGCTGCATTTTGCCCAAAATAAAGCCTTCACAAACATGTTTTCCAGGAGCCTCAAGTTTGGGCAAAGAGGACACCATTTCAGATTTCTGCAGGTGTAGCAAACTAGCAAAATTCAGATGACCAAAGCGTGCATGCCAAAGCTTTGCATCTGACATAGCCTGAGAATCATGAACTGCACATGCCGAATCATTCACAGATCTTTCATAGTCTATGAGCTTATACAGCCCACGACATAAAATGCCAGAAGCAATAATCACATCACCATTTGAGAGATCATGGATTGTACACCTGTCATCAACGAATTTCACAACCAAGCCAATCTTGGCTAATGCAGAAACTGATAACATGTTCTTTTTGATCCCTGGCACAAATAAAGCATTTGACAAAGTGAAAGAACTACCATCAGCAGTAGTCAGAATGATCTTACCAACTCCCATAACAGGATAAGAGGAGTTATTGGCGCATGTGACAGTATTCCATGTAGGGGCAGGCTCGAGTGAAGAGAAGAAACTGCGCTGCGAGGTAATATGTTTGGTCGCCCCACTATCAAAGTACCAAACATCTGAGTCTACTGTAGACATGCACTCATCATGAGAAGATGGGTCAAAACTGCAGACAGTAGTAAACGCCCATTCTTCTTCCTGCACAAGATTTGCAGACTCTGTTTTTGGTGTAGAGGCCTCTGCAACAACGATTCCAGCCTCTTTCTTCTTTGCCTCTTTCTTCTTTGCCTCTTTCTTCTTTGCCTCTTTAGCAGCCAATTTTGGACAGTTCTTTATGATATGATCATTTCCTTTACAGTACTTGCAAAACAATTTCTTCTTTTCTGATTTCTTCTCATCTTTATCCCGGTTCTTTGATTGTGCAGCATTTGCAGATTTCTGCTTACTAGTAGAAGAGCTCCATTTTCCTTTGCCCTTCTGACTAGCCAGGAAAGCTTGATCTGCAACACGCATAATGGACCTGTTCTGTCTGGACTGATCTTCCTGCAACAGAACAGAGACTAACTCCTCAAATGACAAGGCATTTGGATTGCCTTTCATCATCAACCGAAGAGTAGAAGCAAAACTCTGATATGAATCAGGAAGACCATTCAGAACGGTCTGCACAAGTGAGCTATCTGGTATCACCTCATCAACAGAAATCAACTGTTCCTTCAAATCTTTGATCTTTGTTAAGAAACTGTCCATAGAATCACCTTCATTCATGTGCTCACTCTCCAACTATTTTCGGAGGTAAGCAACACGAGCCTCATTCCTAGCCTGGTACAAAGTGGCAAGTGTATCCCAAGCATCCTTTGCTGTTCTGCAAGAGCGAATGTGAGGAATAATGGCACGTTTGACAGACAAAGTTATCAATGCATGTGCCTCGGCATCTTTGCCATCCCAGCGAATCTGCTCTGCAGTAGGTGCAACAGAAACAGTAGCACGAACAGGAATATGCGGAATATCATCTTCGACACCATCTTCATCAGCTCCAGCACCTATATTTGCAGTACCTGTCATTACAGGTGTTACAGGACGTCTTTCAACACCCTGCACAATGTTCCACAATCCTTTTGCAACGAGTACATGTTGCATCATATAAGCCCATAATGGGTAGTTGGTACCATCCAACTTATCCTCAACAGCCAACATACGGAATACATCACTGCTGTCAGCCATGGCCGGTGACTAAAATACCTTGATGTAGAAAATTGACTGTATCTCAAAAAGTTGAACGGAATTGCCCAGACGAGTTCTACTAGACCTGTAGCAGACTTCGAGACGCTTAAACTGGCGAGCAGAAATTGGTATATACCTTTGGCACAAAAGGACGAAATAGCCTGCACAAGCGCTGCGATAGTGCGTTCGAAGGCGAATCTGAGACTGCAAATGGAGGAGTGTCGACGGCGCCCTAGAAGAAGCAACAACCTGCTCTGATACCAATTGTTGGAGATAGACGTCTGCGGAAGCATGCGAACAGCGCAAGGAAGAAGAAGAAGCTTGGAGCACAAACACACAATATTGAATGTATTACTAGAGAATGTACAAAGATAAGTAGCCCATTAGCGCAATAGGCGTATATACAAGCCGGGGGAAAAAAACCTCCTAAAGAGGGAAAAAAGTGCCCCGGCGGTCCTAGTGTGTTCACACACATCACTACCTAAATATATCAACATCCCCAAGGTGTGATAAAAGCAGTCTTTTCACGATCTTCTGGATGTATGGATATTTGATTATAGCCACTAAAACCATCCATAAAGCTATATAATGCATGTCCAGCCACTTCTTCAATGACCTGCTCTGCAAATGGCATGGAGAATCCATCTGGAATGGTCACCTTGTTGAGTGCTCTAAAGTCAACACAAATTTTGATTTTGTTGGTATTCTTCTTTGGTACTATAACCATAGGTGAGAGCCACTCTGAGTGTTCCACAGGAATGATGATTCCTGCATCCTCCATCTTTTGTATCTCCACATAAACAGCTTCATCATATTTTGGGTTAAGTCTATAACTCTTTCCTCTTATTGGTTTGGCTCCATCAACCAGAGGGATTCTGTGCTCCCCATAATTGGCAGGCACTCCTTCTAAGTCTTTATAATGCCAAGAAAAACATCTGCATAGTGGGTCAAGAAAGATTTTACCTTTTCAAGGAGCTCTGGGTGGCTCCACAACCAAGTAGCCACCAAAACTGAACGATTATTTTCCTGGTTGCCTAATTGTATTTCTTCGACAAGGTTTCTCTCTACCATGGTATCTTCATGCTCATCTCCAACCTTATTTTCTTCCAATAGCTTTTCATGCATTGTTGCATAAGCCGGAGTGTTCTGGATCTCAATGTATTCTTCTTTGTCCTGCATCCATCCTGTAGGGATTTCTTGAATTGGTAAAAGAACACTCTTCACTAGTATGTTTTACCTTGTCTTTAACTTTAGTAACTTCCTTCTTGACTATTGTTGCATCCTCCTCCAAGTTGTATTTGAGGGGTGTCTTCCTCCCCCTTCTGTGGTCTGTGATGGGTTCTCCCAATCCATCGACCTGAACTTTATCCTCATTTTCATTATAACATTCCTCTGTACAAGAATTATTAAGAAAATTTCCAAAACAAGAGGAAGAGTTGCCTACTTGGAGCCAATTTAGAATATCTTCTTCTTCCTCAAACTCTATTTGGGGTTGGTCGTCTGTTTCTGATTCCATGCAAATGCCAACTGATTGCATCATGCCGGTGTTCCCTTGATGATATGGGCCCTCCTCTAAATGTAGTTGTGTCAGTTCTTGCCCTTTCTTTTGTACCCACATAGCGTCTTTACCCCAATCATGGATGACACTTGCATGCCTCAACCATGTTCTTCCAATTAAGAGGGGAAATCCTCCTTCAACCTGGGGTAATTTCAATACCACAAAATCCAGAATGAAGAGATTACCCTGTACTTCCAATGGAACCTTTGGAATCACTCCCAAGGGCCTTACTTTGCTTTGATCTGCCAAAGTAACAGTGAAATTTGCAGGCCTTGAAGGGTGGAGTCCAATCTTTTTCATTGTATGTTCAGGCATCAAGTTAATGCCTGAACCACCATCCACAATAACTCCTTGAAACTCATGACCTTTAATAGATACTATCAGCCGAGGACTCTTATAATCTGTAAGGGGTGCTTCCCCTACAATTTTACCTTTATGCATAACAGAAGTCTTTGCCACTAAACTTGTAGTGGAAGCCTCATCAATTATGTGCAAGAGTTCTGACCTGAATTTCCTATCCATCTTTATTAAATAAATAAAACTAACCTCCTTCTTCATGGACTTGAGTAGTTTTGAAGCCTCTGATTCCTTAAGAGCATGGGCTCCAATTGACTTATCAAACTCCTCATGAGCCCTGTTGAATGCATGCCCAATGGCATCACTCGTACATATGAGATCCCCTTGTTACCTCGTCTCTGCACATGTGGTGGCTTTGTCTTCAGATGTCTCTTTGTCTTTATTCAATCCATTAATTCTTGATTCTTGACCCACGTCTACTTGAGCCTTCCCCTTGCTTCTTGTCTGCACTATAAAAGATTCAATTTCTTCTAACTGCACCACCCTGGTAGATGGTGAGGGACCATTGATTTGATCTAACATTTCTTCTTTGTGCACAAAATCATTTGAATGTGGGGCCCAGATGAAGAGGCTTGATTCTTAGGACAACAATTTGTATAGTGGTCTCTGGCCTCTGGGCAGTTCCTGCAAGGAGGGGCATTTTTCGGTAGAGTGCACCTACTTTGATAGTGCCCACATTCTCCACATCTGAAACAAATGATTGGCCTCCTAAGCCCATTTCCAAAGTTATTCCTCTATCTAGGGTTATAATTGTTACCTTGATTGGGTGCAGCCGCCATCACATTTGCTGGTGGTAAGGGTCCTCCTTATTTCCAATATGTTGTTGCAGGTATTCCTCTTGATTGGCATTCCTGGGCCTCATGACCAGCTTTCCTGCATAATTGGCAAGTCACACTTAATAGAGGACATTCACTTACTATATGACCTTTCTTGCTGCACATGGTACACCAAAGTCCACTCTTGATGCCACCACCTTTGAGTTCTTGCAACTCCTGTTGCAGTTGAGCCAATTCCACTGCTTGGGCCTCCTCCTCCTTTTGGAGCTTTAATGCCTCAATCTCCCTCCTCAACTAAGTAACAACATTCTCCTCCTCTTTGTGGGGCTTATTCCTTTTTAAGCCCTCCAGCTCCTTCCTTAGCTGGATTACTGGATCCTCCATTTCTGTAGAATATGGTAATTGAGAAGAAGTTGCTCCATACTGTTGCCTTATATGCTCCATTCGTATAGCTGTGTTGATGAATTCCCCTATGGAGGCTGTAGGCAACACTAATTCCTTGATTTTACATTGGGTGGTCACTGGAAGTGACTTAGCTAACCATTTCTTAACAAAAAAGTCATGTGGAGGATCTGGCAACTTAGCCATTAGTGCCTTAGCCCTAGTTACAAACTCTGGAAATTTCTCAACTGGACCCAATCTCAAGTTTTCTAATTCCTCTATGATGATCTCTGCAGTATTTCCATGCTGGAATTGATTTTTGAATGCATCTTTCATTAATTCCCAAGTTGTAAAATGGTTCTCAGTAAATTGGTTGAACCATTTATCTGCTAATCCTTCTAATGTGGCAAGGAAGAGTATCAAAAAGCCATCTTCCCTGCCCATTAAGCTTCTAGTTTTGCATAGTGCCAAAACCTTCTAATATGCTCGTCCGGATCTTCCTAAGCTAGGCCTTTGAAAGAAGGAAATTTTTTATTTAATCTTGATAGTAAGGTTTCCAAGTCTACTTGTCTTGCCATGCTCTTTACTGATGAGGTTGAAGATAGTGGACTAGAGGATCTTCTAATAGCCTTCCTTCTTGTTTGCTTGCAGGTGGCCCTCAATGTTTGGGATCGGGTTGCAGTCATGGGTTGTTCATAGTCCTTTTAGTATGAGATAATTGATAAGAATATTTACCTCTTAGTCCACTGAAGTAGTACTATCCGCACTTGAACTCTTCTACCCTTTGCACTTGGCTTCTCCTATGCTCAAATCTCCTTGGAGTCCCGCCGAGCATGCCAAATTTTGTTGGGGGGATTCTTGGACAAGAAGGGATTTGAGTGTTTGTAGGAGAAAAGGGAAAGACAAGAAGAAAGATACACACTGGAAGCCTCTGTAGATTGATTATAATAAGACAAATACAATGGTGATGCACAATACAATCCAATGCTTCTGTGCAAAATCCCTTGAAGTGCTCAATTACAAAATACCAAATACCCAAGGTCTTGTTGATGTCGGCCTCCTCTGCACCAGACCTTCACCTTCTCCAAGCCTGCACTTGTGCACACTTTGCACCAAGCTTCCAATAAGGGGGAGGGATTGGACACCTTCTGTCGGCACGTGCACACTGCAATATGACCTTGGGATCCTTGGGGGGAATAGCTTAACACTTCTCTGCACACTTCTTTGTCACTCTTCATGCACACCTTGCAATTCACTTCTCTACGTCGCACACTGTGTGTCCCTTGCACTTCTCTCTCTTGCCTAGCTTAGACTATGCTCACTCTTGCTTAGTCTTGCTTACACTTGCTTGGTCCAAGAATATTCATTGCCTTGATTTTAGTGTCGATTCACGTACGCTCCTAACTGCAAGAGTATCTTGGTACTCACTTTTATGTCCCAAGATTTTCTCCAGCCAACGAACCCCTGTTTTGTCCTGTAATGACGTTAGCCTAGAACAAAAATTTTAATCGGGGGGCAATACTTTCACTTCTGCGTACGCTGCCGCTTCACATACCTTCGCATTTTCCTTTTAAGTCTTCACTTGTGCACCTAAGAGAGGGTTCACCTGAACCTTCCAAAACACTTTAAAACACTTTTGAACCTTAGGGAAATTACAGAAATACCTCTACAACCTGCAACCCACTTTCTGCAATTTTACCCTTTGTGGACAATTAATGGTGCACTACCTATGCACTTTGACACCTGAACTTTAACATTTTGACTTTGCCCCTGTTGACTTTGACCTTGACGAACAATTTGACTTTGACTATGGTTGACTTTGACTACAGTTGACTTTGACTAGTATGAATTTTATGGGCTCAACACAATCATTATTGCTAGTGCTATCGTTAATGCCAGTGCTAGTGCTAATGTTGTTGTTGGTGCTATTGTTACTGCTATTGCTATTGTTGTTGTTGATGATAATGTTGTTGTTGTTGGTATTACTACTACTACTATTGTGTGCCTCATACACTTTGATCTAATATATTGTTCCCACTAAACTTATGGTGTTTTTTTCTCTACATCGTCACTTTTGCTATTCTAGTCCTAGTGTTGCTACACCATTAATATTGTTAATTTTATTGTCATTGTTATCGCTATTGCTACCACTATTACCATGATGTCGCTCATAAGCAAAAATAATTGGCTCTTGCACACTTAGATACATATTATTCCCACTCAATCTATGGTGTTGTTTCTCTAAATTGTCACTTTTGTGTGATGACTATTTGAGAAAAATATGGAAGCCTTTGTAAAAGTATATATGTGAGGCCCTTGTTACATTCAAGAAATTGCATGAATTTGTGATATTCCCAACTAGCAAGAAGTTAAAACTTCATATGGATAATGCGGGTGAATTTATAAGTGTTGAGTTTAATAAATCTCACTTTGTTATACAATGTCTCACTCTTGCTTATAACATTAGAGGGTCTATATGAGGCAATAAGACATTGTGTAACAAAGTGAGATACATATTTTCCATGGGTGGTCTTCCTCAAAGTTGTCAAAAAGAGAATATTAAAATCATTAAAATATAATTAGTCACCACACAATATTGAAAGGTGGGATACTTAAGGAGGTTTTATCTTATATACCAACCTCATATGGCTACTTTTGCAATTTCAATGTGATATCTTTTATGCACATTTGACATGGGTTGAGGAATATGTTTGATATGAAGTTCATAAAAGGCATTTATTAGGATATGATGAGGAAGTTGGAATGGATTATAGGATATGGCTACCTTAGGTAAGAAGTCCATGCAGCTAAGGTATTGTATTAAATGAGGCTATATTGCTCAAATCTCATTGTGCCTCTAAAGATGTTGGGTCACAAAAGAGCTGAATTTCGGCATAACCAATCAACTATTCATATTTAAAAAGAAAAAAAGAAAACAAAAATAAGAACATCAAGTACCACCATAACGGGCTGAAATTATTGCTGAGCCCATGATGTTCATGCCAAAAGATGTTCAACAACCAATACACGGACCTAAAGACAATGAGCAACAAAAAAACAATGCCAAGAATAAGGTTGTATATGATGGTCAACAACCTACTAGTGATGATCGTGTGGCCCCTCATATAGATAAAATGCCTAATAATGCAAGTATTTAAGGATCTACTAGATTGAGGCCAATTCAAATATATGACTGCTTATAGCACTACATTATGTTGATTGATGAGGCAAAGCCTCTAACATCGAAAGAGGCTACATCATCTAGGCTTAAAAGCATGTAGGAGCTAGTCATGCAAGAAAAAATCAACCTTTTACAAATGACAGTGATACTTGGGACTCAATCGAGTTACCTAAGGGTAGGAAGGTCATTCTCAACAAATGAGTCTACAAGATAAAAGCTATGGTTACCTAAGTATAATGTATAATTAATTGCAGTAGGGATATCTGCAAAAGACAAACACTTTTTTCATATTGTCTTTTCTCATGTGATTAAAATGAACATCTTACCTGTTGTGTTTGCTATAAATGCTGCATTAGATTTGAAGATCTACCAAATGGACATGAATACAACAAGCCTGCATGGTGGCATTGGTGAAGAGCTATATGTAAAACAACAAACTGGTTTCACTATTCCTGGAAACAAACATCTTGTACACAAAGTCAAGAATCCTTATGGGCTGAGCAAGCCTCAACACAAAGGTACAAAATTTGATGCATTCTTTTCACCTTGGGTCAAAAGGAGCCACACAAGCTATTGTCTTTACTCTCTTCAAACCTAAATGACAAACCTGTAATATTGGTTGTGTTGTGCTAACATGCTGAAAGCTAGCAAAGATAAGAGTACACCAAATACTCTCAAATTCCAGCTGAAAGAAACTTCTGTCATGTAAAATTTAGCATTTATGTTTTCATTGATCACACTTTGTGCAGGAAGATTAAGAGAGGAAAAACACGTTCTTGATTATCTTAGAGAAGTGCATTGAAAAGGTACTTTCGAGGTCCAATATGGTTGATTAAGCACTACATCAGTAGACCCGTTGAGTAACATGTGAGTTTGAACAAGGATAACTAGCTAAAAGATGATGCAGCTGCTCACTAAATGAGGATTGTGCTACATATGATTCGCTTTGTAGTTCTTTGATGTATGCCATGTTTGCTATGAGAACAACCATTGTTTATGTCATGGGAACTGAAGGACCCTAGTGTGGCCCTAGAACAAGAAGCATCACAATTCCCAATTGAAGTAGTTGAGGGGGACAAAACCAAAAAGCCTGTGATATGGAAAGTTTCACAAGAATTGCACAGATTTTGTGATCCAAGAATAGCAGATAATCATAATATGTGCAAGTCCACTAATGGGCATGCATTTAGACTGCACGTGTTGTTTCATGGTCCTCTTTAAGTATATGGGATAATTGCATCACCTAGTACTGAAGTTGAATATATTTCAACCACCGAGGCTTCCAAAGCAGTCATAAGGTTAGCTATTATGCAATGATCTTGAATCACCTGCGATGATTCTCTAACATTATAATGGCCAGAATACTACCTGTCTACTTAAGAATGATATTTTCCATGCTTGTACAAAACAGATTGATGGGTGGTATGGAGATAGAGGATGGACTGATTTCACTGGCTAAGGTCAGCACCACACAAAATCTTGCAAGTATATCACTACCTAACTCACAAATGCACAACATAAGTATTGCATTCAAGTAATGTGAGTAATATAGCTTAATCAAATCTCCTTGGCCATTTTGCTGTGAGCAGTTGATGGCAGTAAAGGCCCAAAAATTATCCATAAATAGATTACACATTTATCCCCTTCACATAAATATTTTTCATGTGAATCCCAAACATACTTTTACATCATTATTTAACAATCGTGTATTTTTGTACATTGTGGTCATTTGGCCAGTGTAAACTAGCCCAAGTAATCCAAAGTACATCTCAAAGAAAACTCGAGTCATTTTAACCCCCTAACAACATGCTAAAGCTCTGAAAGTATGCACATGAATTTTTCCTTCCTCAATCCTTTTAGCCCACATTGAGAACCTATTCTCTCTGCTATGTTTCTCTACTTCAACTATATAGTGGCTCGCTGGACTAACCAAGGACCTCCTGCTAAAGCTCTTGACAAGACCTTTAAGATGCATAATCTTGTTAGCACACACAGAAATGTAACATATAAGCAACATATAGTGGCTCGCTGGATAACCAAGGACCTCCTGCTAAAGCTCTTGACAAGACCTTTAAGATGCATAATCTTGTTAGCACACACAGAAATGTAACATCACAACTTCCAAAAAACAGTAAGAGCATGGCTTTCAAGCATACCTACCACTTTGAACGCACAATACGGGCTGCGAAACATATAGTATGTAAAGCTCACAGTTGTTTCCCTAGATATGCATTCTTATCTTTTCTTCATCAAAATTTAGGAAGTGGGAATTATGACCATTTATCAAAATGAATCAGATTGACCCATTGTATTAGTGCATTACCCAGTTGACATGTGTTAATACTTGCAAACATAGGTATATTGTATGATTGCCATGTGCGCTTTTTCCAAGCTGTCCATTGTTTTAAATATATGTGTATATAGATTTGGAACATTGCTTCTCAAAGGTCCTCAACTGCCAAGTCGCACAAACAGGTAACTTTAGAGCATGTATAATACATGTGATCATGAAGATCATTCACAATGAGGTTATAAGCAATTACACAAACATAGTAGTATCAATTCCAGCTCAATTATCGCATAGGCATAAGCTGTGGTGTGACAGCGAACATCACAAACAAAAATAGAATTTCTTGAGGTTGCTGTAGTACCATGCTTGGAGCCCTTTTGATCCAATCTCTGAATGAGTATAACAGCTGAGCAAGGAGATTCAGAATACAAATTACTCCATGTGAAGTGACCCTTCAATGTCAACAACAAAACGATAGCGGACATCATTATTACTCAATCTGTTGAGGGCTTCATTGATATACTGAATCGGAATTAGTTCAATGATTGGTGCTATGCCATGATTGGCACAATAGTCGAGCATCTCTTCCATTTCTTTTGTGCCACCTCCAACACTGCCCACTATGCTCTTCATCCCTACACATACAGGGATTTAAACCATGTGAGCAAATACAACTGAAAATCATGTTATTGTTGCATAACGATGTTTTCAAAAACAAACCTAGGAAGAGATTAGCCGGACTGAATTTCAACTCTCTCGGTGCTCCAATGAGAAGAAGCATGCCGCCTGTCTTCAAAAGTGCAAGATATGGATCTAGTGTATGATCTCCTGAGGCGGTGTCAATTATGTAGTCGAGGCTCTTTGCTGCTATCTACACAAATTTTCCATTGAAGTAAAAAATTAAACAGAGGATATCTTTTACCTTGCCAGTACAGCACAAACTGAGGACATATCACACATATTGTCCGCACAGATAGTAGAATATCCTAAATCTTGTCAATGCAGACAGCAGAACACAACCTAAAGACCACATTGCCAATATGAATGCTGTCAGACAGAGTACGAAAATGGCTTTCAAGAAGACCTCTTCAGGAAAGGTTACAAATCATATAGCATCTAAAGTTTATTCTTGCTCCCCTATCTAGGCATCCTATCATGAAGCACCGAAGATGCAGTCTCAAATATTTTCAATATGTGATATGATTCAAGCAAGGCAATTGAGATCTGTTCTCCAGCTTCCTAATGTGATTTCAACACTGAAAAACAAAATATAATGAACAACAAAGAGGTTGAATGGAAATCATCAGATGTACACGTATCATATTTGGATGTCACTGAACATGACAAACACTAACTGCCAGCCATCCAACCAGGTTACCAGACCTAGTACATACAGTGCCAAAGGAAACTTTTTCATGCAATAAATGGCGAAAATCTCTCTCACAGGTGGTATAATGGACAGATCAGTATGTTCCATATTAGCAGCATCTATAACACGAAATAATATGCAAATGTAAGCAAGAGTGAACAACAACGATTACTCTTTGATAGTACCTCCATTTCTTCTTTATTTGAGGTGACGATAAACCTATGTGCCCCAAGCACTCCTAGAGCTTCATCTTTTTTTGATGGGGATGTGCTGAGGACAGTGACAGTCGCACCAAATGATTTTGCAAACTTGACAGCCAAGTGACCAGAGCCTCCTAGACCAATTATTCCAATGGACTTCCCTGTCTTGTTCATGCCATGACGAACCATTGGACTATATACAACAATGCCTGCACATAACAACGGTCCAGCAAGTTCTGGGAGCAATGCATCTGGAATCTTCACACAATACCTTCACCAAAGACTGATCCATTATGTACTCAGTTTGAAGTATGGTTCTCCATATCACACAAATAAACAAAATTTGTACCTTTCATGGACCAGCATATGAGTCGAAAAACCACCTCTAGTGATGGATCCATCATGGTCTATTGCATCATATGTGAGAACACAACCTTCGGTACAGTTATTCTCCATCCGTTTCTCACAAAATTCACAGTGACGACACGAATTAACAAAAGCTCCATTACCAACACGGTCACCCACTTTGAAGCGGGAGACCTCTGCACCCACTGCTGTGACAATCCCCACCACTTCATGCCTATGAACATAAACACAGCATCAAAACACGAATCCACAAGCAGCTGTGCACATAGCATCACTGGATGGATGAAGAGACAATTCTGTGCAAATGAATCAGTTATCACTAGATCAATGAAAGGACTGGATAGACAATCTCAATGGATAGCAGGAATATGCCTCAAATAGCTTACTGGCTGGCTACTTATGTATATACCTTCATAATCTCAGATTATCCAAATTTACAAATGAAAGATAATACACACACAAAAAACAACAACAACAACAACAACAACAAGAAGCGATTGCATAAAAGAATACGATTAAGATAAATGTTAAAAATGCATACAAATAAGAAAGCAAAGTCCAAAAGTGGAAACACATTTAATGATATATGAGTGAAGGAAAATCTGCTAGTACATATGAAAACCTAATTGTGCATGAAGCAGCTATGCATAGAGTTCAGGTGCATGCTTATGATGAAGTTTAACAAGAGGATCCCACATATACGAACAATGCAACTCCAGAAATGACAAAGTGGCGAGAGCCTGTGATTACCCTAACCATGATTACATGCTTAAGTGCTATCAATATACAAACTCCAAAGATGGGAGGAATGAAGAGACAAGTGGAAGCTGTTCAAAGCCAACCAAATCAACCATCAAACTTAATCAAAGCAAAACAAACCAAAAATTTTCAAGTAAACACGAAGGGGTTTCTCCTATCACTCGAAATTCTTTGCATCCGATGGAGGATCAATCGAATCAAGGAACCAGCCAAGACGTAAAGGTATTGCGTGGAGTCAAATGTATCTCCTAGTGAGGCAACTTCTCAGCCTATGAACGTTTAAAATGAGGATATAGATCATCATTCCTTACAATCTTCAATGCAAGAGCAGAGATGAATGGGGCAAAATCTATGCCAAATCTGTTCGTGCAAACTTTGAGGGACAATAAATTAGATGCATGTTTGTCTTATCATATTTGCTCAAGCTCTCATAGTGTTTACTTTGCATCAAATTGCTATGCAAAAGCTATTTCTAACCTTTCTCATGAGAATGAGCTTGTTTCTTTTGATGAAACACAAAAATAAAAAAATCTGATGGCTTCTATGAAATGAGAAGTTGATGCTATTATGAAGAATGGCACTTGGTCTGTACATGATTTGCCTCCCAACAAGAAGGCCATTTACAATAAATGGTGCTAGCAAATCAACCGAAAAGGGTCAACCTTCCACTAGGAAAATCCTACTTTCAAGTCTACAAATGGTCATAAAAGTCTACAAATGGTTCCCATTTTGGGAAATGGTCAAATGCATGAAGGTCAAAAGTCAAATCCTAATTTCCGTTAAAACTTGAAAAGCAGATTTTACAAATTCAAAAGCACATGACACTTGGCATCATCCAATTAAATCTTATGATTACAATCCATTGATCAATATTAAACCATGCGGCACATAAAAAAACATGTGAGTGCTTTATTTTAGGGTTCCCGAAAAAAGTGGAAACCCTATGTAGGGTTTTTGCTTATAGCTTTTACGAAAGTTGCTTTTTGGAGCCTTATCATTAGCTTTTGATTTATCAAGCATAACCTATATAAAGACCATGTAATTAACACTTGTATCATCACTTGGGAGAGACACTCTTCTATACTAGAGCTTGGTGGTCTTCTTCTACTTGGAGAAGGTGGAGATTCTTCAACAACTTCAAGGTGTGCAGCTACAAATTTCTTGTAAGTACTATTCTCTATACTTACTTGGGAGGTTATCTTGGAGGACATTATAGTTCAGCTCTTGAAGATTTCAGAATTATTGGACAGCTTGTAATCAACAGCTCGTATATCAAGTGTATCTTCTATGCTATCTTGTAACTTCTACATTGCAATGTAATGATAAATCTAGAGCATGGCTCCTTACATGTCTCATGTATATTTTCTCTGTTTTTTCTCTGTCTCTATATCTATTGTGGTCAATTTGCCTACAAATGGGTTTCATCAAGAGCTATCAAACAGTATATAATACCTAGGCATTTGGCAGCTACTTGTATATCAAAAGTCAAACACTAATAAAAAACCAGTAAAAAATAAATTAAAAAACCCAAAATTAAGTTTTCCACAATTTCCAAAATAATGATTTTTGAAAATTGCAGCACCCTTCTTTTGAGTCTTTTAAGACTTGAAAAAAGAATGTTTGAGCTAGTCTAAATAAAGACATAGGTTTGGGCACTCTTTTCATCACTTTTGGAGTGCCCTTAGAGAATTTGTGGAGGAGGAGATCCGTTCAACTTGGAGAGATGGAATTGTGTTTTCTTCATCATCTACCAAATGTGGAGTAGCTTGGAGCTTATCTATGTGAAGATAAGCTTTCGACATTGTGAAGTTATGGGCAGTTTATATTTGTTGCACATCCTTTATGCTATCTTGTAACTTCATGTACTTCATATTGGAATGTAATGTTATATGTGGAGCATGGCTCCTTTTCTCTCTCTCTCTCATGTTTATCTATTCTCCATTCTATCTCTTGTCTCTATGTCTCTATTGATTTTGGGCTTCAAAACCAACCGTTGGTATCGGAGCATGACAATGTAGAGTACATTGAGAATTGGGTTGCATGTAGAAGAGTAAGATCTTCATGGAAGATGAAGATCAAGCTCAGTTTTATATTCAGCAAGGAGGTGCGGATACTCGGATTAGGATCAACAAATATGTTATGTGTTAATTTTGCAAAGTTTGCAAATTGGACAGCATTGCTTGTGTACCTAAGAAGAAGTGATGTTCAACCTACTAGTTAACCTTCTTGTGCTCCTTGGGGTTAATCACTCAGCCATGTATGTGGGAATTGGCATATACAACTTGGTGGTCATGAAGGAAGACTTATGTGACCAAGAGGGGTATTATCTCTACATTCATAACCTTATGGTGGATATTATTCCTTCTTGTATGTGTGTGTGTGTGTGTGTGTGTGTGTGTGTGTGTGTGTGTGTGTGTGTGTGTGTGTTTGATAGGTGTAGATGAGAGCATATGGCTTTCGCTTGATAGGCCTAGCCAACCTTGATAGTTCAGGGAGTATGTTTCAGTCTATATTCTATCCCATTACTTAACATCCTATAGTTGTCTCTATCCTTCCAAGTAGTACTTCGTTGACAAGAGTGAGGGATGAGTGAGTTCTCCCTATGATGTGCGTTATGAGAGTGCTGTTCATGTTCATGTTCTTTGTGTGCGCTTCTGGACACTTACATGATGTGTGAGAATTAGAGATACCTATTTAATAACTATATAATTAATAACTAACAAATTACCTACCTTCTATATTCCCCTTGTTAGAAAATGCAACTTTCCACAAGGGTAGCAAAGAAAATTTCAAGTCAACAAATGGTCGAAGGCTAATCAACAACATTCTTCCACCACCATATTTATGACAATCAAAGGACATTGCATGTTGCATGGAACCAAATGTTCCATAATCACAGTAAACACTTTGGGATGCGATATCATTATGTCAAGGAGAGAATCTCTACTTGAGATAGCAATTTTGCTTGTGTTCCCATAAAGGATAATGTTGCAAACCTTTTCACAAAGGAAATGCTTCGCAAAAAGTTCAAAGCTTTTTGCCAAACTTTAGGATTACTCCCTTTTGTGGATTGATCTTAGTCCACATTGATTGACACTTCCTTAAACATGGGTGTAAACCCCTTGTTCAGTGCATCACTACAAAAGAGGATTTGTTGGTAGATTATTGTAAGCTCCTTGTTCACTCCATCATTCCCAAAGAGAATTTTGTCATGAAGAGACTTTGTGCTCGTGATATCAATTTTGCTCATGTGCCCATAGAGGATAATGCTGCAAACTTTTTCCCAAAGGCTCTACTTTGTGAAAAGTTCAAAGCTTTTTGCAAAGCTTCAAGATTACTCTCTTGTGTGGATTGATCTTAATCCACATTGATTGACACTTCCTTATACATGGATATAAGCCCCTTGTTCACCATATCACTACCAAGAAGGACTTGTTAATATATTTCAGTAGCGATGTGTCTCGACACACAGAATTCTCGCGATTTTTTTTCCTCCTTGGAGATATTTTCCACCCACTCGTATATATGCACATAACTTGAATGGGCTACTTATCTTTGTACATTCTACATTTAAGAATGCATTATATATACCTTCACAATTTCGAAGTTATCCAAACTTACAAGCTCAAGAAAAAAAGCACAAGGACAAACACATGCTCTTTCTTACTCTTGTTCTTTGTGTGCATCCCCACCCCAAACTCCAACAATAAGGTTTACTCTCACCCACAGTGTAGAGTCTCACATTCACCAACTTGAGAAAGAAAGAATACACGTGTATGTGTTTGAATTGGGGGGGGGGGGGGGGGGGGGGGGGGGGGGGGGGGGGGGGGGGGGGGGGGGAGGCCACATTAAGAAACAAATATTATTTACAATCTTAAGGAAGAGAAAGAAAGGAGATGGTGCAAAAGGACAACAAACGCTGTGAATCTTAACTTTTTTTGAGCATTGATAAAGAACATCCGCATTAGAGATTTTCTTATGAAGTAGCTAACTAGATAATGATAGAGCTCATAGTAATGGAATGACTTTTACAACTGTCATATTATTCAATACTTTAGATTCGTATACCTTTGTACTCCCATGCGTATGTATACATGAGAATGTTCATGAACTTTTATGAAATAAAAATGACTTTATACTACAAAAATGAGAGATCGAAGCACTTGTAAGTAAAGAAAAAAAAAAGAACTTTATGTTTATGATGATTGTTAAGAGAGGGAGAGACAGAACGTGTGTGTGTGTGTGTGTCTCTACACACAAAAATCTATTAGCACCTGTAGGTAAAGGAAAGAAAATAACGAGATTTCATGTTTACGGTACTTACTTCTGCGGACACATATACATAGATTTATAAGTATGAGCATACGTAATTACATGCATCTATCTGGTTTCCAATATCTGTCAATTATATACATGTTTACGCATAATCGGAGAAAAATTTCGCATACCTATATATGTCCATATGCGTGTATATATATACACACGTGAAGTCTTCGTATATACACAATTCTGTACATGCAAATGTATGCATGTGTGTATGTGTGCAGATATGAATGCATTTGTATGAGTAAATGTGCATATGCAATGCATGCTTCTATGTAAATTGAGTTAATACGATACGCAAATACTCGTCAAAATTTTCGATAGTAAAATGAAACGATTGGTTCAAGGCAATCTAAGCACGTATGTGGTCGACTTACATACCCAGGAACCACAGGATATTTTGTGTGGCCCAGCATGTTGCGTGACCACAGGACATCAGCATAGCACACTCCGCAGTGAGTTATTCTGTAGGACACATCAAATGGCCCAGGCGTCCTGTGAAAGATCATAGCACACTCCACAGTGAGTTATTCTATAGAATACACCAAACGGCCAAGGCGTCCTCTCACACACACACGCACACAGACAAACCGGCGAGAGAACTTGAACGGAGAGAGAAATCCAGAAGAATCGCGAGCTGCCCAACCCAAACAATTGTGAACGCCATTGTCGTGCCCGTCGCCACTCATGGCTGCATAGAAGCATTGAGCTCGGCTCGATGATTCGGCAACGCTTAATTAACGCGTTTACTGTTCATTCGTGGCAGTATCATTTCCCCTCGTCAATTATGACTGCATAGAAGCATAGATCTCAACGATCGAGAACTCGACGATTAGACAAGTCATGGAAACATATTTTAGCGGCGGGCCTTTAATTCAAAGTCCACGCGGTTAATTCATATGTGGGACCCCCCGTTGGTAGACTATAAAAGATCGAATTTCAAAGAAAAAACGAAAGGTGTATTACAAATATTTCTAGAAAAGTGTTTTTTATGGTAGAAATAAGCTTTATCTATCGACATACATATAAACATTACATACATACATTATATCATCATACGTACATACATACATGGTGGAGCTATGCTATGGATGGACATGTGCACTTGAAGGTTCCCCTCGAGTGGTGCTCACTTGAAGACAAAGAGGCTTTGGTGGGCGTTCCAATTTTTCCATTGGATACGTATCCATGTCATAAATTCATGTGTAATTATGAGGAGTAACATGTCTCACCTTTTCTTAAGTTTCAAACATAATTGTGGACATATAAATGTCTAAATTGATTCGAATTCGGTTATCAATTAATTTAGAGTTATTTCTTTAATCTAACTAACTTTTGAGTATTTTGGATACTATTATAAAGGTTGAAACACCTCTGCATTGCATTATAAGTGCTATAAGTTTATACTAACTTTTGAGATAAGTGATAGGGACCTATTTGAAAGGGAAGTACTCCATATCAAAATTGAGATTTTTTGTTTCTTATGAAGATATCTGTTGAGCCTACCGATGGATGACTTCACAAGTTGTGGTGCAAAAGTGAAATTGTGACTTGGAAAAGTGGTGCACATGTGGTATATAAGTGGGCAAGGACATGGTGCACAGGTTGTGCACAAATACTTATTCATAAGGGTCTTGTAAAATTTAAAGGCAGATTGAGAAAAGTTCTTTCTGAAGGGTTTTTAAGGCTTTTTAAGTATTATGGAAGGTCTCGGTGAACCCTCCCTTATGCGCACATTTTTTAGAAACTAAGGTCAAAAAGTGGAAAAGAGGAAGTGAAGATGATACACAAGAGCTTATGTGTGGCCATCCCATTTAAATTTTTGTTTTCCAAAAAGTCACTAGAGGACAAAATATGGACTTGTTGGTCTTTACATGAAGAGCTTCTTGGGACAACAAAGTACGCACCAAGATAGACAAGTAGTTGAAGCAACATACGTAAGAGGAATCGCCACACCATAAAAGAGCATTCTTGGAGATAGGCTAAAGGAGCCAGAGCATACTCCACACTTAGAGACCAAAAGAGATCAAGACACACACTTGAAGAGTGTGCGCATAGAGAGGCAAAGTGTGCAAAGAGAGAGAGAGAGAGAGAGACAAAGTGTGCAAAGGAGGTGACAAAGTATGCAAAGAGATTGCACAGTGAGCAACTAAGAAAGCAACTAAGGTGTGACAAAGTATCATGAAGGAGGTGTTGCAGGTCAACAGTAGAAGTGAACAAAGCCTTTAATCTTATTGGAAGCTTGGGCGCAAGGAGTGCACAAGGGAATGCTATTGGACAAGGTGAAGGACCGGTGCAGAGGTTGATTGCACAAGTAATTGTGATATCTTGTGTACTTGTGTGTATACTTCTTTGTCTTAACTTCTATGCACAGAGAACATTTTATCTTATTCTAAACAAAGCTATTTGTAACATTTTATGCTAATCAAGACATAGAGGCTCCCGATGCAAGTCTTTCTTCTTCTTCTCCATTCTTCTCCTACAAACACTCAAGCCCCTTTCAGCTAAAGAACCCCCCAACAAAATTTGGCATGCCCGGTGGGACAAGGCTACTGGAGCAAAGGAGGACCACAATTACAAAGTGAAGAAGAAATGTAAAGGTGTCGACAATGTGATTGAAGAGGTAACTTTTCCTTTTCCTTGGAATTCATCTTAAGCCTAAGGAATAGGATGTGCAGCTCATGACCACAACCCGATCACAGAACTTAGGAGTTTCTTTCAAAACAATAAGACGGAAAGTCGCTCGTAGGTCTGACAGTCCTCTTTCATCCACATCATTAGTAGGAAATATGCCAGCTCAAGTAGACTTAGAAACTTTACTTTCAAGATTGAATATCAAATTTTCTCCCTTTAGAGGATTAGCACATGAAGACCCTGATGAGCATGTCAAAAGATTTTTATCCCTATGTAAAACAAGGGGGTTAATGGGAAGAGAAGCTTCATTTCTAATCCTCTTTCCAGCAACATTGGAGGATCTAGCCGACAAATGGTTTAGCCAATTTACAGACAACCATTTTGCTACTTGCGATTTGATGAAGGATGCATTCAAACCATAGTTTCAACAAGGAAACACTATGGAAAACATTATTGAAGAATTAGAGAACTTACAACTAGGTATAGGGGAGACATTTCTTGAATTTGTTACTAGAGCCAAAGCACTTATGAATAAATTACCAAATCCTCCCCATGATTTTTTTATCAAAAAGTGGCTTGCTAAACCACTTCCAATACCCACATAGTGTAAGATCAAGGAATTGGTGCTCCCCATAGCACAAGTTGATGAATTCATTACCACAACAACGAGGTTGGAGCAAATTAGACACCAATATGGAACTGTCTCTTCTAGTCTACCATACCCTATGGAACGTGAAGACCCAGTAATGCAATTGAGGAAAGAACTTGAGATTAAGAAGAAACAAGCCCCATAAATAAGAATAAAGTGTAGTGACTCAATTAAGGCATAAAATTGAAGCATTAAAGCTACAAAAGGAAGATAAGGCCCAAGCATAAGAATCAGCACAACTTTGAAAGGAGCTACACGAATTTCGTGGAAGTGGCATCAAAAGTGAACTATGGTGCACCATGTGTAGCAAACAGGGTCATGTGGTAAGTGACTACCCTCTCTTAAGTGTGAGTTTCTAGTTATACGAGAAAACTAGCCATGAAGCACATGAGTGTCACTCAAGAGGAATGCTTACACAAGCATATTGGGGACAAGGAGTCATCCAACCACCAACAAATGTAATGGTTGTTGCACCAAGTCAAGGTAATACCTACAACCCATGTTCTTGAGGTAAATTTGGAAATGGGCCCAGAAGGCTAGTCATTTGTTTGTGTGGGGAATGTGGAAATCAAGAAAGCAAATTTCCTCTCTTGTATGGTCTCCTCTTTGTCTTCATAAACTTCTTATGTGTTTGAGTCATTTGGAAAAACTTCATAGCAAGAAAATGATTTACCCACTTGTAGCGAGATCAAAATGTCTTCTTCCTCAGATAAATCCAATTTTGAGTTATCCAACATATATTTTTCCATAAAAATGCCAACTATTTACATTGGCATGCCTTAGTTAGGGTCTCCCAATCAACATAGGAAACCCTCCATCTACCTATGCTAATCTTAATACAATGAAGCCCAAAGTAAAGATGTTACCTTGTACCTCAGTTGGAACTTGGGGGACCACTCCCATTGGTCTTACTCTGCTTTGGTCGGCCAATGTTACATTGAAGTTGGCTAGCCTTGATGGTTGGAGTCCAAGCTTATCCATAGTATGTTCACGCATCAAGTTAATGTTTGAGCCACCATCCACTATAACTCCTTGTAGATGTTTTCCTTTAATAGTGACAATGAGTCGTGGGCTCTTATAATTTGTAAGGGGGGCTTCCCCTATAACTTTACCCTCACTCATAGCACTAACCTTTGCAAACAGACTGGAATTGGAGGCTTCATCAATGATTTGCAGAGTTTTTAATATGAACTTTGCATTCTAATAGATAAAAATTAATAACCTCCTTTTTAATGGATTTAAATAGCCTTGAAGCCTCAGATTCCATAGAAGCATGGGCTATGTGCGATTTTTCAAGCTCCTTCGGAGCCCTGCTAAATGCATGTCACACTGGCCTCATTTGTGCTTATAAGCTCTTCTCTTGGTCATGTTTCTTCACTTGGAGTAGGTCTGTTTCAAAGTGTCCCCTTTTCTTTGTTCAATTGATTTGTACTTCACTCTTGTAACTTTTCTTCTTGAGGGGCTTTCCCTTTTGCTTCTTGTTTGCATAACAAAAATATTCAATTTCTTTTAGTTGTACCACATTGGTAGATGGTGATGGTATGTTGGTTTCTTTTGAAACTATTTCCTTACTCACAAAAATCATCTCAATGTGAGGCCTTGATGTTATTGGATTGGGTGAACCAATGACAGGCCATAGAAGAGGAAAGAAAATTCCTCTTAAGTACAACATAGATGAAGTTTACTCAAATACCAAGAAGGAAAGTACATGTAAGGTAAAGCAATCTATTGAAGATATTTCTTCTCCCATTCATGAAATCCATGTAGTGTGGAAGCAAGAAAATGAAGAATGAATTGACATCCAAAGCGCTCACACATATGACACTCAGTCTATGTGAGATAAAGTGATGGAAGATCCCCAAGATGAAGAAGCTCTGGACACATTGATGGATAGGAACCTTGTCAAAGAAATTCAGTTAGGCAATAAGGAAAACTCTCTTCCTATATTAGTGGCCACTTGGTTATGGAATTATCCAGAGATGCTTTCAAAGGTAACATCTTTTATGAAAATATATGTGGATGTATTTACATGGCATTAGAAGGATTTGGAAGGAGTACCTACAAGTTTTTGGGAACACAAGATTCCACTGATTGAAGGAGCCAAACCAGTAAGGGGGGAAAGCTATATATTAAATCCAAAGTATGATGAGGCTATCTACCTAGAGGTCCCAAAAATGGAGGACGCTAGAATTATTATTCTAATAGAGCATTCAGAGTGGCTATCTCCCATGGTCATAGTGCCCAAAAAGAATACAAACAAAATCAAAATATGTGTGGATTTTAGAGCACTTAACAATGTAACAAATTTGGATGGCCTCCCTATGCCCTTTGCAGAAAGGTTATTGAAGAAGTGGTTGGACATACACTCTATAGCTTCATGGATGGATTTAATGGGTATAACCAAATATCTATCCATCCCAAGGATTGGGAAAATACAACTTTCATCACTCCCTAGGGGACATATGTTTATGTTAAGATGCATTTTGGACTCAAAAATGCCCCAACCACTTTCAATAGAACATTGAAACTTATTTTTGGACCTTTTGCCTTTGGAGGCTCTTTGAGTTTTCATGGATGACTTTTCATCCTTCTCAGGTAACTGCACTAATACTCCTATGGATTTTTGGATGACCATTTGATCCGAATGCAATAGGTCATCAATAGATGCAGGGAAACAAAATTGAAGTTGAACCCTAATAAGTGTCACTTCCTAATGACAGAAGGTACCCTCCTTGGACATGTGGTATCTGCTAAAGGTATGGCCCCTGACTGAGGTAAAATCATAGCGATATCGAAGATACCTAGGCCTAAAACACCAAAATAAATTCAAAGCTTTTTGGTTCATTCTGGTTACCATAGGAGATTCATTAATATGTATGCATATATAGCTAGACCATTGCTAGGCTTACACATTGAAGTGTGATAATGAAGAGGAAATGGCTTATCACACATTGAGGTCCAAGCTGGTGGGTGCACCAATTCTTGTTACACCTGATTGGTTTAAGGTTTTCCACATCCATGTAGATGCAAGTGCCTATGTAGTAGGAGCACTTCTCACACAACACAATAAGGAATATAAGTTGGATATACCCTTTCAATATGCAAGTTTCAAAGTGTAACATATGGATCAAAAGGCAACCCAAATGTAATGTTTCTTTTCATTTTAGGTGCCTTTTGAGGCATGCATCATAGTCTAAAACCATAAAGAACTAGAATATGGAAAAAGAAAGCCCCTTTTATAGTGTTTATATATATATATATATATATATATATAGTTTGAAATATGCTCTTTTGTTTCTTTAAAAAATATAAAAGCCATGTGGTAGTCCATTGTGTCTAATAGTAGAAAAAAAAAAGTAGAATTTGATGGCATACTTAAGTCCAAATCAGAACCTGTTTTATTGATATTTGATTGAATTCCCCAATCTTCCCCATTTAGGAAAAAAGAAGGTATTTAGGCATTAGATTGAGCATATAAGTAGATAATTTTAGGTTTTTGGGATGCTCTAGACTCAATCATGCAAAAAGAAAACAATTTCTATAGATATTACATAGGTATAGATGCAACTTGAAAACATAGAAAATTGGATTCTTTAAAATATAAACAACAAAACCAAAGTAAAATGAAGCTTACATACAAAAAACCAAACCCTAACCAAAAAATACCTAAAATAGGTGTTTGACTTAGTCAAATCCTTATTTTTATGTTGGGTGTTTTGTGTTTTTTTTTGTGTATGCAAGCTTCACAAAGCCATAAGCCTGAAAACAAGGAGTAAACTATGTTGATTGCATTGAAAGAAGAGAAAACAAAATTCATGACCAAAACTTTTTAACCATTGTAAATTGTAACGTACCTTGCCACGTGTCAAAATTTGAATTGTAATAAATTAGATTGTTGCGACTTCCAACATTCGTTTCTTGTTCATATATGAGGTGCTTTAGATTTTGTTCTACAACATGTGTTTGTCTGTGTTCAGTTTCATCTTTTACATATAGACATGAAAAAGGGCACATTTGAATTTTTAAAACCATCTTCTTTTATATTGTATGTTTATCTTATTTTAGTGAAGTTGGCTATTTTGGATAGGCTTGTATTCTCATATCTCGCTTTTTCACATTTTTAGAGGCTCGAAGATCAATTTACTAAGGATCAACGCGCGAAATACATAAGGCTATTTTGACTTTTTTTGTTTGTGCTTCATTTATTATTTTATCCCTCTTGAAACTATTTTTTTCCATAAATCTTTCATTTGAAAACTCTTCAAGCCTAGATGTCCACATGAAACAAAATTAGCTTATTTTTACTTTTTCCAACTATTTTTTTTTTTGTGTTGTTTGGTTGTATGTCTCATAAGGCTTGTCCCATGGCCAAAGAGAATAAATATAAGTTACATATAATTTCTATGTTACTGGCAAAAAGACTTCTTGATGCCATTGTTCATGAATGGCAAAAGTTTCATACCTATGCATAACATCCAGATGTTTTTCATCATTAAAAAAAAAAAAACTATTTCTTGATTGCCATTGTTAAAAGCTTGTGTAATGTTGATTCATTTAGTGTTGTAGAAGAATACTTTGAGGAGCAGTTTCTTTCCTTATATATTGAATCGTCAAATGAAATCTTTAGAAAAACTTCAAAAGAATCGCCATTCTTCTACAAGAGGGATCTTGAGGAGAAACCCTCACTCAAAGATGAATATTTTAAACATATGTTGAGCTGGTCAAAGTGGTGACTTTGCAAGTGATGCACAGGTGGTGCACAAATGCAAACTAGTGCAGAGCTGGTGCACAACTAGCTTGACAATGGTTTTGCAGGAAAAGTGGAATGAAGGTTGCAAAATGGTCTTTTTGAAGGGGTTTTAAGGTTTTCTAAGTGCCGTGGAAGGTCTAGGTGAACCCTCCCTTATGCACAAAATTTGCAAAAATAAAGGTCAAAAGTGGAAAAGATATGAAGTGAAGAATGTACACAAGAGTTTATGTGCCCCCCCATTTAAATTTTTGTTTCATAAAGTCGGTATAGGACAAAATAGGGAGTCATTGGCCTTTACATGAAGAGGTTCTTTGGACATCAAAGTGAACACCAAGATAGACAACTGTTTGAAGCAATGTACATAAGAGGGATTGACACACAACCCTATTAGCATTCTTGGACTAAGGAGATAGACTAAGGAGAAAGAGAGAGTAAGAAACACTTGAACAATGTGTGCGCAAAGAAGCAAGGTGTGCAAAGAGAGAGATAAAGGTGCAAAGAAGGTGACAAGGCATTCAGAGAGAGAGTGCATAGAGAGAAACTAAAAGAGAAATTAAGGTGTGACAAAATATCATCCAAGAGGTGCTGCTCATCGACAAAGAAGTGACCAATCCTTCAATCTTATTGGAAGCTTGAGTGCAAGATGTGCAAAAGAGCAAGCTACTAGACAAGGTGGAGGATAGGCACATAGGAGGATGACTGCACAGGTAATTGTGATATTTTGTATACTTATGTGTGTGCTTCTTTGGCTTAATCCCTACACACAAAGAACATCTTTGTTTTACTTTAGACAAAGCTATTGTATTATTTATTGTTAATCAAGACACAAAAATTCTAGTGCAATTGTCTTTCTTCTTCTTCTCCATTCTTCTCCTACAAACACTCAAGCACCTTTCAACTAAAGAATCCCCCAATAAAATTTGGCACGCCCAATGGGACCAGGCATCTTGAGCATAGGAGAATCACCATTACAAAGTGAAGAAGGAAGCAAAAGGGTCTATAGTGTGATTGAAGAGGTAACTCTTCCTTTCCCTTGGAATTCATCTTAGCCTAAGGAATAGGATGCATAACTCATGACCGCAACCTGGTCAAAAACCTTAGGAGTATTTTTCAAAACGACAAGAAGGAAAGTCGTTCATAGGTCAACCAGTCCTCTTTCATCCACATCATTAGTAAGAAATATGGAAGCTCAAATAGATTTAGAAACTTTACTTTCACAATTCAATATCAAACCCTTCATTTAGAGGATTCACACATGAAGAAACTAACAAGCATGTTAGAAGATTTTTAGCCCTACATAAAATGAGGGATTAATGGGAATCGAAGAAGCATTTTTAATCCTATTTCCTAAAACACTTGAGGGTCTAGCAGACAAATGGTTTAGTCAATTTGCAAACAACCATTTCACTACTTGGGATTTAATGAAGGATGTCTTCAAAACATAGTTTCAACAAGGAAATATAGCAAAAATCATCATTGAAGAATTAGAGAACCTATGATTAGGTATAGGGGAGACATTTTGCAAATTTGTGACTAGGGACAAAGCGCTTATGGCTAAATTGTTAGATCCTCCCCATGATTTTTTGTCAAGAAGTGGCTTGCTAAACCACTTCCAATATCCACACAGTGCAAGATTAAGGAGTTAGTGCTCCCCATAGCAACAATTGAAGAATTCAGTTCTACAACAATAATTGAAGAATTCATTTCTACAGCAACAAGGTTAGAACAAATTAGGCACCAATATGGAATTGGCCCCTTTAGTGTACCATACCCTGTGGAACGTGAAGACTTTGTAACAAAATTGACAAAAGAACTTGAGAATCTAAGAAGGAACAAACCCCACAAAGAAGAAGAAGAAGAAAGTGTAGTAACTCAACTAAGACGTAAAATTGAAGCATTAAAGCTACAAAAGGAAGAAGAGGCTCAAGTAGAGGAATTTGCACAACTTCAACAAGAGCTATAAAAACTTCGTGGAAGTGGCATCGGAAATGGACTATGGTGCACCATGTGTAGCAAACAAGTCCATGGGGTAAGTGACTACCCTCTCTTAAATGTGACTTTCTAGCTATGCATTAAAAATGGCCATGAAGCCCATGAGTGTCATTCAAGAGGAATGCTTGCACAAACATATTGGGGACAACAAGGAGTCCAACCACCAACAAATAAAATGGTGTCCATACTAGGTCAAGGTAGCACCTACAACCCATGCCCTCGAGGCAATTCTAGAAATTGGCCGAGAAGGCCAATCATTTGCTTTAGGTGTGGGGAATGTGGACATCATCAAAACAAATGTCCTCTGCCAGAGAACTCTCCGCCTTGCACTAATTGCCTAGAAGCTAGAGATTTCTACACCATTTGTTTTCCCAAAGAACAATATATCCACATCAAGGCATCACATTTAGATGATCTCTGTGAGTAAGGAAAAAGGCGTAGAAGAAACCAACATGCCATCATCATTTGCTAGAGTAGTGCATTTAGAAGAAATTGACTCTTTTGCAAAGGGAGAGCTAATCAAGTCGAAACATGCCAAGAGTCAGGTGCAAAAGAATAGAAGAAGGAAAGGGGTGTTGGTGCATTTAACATGCCTAAGAGATTTGGTAATCTTTGAGGACTACACACTTCAATTAGAAGAACTCACATGAGAACTCATGTTTGTCAATGCACATTGTATTTATTTGATAAATGTAAAAATCAAAAAAGAAGAAAGAATATTGTGTAGTTAGGAAGCTAAACCCATGACTCATTTGGTAGGAGGAATCAAATTGATTTCATTTCTAAAGTCTAGGATCACTTTTAGGTGACGAAGACTCAAATTCAAACTCAAAATGTGTATAAATGCACATGGTTTAATGGAAGAGTATGGAGATGGTTGCTTCTCTTTCAAGAATTTGATTTTGAAATTGTACAGAGAAGCAGTAGACAAAATCTCATTGCAGACCACCTTTCTCGCATCAGACACCCAACTGAAGCAACAAAAGTAGTAGAAGATGATTTCCCAGATAGCCAAATATTTAAGGTAAATCTATCACCCATATGGTATGATGATTTGAATCTGCTCCTAGGAAAGGAACAATTCCGTACGAGGTCTACTCCATTGGAAAAGTGTAGACTCCTCTTAAAAAGTAAAAATTTCATAATGGCAAAGGACACCCTCTATAGGGTTGGCCCTGATGGGATGTATAGAAAGTGCCTTCAACCACATGAAATAGAAAATGTTCTTCAATTAGAACATGAATCTAAGTCTAGTGGTCATTTCCCTAGACATATCAAAGTACCCCAAAGTGGCCTATGGTGGCCATATCTCTTCTGAGATGCCACTAAATTTGCAAAGGTGTGTGATATTTGTCAACGATGTGCACCCAAACCGACATGGCAAAGGAACCAACCACTTAATATCTCCGTAGCTTGGCAACCCTTTGAGCATTGGGGAATAGACTTTGTCTGCCCAATTTTTCTCATGGCACGAGATTTAGGTGCAAAATATCTTCTAGTCGTGACAGATTATGCCACTAAGTGGGCTGAAGTAATAGTAAGTAAGGAATGTATTGCTGAAACAATAGTGTCATTCTTGTATGATCACATCTTTTGCAGATATGGATGTCAAATAGAGGTAACAACAGACCAAGGATCCCATTTCATCAACAAGGTACTCACTTTAATTTTTGAAAAGTATCAAATATTCCATAAGAAGTCATGTACATACTACCCATGAGAAAATGGTCAGGCAGAGAGCACAAATAAGGTTCTCATGCTCCTACTAGGGAAAACATGCTTATAGTTCCCTAATACATGGGGACAGGCATATCTTGGAACATTGTGGGCCTACAGAACTTCATTCAAGGCCACAACAGGACATACCCCATTTGAGCTAGTCTATGGGATACAAGCAATTGCTCCATTCAAATTCTTGCATGGCTTCAGCCGCATTGGAACCAATCGAATTCTTGGGTTTACTGGTGCACTCTCGACCAACATTGTGAGGCTACAACTTCTTGAAGAAAAGAGAAAAGTAGGCAATGAGAAGCTTGCCACAATACAGGTAAAATGGAAACAGAATCATGATGCAAACCTCTGGGAATCTAAGATCAAGGAAGGGAGCTTAGTTTAGTTGTACCACCCGCAGATCTTTGAGAAGAAAGCCAAGAAGAAATTGATACCGAGATGGAACCAACCTTTCAGGGTCATACAAACACTTCCAAAAGGTCCAGTACAAATCTCCACATTGACTGGCACGATACTTCCCTTAGTCAAAGCTAAAACCCTATGTGGAATGATAGGAGAGCAGGAACATGACCTTGTACATAATGTATATAACCAGCTTATGTATTTCCCTATTAGCTTATGTCCTTTCCTTATTAGCTAGTGGAATGATGTAGATTCAGTCTGTTATTCGTCTATCTCCTTCTCGTTTCCACATCTATCTCCTTCACTTTTGCACCCCCACTACCACTACTATCGATTTCCTATGCTAGCTACTTCTTCTAACTATTATCATATAGCCATAGCACGTGGTGCTTGCTTTAAACCATATAATGCCTTCCTTAACCTGCACACCTGGTTCTCATGCCCTTTCTGCACAAAGCCACGGGGCTGAAAAACATACACTTCTTCATGCAAGTCACCATTCAGAAATGCTGTTTTAATGTCCAACTGATGTACATTCCAACCATGATGGGATGCAAGTGCACAGATGCTCCGAACAGTAGTCATACGACATGTAGGTGCAAAGGTCTCATCAAAATCAATGCCTCTTTCTTGTGCATAGCCCTTTGCAACAAGCCTAGCCTTATACTTGTCAACTGTACCATCAGGTTTACGCTTCAGCTTGTATACCCACTTAGTACCAATGGCCTTCTTGCCAGAAGGCAAGTCACATAAAGACCAAGTACCATTCTTCATTATTGCATCATAGTCAGATTGCATAGTAGCCATCCAATTTTCTGAATTTTGTGTTTCATCAAACGAAACAGGCTCAGTCTCATCACAAAGACTAGATGCAGCCATAGCATAGCAATCTGATGCAAAAGAGGCACTATGAGAGCTTGATTGAGTACGATATGACAGAGGTGCATCTAATTTACTGTCACGCAAGGTCTGTACCAGCCATTTTGGCATAGTTCTTGCCTGCTCAATATCAACTCTCTCATCAATAAGTGCATCATGTAAATTTTCATCAGAAATGGAATGATCTGCATCATCACATGAAACCTACAAAGGCTGAGACGTTGCCTCACTAGGACCAGCACTAGACTGTCCACCTATAAAAAGAGGTAGCAAAGTATCATACATGTCTTTGGAGCTAACAGATGTCTCCTTAGTACATGAAAGCAATGGCTGAATAGCATCCTCCACAAAAACAACATCATGGCTAACTAGAATGCGTTTAGTCTGTGGATGACACAGACGATAGCCATTACTTTCTGAACTGTACCCAACAAAAATACATTTTACTGCTTTATTATCCAATTTTTGTGCGATGTTGTTCAGGCACTAATGCATATGCGAAACAACCAAAAACACGCAGATGAGCAACAGATGGCTTGCAATCATGCCAAGCCTCATATGGAGTGATAGACTGCAGCGCTTTAGTGGGACACCTGTTTAGTACATATGCTGCACACGTGACAACCTCAAGCCAGAAACTATGTGGTAAAGCTGACTCTTGACCATACACCTCGCCATCTCCATGAGTGACCTGTTCTTTCGTTCAGCAACTCCGTTCTGTTGAGGTGTATACAACACTGTACACTGGTGTTTTATCCCACGTTCAACTAGAAATGTATTAAAATCAAAAGACATATATTCCCCCCCTCGATCTGAACGGAGGGTGCCCATTTTACATGCTGACAGATTTTCAGCCGAAACCAAAAACTGTTTGAAGCACATGAACACTTCAGACTTTGCCTTCAATGGATATACCCATGCATGCCTGGAAAAATCATCGATGAAAGTCACGAAGTAAAGATAATTCCCAAAAGAAGGTGTCTGCATAGGACCACAAACATCACTATGTACAAGCTGCAATTTCTGAGTAGCCCGAACTGAACCATCTTTTGGAAAGGATGAACGCTGCATTTTGCCCAAAATACCGCCCTCACAAACATGTTTTCCAAGTGTCTCAAGTTTGGGCAAAGAGGTCACCATTTCAGATTTCTGCAGGCGTAGCAAACTAGCAAAATTCAGATGACCAAAGCGTGCATGCCAAAGCTTTGCATCTGACATAGCCTGAGAATCATTTACTGCACATGCCAAATCATTTACACATCTTTCATAGTCTATGAGCTTATATAGCCCACGACATAAAATGCCAGAAGCAATAATCACATCACTATTTGACAGATCATGAACTGTACACCTGTCATCAACAAATTTCACAACCAAGCCAATCTTGGCTAATGCAGAAACTGATAACAGGTTCTTCTTGATCCCTGGCACAAATAAAGCATCTGACAAAGTGAAAGAACTACCATCAGCAGTAGTCAAAATGATCTTACCAACTCCCATAACACGATAAGAGGAGTTTTTGGCGCATGTAACAGTATTCCCTGTAGGGGCAGGCTCGAGTGAAGAGAAGAAATTGTGCTGCAAGGTAATATGTTTGGTCGCCCCACTATCAAAATACCAAACATCTGAGTCTACTGCAGACATGCACTGCTCATGAGAAGATGGGTCAAAACTGCAAACAGTAGTAGCCCATTCTTCTTCCTGCACAAGATTAGCAAACTCCGTGTTTGGTGTAGAGGCTTCTGCAACAACCATTCTAGCCTCTTTCTTCTTTGCCTCTTTTGCTGCCAGTTTTGGACAGTTCTTTATGATGTGATCATTCCCTTTACAGTACTTACAAAACAATTTCTGCTTTTCTGATTTTCTCTCATCTTTGTCTTGGTTCTTCGAATGTGCAGCATTTGTAGATTTGTGCTTACTAGTAGAAGAGCTCCATTTTCCTTTGCCCTTCTGACTAGCCAGTAAAGCTTGATCTGCAACACGCATAATGGACCTGTTCTGCCTGGACTGATCTTCTTGCAACAGAACAGAGACTAACTCCTCAAATGACAAGGCATTTGGATTGCCTTTCATCATCAACCGAAGAGTAGAAGCAAAACTATGATATGAATCAGGAAGACCATTCAGAACGGTATGCACAAGTGAGCTATCTGGTATAACCTCATCAACAAAAATCAACTGTTCCTTCCAGTCTTTGATCTTTGTTAGGAAACTGTCCATAGAATCACCTTCATTCATGTGCTCACTCTCCAATCATTTTCGGAGGTAAGCAACATGAGCCTCATTCCTAGCTTGGTACAATGTGGTAAGTGTATCCCAAGCATCCTTAGCTGTTCTGCAAGAGCGAATATTATAATGGCACGTTTGACAGAAAAATCTATCAATGCATGTGCCTGGGCATCTCTACCATCCCAATGAATCTGCTCTATAGTAGGTGCAACAGAAACTGTAGTACGAACAGGAATATGTAGAATATCATCATCTTTGATACCTTCTGCATCAGCTTCAGTACCTGCACTTGTAATAGTTGCAGGTGTGACAGGACGTTTTTCCACACCCTGTACAATGTTCCACAGTCCTTTTGCAACCAAGACATGTCGCATCATATAAGCCCATAACGGGTAGTTGGTACCATCCAACTTATCCTCAACAGCCAACATACGGAATACATCACTGCTTTCAGCCATGACCGGTGACTAAAATACCTTGATGCAGAAAATTGACTTAATCTCAAAAAGTTGAACAGAACTGCCCAGACGAATTCCACTAGACCTCTAGCAAACTTCAAGACGCTTATACTGGCGAATAGAAACTGGTATATACCTTTTGGCACAAAAAGATGAAATAGCCTGCACAAGCGCTGCAATAATGCGTTCGGAGGCCGAAACGAGCTCAGATTGCGATTTCGGCACCACAAAGCGAAGCCGTTGTGGGAGCGATTTGCGACAACTGGCGGATCAATTCAATCGTCTCGCTAACGGCACACACAGGGTGACTATGCAGAACAAGTATAATTTTTCCTAAGGTCCATAGGGCAAAGCGTTTCTATATCTTTCTACTACGTCAAAATAGGATGGTAAGATTAATTTCTCACTAACTACTTGATCTTTAATGGTTTCAGTTATGTTTAAATCTTCTTGAGAATTATCAATGTTTCTAACTACAGATGGTGGAAAAAGATCTTCACTATCTTCGATACTAGGTGGAACAAAGGAAATTAATGGCAATGTTCTAGATAAACTACGATCAAATTCTCTTGTATGCAAAGTTTCTTCTACTATTTTATCTTTAACTAACTCTTTAATTTCTTCAATTGGACTAAGAAATAAAATTTCAAAGGTAGATGTAGGTAAAAAGGAACTACTTGATGAAGCCTCTTTAGACATAAGATGCAAATAAATTAATGATAGATTTCCTATACAAAGCTATAAGATACTTTTTCATAAAAAGATATCCTATACAAACTAAACAATATATTTTCAGAATTCTTTCAACACTTCAAATCTTCAGTTCTTCTTCAACAGGGCTGCATGTCATCTGAAAAATCACATGAGAGTATGCTTTTATAAAAGATTAACACTTATTTAAAACTTAGTTTAATATAAGATAATTAACTTTTCTAAAACACATATATATAAAAGTACATTCATTTATTTAAACATACACATTGCAATAAAATAATTCATTTATACATTACATCATATAATTCACATAGCTTAATACACTTATACATATTCATACATTTTACATATGCTGACATGCATCACATGCATACTAACATACATGCATGACATAACATACTCTAACATAAATGATCATGCATACATGCACACTAACATACATGCATGACATAAATGAATATGCATACATATACTAACATAAATAAACATGCATACATGCACACTAACATACATGCATGACATAAATGAACATGCATACATGCACATGCACACATACATGCATGAACATGCAAAACTTACATGCATACATGCACATGCATAAATGAACATGCAAACATGCACATGCACTAATAACCATGCATGCACATGCATAAAAGAACATGCAAACATTCATGACATACATGATATGCATACTCAACATACATGCATGATATACCATACATTCATTACATGCACTAATCATACAAACATGATATGCAAAACAAAATCATATGCATACATGCACATGCATTAATGAACATGCATACATGCACATGCACATGCACTAATAACCATGCATGAACATACATGCTCTAACATGCAACAAGCAAACATGCATGACATGTATACATACATGCAAATACTATCATACATGCATAACAAAAATCAACATGCATGCATACATGAAATACACATAACATCTAATATGCATACATTAATTGTCATGCATTAACTAACATGCGTACACTTCTAACATGCATTAACATTCCTAACCTCTAATAATTAACATTCATTACTTAACATCTAACACCTAACATGCACTACCTAACTTCTAACATCTAACATCTAACATCTAACATGCATTACCTTAAATAACATGCCTTATATGCACTAACTTACCTAACATGGGTTCATGCACTAACACCTAACATGGGCACAAACATCACTAAATCTAATGCATTTTCTAATAAGTTTCCAACAAGCTAAGGGTTGAAGAGGCTTGGGTAAAGGGTAAGGAAAGACACCATTCACACACATACATAAATAAATAGATATATATTCATACATAATAATAATAATAAATGAGTATTAATAATAATATTTATTTCATATATATTTGAATATATAATTAATAAATAATAGTTATATTAATTACTAAAATAAAACATATAACATCTCATTATATAAACATAAAAAAGAAAAATAAAATAAATAAATAAATAAAAGAAACAAAACTCTCTCATCCTCTCTCTCTTTCTCTCTCTCTCTCTCTCTCTCTGTGCCGTGGAAGGAAAAAAAAGAAAAAGGAAAAAAACTGAAGGAAAAGGAAAAAGAAAAAGGCCAAATGAATTGGAAGAGAGGAAAAAAATAAACGCCCCCCCTTGTCTCTGCGTCGTCCATTTTCCAAGGCAAAAAAATTTGCTTTCTATAAATTGAAAGACAAAAGCAAGAGAGATGGCCTTCTTTCTCCTCCTGTCAGAGAACAATCATAGAAATATGTGCATAAATGACTATAGTCTAGAGCAGAGTACCTGAAAAATCACATGAGCTTGTGAGTACGTACTCCCTCTTTATAAAGATGAGAGTAGCCCACCATAGCCCACATTTTCCCTTAGATAACTGATCCATGCAGCCTACATTAACTTCTCTTTAACTCAACGACACTCCAACAAGAAATTAGGCGTGGAAATTTCTTCTATTTGTTTTTACAAAAAAAACCATTCAATTAAATATTTACTGGACCATAGACTTTACAACCTTTCAATTCCTTTTTATTTATTTAATTAATTTAGAATAAATCCAAACCTTTAAAATAAATTAAATTAAACCCATCAATAAATTTAATTATTACCATAACCTTAGTGAAAATAATGATATTTAATAATTAACATATTTTGTTATTTGAAATATTTTTCTAAGGTTCCATTTATTATATTTACCCTATTTAATAATTCATTATGGATTAAAACCTTCTTAATTAATCTCTTAGCCATAGGTTCACCCTTCAACTAACTTCAAACCATGTTAATTAACCCAACTAACCCTTAAACTAATCTTCTAACCTTCCATAACCCTCTAAATTTAATAATTAACCCTTAATTAACCTTGAAATTAAGCTAGAACCCTGTAAAACATGTTCAAAACCTACAATTGACCCTTAATTACCCTTGCATTTACTTTCAAAACATAGACAAACCCTTAACTAACCCTTGATTTTTCATCTATACCTTTAATTATATTAGAAAACACCTAGATAAATACTTCTCATCTTGATATTAATCATCAAACTTCTTGTCCTGCAAAAATTAAAATCAAACATTAGTCAAAACTATCATAATTTAACCAAACTTATATCAATCAATCAATCTTTTAATTTTAGTAATATTTTAAGAGTAACAAATTCTTTCCGACATCCGCCCCCACTAAACCTGCACATCGTCCCGATGGGCCAACCTGCAGATTCAAGTGAAACATATCAAATTCTTTTGAAAATAGGGTTTAAATTTTTCAAAGTTTTATTTTATGATGCATTCATACTTTGTGCAATTAAAAAGATTAGTACAAATCATCTAAAAACAAAGTAGATATAAGCCATATAAATATCATGTCATATTTCTGAATCCACATTTAAATAAGCATTTATAAGAATAAATCATAAGTGTCATAGTCCTTTTGTTCATGTAACTTGCTTGGAATAAGTATCTTATCCTGCATAACAACATATACTAAATTTTTTCTCATCAGTTAATAGAATTATATGCCTCCTACTTTTATTTCCTATGGTGTGACTCTCTATTCATTGCTTTTTTTCATATCTTTTTTTTCTTGCTTTATTGCTTCATCCCAACTCAGCTTTTTATTTATTTTTCACAAATCGGCCTATACCAAAATTGGGTGCGACTCCTGGACTTGTCCACCCGGCCAAGTTTATTCCACTTGTCTGCCAACCCGGCATAGCGCACGACAAAACTATGTCAGCCCTACATGAAATCGACGTTAGCTCGTGGCTCTGATAACCCGACCAGAGTAACTCCACCTGCCTACCGACCCATGCAGGCGCATGACAACATAAAGGTTAGGCCTATGATGAAACTAGCGTTAGCTTGTGGCCTTGATCACCCGACCAAGGTTGTTCCACCCGCCTACTAGCCCAACATAGCACACTAACTACAAACATGTACATATATGCTAATTGGGTATGAAGCTTTATTTTTTTAAATTCATTTATAGGTCAAATCTCATAAGGAATAAATAGCAAGATACAAAAATCCCACTTACTAATGGATAAAATTTTTAGCATATACATGTATTCATAATAAGGCTACCATTTCTTTCACAAGCTTCCAATTCCAAAATTTCTATTTAACTTTCTGATTCAGTTCATATAAATACAAGTTTTTATGCTTCAATCATAAATATATCAGATATTTTTACATCTTAAATTCTACTTGATTTTTTTAAATAAATTTGAACATACTCTTTTAATCCATGCGGTAATGCAATGCATATACACAAAAAATCAAAGAATCTTTAATCAAAATTGTTTCACCTGATTGTTTTTATTCATCCTTTATGTCGCCTGTCATCCATATATTTCTTCGATTTCTTGGTTTTTAGACTTCATCTTCTAGCTTCAATCTCTAGATTTTATCAAAAGTGTTCAATAAAATTCCAGTTGATAATCATAAACTTCAAACTATAAGTTAAGTAGTTTTCATTACTCATTATTTGTCATCAACTTATTATCACATCATCATCATATTTTGCCATCATAATACTCATAAAAGAGAAGCATATCATTAATCACATTCATCATCATAATTTGGTATAAAAAACTCATAGTATATTTTTCCTAGAAAATTCTTATTTTTCTTAAGAAAGAAAAAATCATAAACAAAATGTCAAATAGCTTCATTGAAAATAAGAATTTCATATCGTGATAAAGAAAAGTGGAAGCAATTAACACATATACCTTTTGAAAGCAAAGATTTTTCATCAACTGTTAATATCTTTTTCAATCATAAAAATTTATATAGGAGAATTTTCATCAAACATCAAGCATCAATATTTCATATTTTGCATCATAAATTTAGTAAACAAAAAGCTCATGAAAAATTCATAGATATAAAAAACCACAAGGAAATTATTCTATCAATTTCTTTTCCCTCTTATTCATAAGTTTGGAAGATTTTTAAGTATTTTGCACTATGTTCAGAATAGCCTTTTGTACCCATTTTCCAATATCTTTGTCATTATCAATTTCCAAAATCATAACATTTATCCTTGCTTCTTCATTTATTCAAAACACATTAGTAGGTATTTATAATTTTAATACAAGACATAAAAAATTTCTTGCATAGATAACTCACTTTTTCTTTTAAGGATTTTTGATGATTTCTTCTTATTTTGTGTAATTTGATTGATAATATTTTCAAAAACTTCTTCTTCTTTTTCATTAAGACTTTTCTCATTATTTGCATCCTCATTTATATTAGTTAGTTGTTTACTTTGCTCGATTTCAACTTGATTATTAGTTCAATTACTAGTATCAGAATTCATTTGTCCTTTCATCTTTTCAATTTTCTTATCTTCAAGTGATTGATCATTGGAATCAATTGAAATATTATGTAAATTTTCATATTTTCCTATTTTCTCATAGGTTGTTCTTTCATACTCTAATTGCTTATTATCTTGCTTATCATTTGGCTGATTATCTTGCACCATCTTTTCAACTTGTGGGTTATCCATTTTTGCCTGATTATTTATCATATCTTTAAATGATTGAATGCTAATGTCTTGAGCAATAGAATTTATATTTTTATTACGTTTTACTTTCCAATATTTTTTTCCACGTTTGTTTGATTTTAACCAAACTTGTTTTTGTTCAAAATATTTTACCATTCCACCTCTACCTAGGTTTAAGTGTAATGGGTCCTTAGTATGACAATCCCATATTTTCTTTCCTATCTGACATACTGTTTGATGTTGGCATGCACGTTCGAATGCAACACAAGCATCATAGGTATGACCAATCTGGTCACACCAAAAACATCAAACAATGTGCTTTTGATACGTAGGTTTTTTTAGTATTGGTCGGGAAGGGCTTTGCCTATGATCAAGTAAAGGGACTTCTAATGAATCTATAGACATGCATTGAATTTGGGTCTCATATTCATTTCTATGACTGCTTGACATCTTCTCGTTTATACAATTTTCTAAAGTATCTAATCTTTCATGTACTCGTGCTAATTTAGATCGCATCAAATCCCCTAATGATGTTAACTCATTAACAACATGTGTATGCAAAGTTTTAATTGGGTCAGTAAATTTCATCATTACTTGAGTTATTTTTTATGTCAAGGAATCAAATTCAAAAACAAATTGTTCATTAATGGATGCAACAATGCATGATTCAATGTCATATAGGACTTCTGTAGAAAAATCCATCTTCTTTTGTATGAAATCAAACTAGATATATGGTTGAGAAGAGATACTTCACAGTTGAAAAATCCTTTTTTGAATTTTGAATCTAACAATTCCTAATATTTTAATGTCTCCTAAAGCCCTACTTAAATAGTAACAAACAAATGCAAGTTTAGAAAATATACCTAACAGTTGGTGTTGAAGCTAGAGTGCATATGAAATTTTCAAATATACATTTGTTGAGCAATAAATGCCTAATACAAAGAATCTAAGTGTTGTGTGTGCAAACGTTTTTCTTCAAATACTTGATGGTAAGGGTGAAGGGATGATGTCATATTATGGATGTATATTCTCTTGGATGAGGTGGCACTTGTGCCACATGGCATCTAATTGGAGAAAGGTAGAAGTGACTAAGAAGAGAGAAGTCTTAATTCTTAGGATCAAGTGAGATTATCTCATCTGGATCTAGGGAGAAGCTCGGCGGTCGGGTGGTTGAACGCAAGGATGAATCTCTGTGTGATCGGCGTTCGCGGACGCAAGCTGAAGCAAAAAGAGTCTTCATGTAATACTGGTATCAGAGCGGTGTTCCCAGGCGCTTCCGCGAGTGCAACAGATGGGATTCGAACCCATGCCACCAGGTTTGAAGGCACATGGCTTAACCAAGTCACCATTGCTTTGGGATGGTTTAGTCTTGTCTTCAACGCTCCTAGTTCAGTGCTTCTCTGCACTTACAAGAACCCACGGGAGCTTCGTGAAGTGATCAAAGGTTTTTTTTTGGAGAAGCAAGTGTACTTTTGATGCCGTGGGATATATCTCTTTGAGATAGCATCAAAAGAACTTATTAAAGCTATGCTTTGGAAGAGAAGAAATTACCAAGCTTTTGAAGCAAGCACGGGTTGTTCATGAGGGAGTGTTTTTCTTGGATCTCTTCTTAGCACTCCATTTACATTACATGGCCTCGCCTGATGCATTCAAGTGAATAGACTACATGATTAAGGCAAAAGGAGTCCAAGATCACGTGCTTGGGTCCATGAATGTTCTCCCTTGGAAGTCTACATGGGTTGAAGATAAAGACAGTGTCATCTACGTGAAGTAAGGCAAGGAGAAGTAACAAGAGAAGATGATGCTCTCCTCTATGATATCCTACGTCATTTAGCAAAAAGGAGTTATGGCTTCGACTTCCAGGTTTGAGTATTTTTGGAATTCCTGTAAGAATTTTCATTTTTGAAAATGATGATGTAGCATTAGGGGGCCAAGATTTTGGAGGGAAATCACATGTATGGAGAGTATGAGGTATATGCTCTCATTTGGGGTCAAAGATTCCCTCCAAATACAAGAAGGCCAAGTTTAGAGTATCTCTAAAATACTCTATTTTTATGATTTTTGCATAAATTTCAGGAGCTATTTTGATAAATAGCCATTTTGGGGAAGGGAAAAAGAAGAGGTATTTTTCATAGATTTATGGAAAAAACCATGCACACCTATAGTCTAGCATATTGACTTCCATGCAAGATCAAGAAATCCATAAGATACCTCAGTTTGATGGGAGTTTGAAGCTCCACAAAACCCCCTTCCATCACAGTTTGACAAAAATTTCAGCACCTAAATTTGAGAAATTCCCATTTTGGAAGAGGGAAAAGTAGGTGCTATAGCTACAGATGGATGGAAAAAAGTATATTTACTGAGAGTATGGTGCATGGACTTCTTAGGCGAATCATTAGATTCATCAAAATGATAAGTTAAGGAGGGATTTTAGTTCCTCAAAGACCCCCTTCCCGCACTTTTTGGAAAATTTCAGAAATTAATCTTTTGTCAAACTCCACTTCTTGGAGTAAGAAAAAAGATCATTTAGAGGCTTCCCATGGATTATTGTATATAATCCAAGAGAAATCCACATTTAGAGTGGATTAGAAGCTTGCTAAGAGCTCCCATTTAAGTTTTTGCATAAAAGCAAAATCTTGATTTAGGCCTCTTTTGAGGAGTGAATTAGCATGCACTAAGGGAGGATTTGGAAAGGTAAAAAATGGCTCAAGCATCTTCATATATCACTCTCTGAGGTTATGGAGAGAATTTTAGGATTTGCATGATGGAAGAATGCTTTTGGGCACCCCAAAAATCACATTTTTACATTTTTTCCAGCCCCTCCAATAGTCCATTAGTTTGACATGTCCCGCTTGGAATGGCCATATCTTGGGCTAGAAAACTCCAAATTGGATGTGCTATGGCTCGTTTCGAAGAGCACAAGATCTACTTTCATTTTATGAAAAGAAATTTTGGAAAGTAAAAATTTTTGCAGGTCTGAACAGGTCTGCAAAGTCTGAACAGTTTTGGGCGACTACCTTCCGGGAGCCATATCTTTCAAACCGGGAACGCAATTTGAGTAATTTCACTTCGACCTATTTGCACATGGTTTATATTTCAGTTTATGAACATTTGCAGGTCCTAAAGTGGTTTTTGCAGGTCTAAAGAAGGATTACTAATTCATTTTTGAGCTAAATTTGCATTATTTTTGTAATCACTTGACCATGCTTTATGTTTTGGGGAGTGCTCCGATGTTTTCGGACACTTCAAAGTTTATGTTAGGACCTGAGGAGAAAGGTGCAGAGGTCTCGAAGCTTGTCGAGAGCGATTGGATACATGCAATTCCAAAATTAGACTACTCAGGGATGTATATTTTATGCTTTCTGGCATTTTATTTATGTTATGGCATGTTCTGTATCTACATGCATGAATGGGATTGCATACATCAAGTGTTGATCATTGTTTAAGCTCTTAAAAGTATGGATCAACATGCAGGAAGTATACTTTTTGATTGTTTGCAGGAAAGAAGATTACAGAAACCATATGGCTATGCAACACCGGGAATGGTTGCTAGCAAATACTTTTGTGTTTTTGCAGGTCATGGAATCCATATATAAGTTTATGGCGTGCATGCCATGGGCCTGTCAAGCCCTATGTTTTTGGGTGGCCTGAGTGCCACTGAGCTATGGTTTAATTTTTTTTGAGATTCCATTTCCTGGGGAAATGCTGTCGAAATTTTTCCTACCGCATGGCGTTATATACGCACTTGCCTTTAGGAAGGAATGTTATGGCATCATAGCATGCCCTTTCTACAAACATCAATAAGTTTTAGGCATGCTTATAAGCATGTATTTGATGGACTTAGGACCATCAGAGTATTATATATAAGGCAACTTCGGTAGTAGCAGGATCCCTATATATAATCCTTATGGATTTAGACCATAGGATTGCTAACGGAAGGAGCTACACCTTCACTACTAGTAATGTGCACAAGCAATCCTATAGGTTCAGGAAGTTGCATTCAGGCTCGGGAGATACATTAGGGATAATCTCCAAGGTAGTGAAGATTTATTCATCTTCACAAAAGTCTCACAGTAGAATTAGGAGACTATGGGGTATCATGATGCATACCCAAAGAGTGACTAGTTTCACTCATATACATCACTTGAGCGAGTAGTGAAGCATTTCTGCTCCACTACTAAGGAAACCAATAAGATGGGATCACAGAGATGGGTTTCATGAGATAGCATCGACGGATGCTTATGTGATTCGAGTGATGGTTAGGAAGGCCATAGGCATGGCACTAGCTCCATGGTATAGAGCATAGATCCCTTAGTCAGGAATAGTTGGGGTACCCAATACATACATATGTACCTTGGGATCTATAGAGAGGTACCTGGGCTTAGTCTTGGTACCTAGGAACAAGTTGGTTTGGAACAAAAGGGATATCCATTGTCACATTGTTGACTAGAACCAAACTAACTAGTTCAAGGACATGGGACTCATTTCAGTCCACTGATATGATTTTAGTATATGGGATTCATTGGAGTCCACCTACATATTCCATTATATGGAATAGATATTCGGTTTAGTGTAGGTATGACACCGTGAATTGGAAGAAGTTTTCACTGGTATGGGACGGTGGAAACGACTTCCCTTTGAGCACTCTTCTTCTATGGCCAGGGAGAAAAGGACTCATCATTCATGGTATCATGTCTCACTAGATCAGAGGAGAGCTCTTAGTAGACATCTCCTTAAGATTGGGAGTTATCCTTCACAGTATGAGGAAGATTTATTCTTCCAGTAGAGAATGTGATAGGTGATTTTCTCACCATTGGTATCACATACTCATTTTTCAGTTTTTCAGAAAGGATAATTCCATCAGTTTGATTGGATCGTATAGATCCATGCACAGAATATGGTTGGCAGAGATAGTTCTTTACTATGGATACACATGTGTTTACGGTATCATATCACATCATTGCTGACCATTTAGTAGAGGGCTTTGACCCTTATTGGGAATTTATTTTCTCCACTCTTCACTACATACACCTTCATTAGTTACGGGAGATTTATTCTCCATTTTCATAGGAATAAGTGTAATGAGGGATTATGCATCAGATATGAAAGAGAGGACTAAATAAATTCATGAGTTTCTCTTTTAAGGAAAGGAGAAAGTGGGAATCAGTTCTGAGATTCATGAGAGCTCTCACTTTAGCTCCCGCTCTTTGAGAGAGAAAGAAGGGAAGGAAAACATGATTTCTTCATAGGAGAAGAACAGAGTATGTTTTCCTTTAGATAGAAGAGGTGTTTAGAAAACATCTCTTAGTTTATATTTCAGAAGGAATTTGTTTACTCTACTTGTCAATATAAGTTCCTTCATGTGGGAGTATGATTCTCCACTATTTTGGAAGGAAAAACATGGAGAACTTATGTGCATGTTCTCAGTCATGGATGAGTAGAGCTAACCGATTCAACAGAATCTCTTTCAAAGGGAAAGGGAAAGTGGAATAAATCCCACTACGAGAACTCTTTTCCTTAAAGGAGATTACAGAGAGAGACATGGAGAGAGTTTCACTTTCTCACTTTTAGGTTGTCTAGATAGAAGTGGCACTCTTCTATCAAAGACAAGAGGGAGATCAGTTAATCATGATGGTTAGATTGAGTCTCACTTGTAAACTCTAGAGAGAAGCAGTTATGCTATTTTCAATGATGGTCTTGGACTAGATGAGATGATCTAGTTATTGACATTAGTTAGCCTGGGAGTAGATTGATGATACTTCTCTTTAGGGTTTCTAGGAGATAGAGATATATCTAACCTATTAGGGTACCAAACTCTTAGTTGGTGTTACATCATGAGTATGATGAGTAAACATCAGTTAGGAGGATGGGTACTTAAGGATTATCTGAATCTCAAAGGGAATGCTTTTTGCATTCATATGGCAAACTATAGGGAAGAGAAATATTAGAGTTTGCACAAGTGCCAATAGATGCTCTTCCAATAGAACCTAGTCCAATGGTAAAGGATGACAAACCACAGATTTCTCGGTTGGAGAAATGTAGAGACTGCATTTTACTACCAAGAAATTCTTATGTATGAGCTAAATGATGGATTTGCATAGTTCACAAGGTAGTTTAGACAAAACTATTACTTGTGATTACACTCAAGGTTAGGAAGACCTAGAGTGGTATGAGGGCAATCTATCATTTAGTCTTAGATGGGTTTGATGTCACTTGATATGGGACTTTGTTCTATACTTCAGAGGATTTTATGGTTTACTACCTCCACTATGGTCAAGCCTATAAGCTTGACACTTTGCACTTCCTTTTCATTTTATTACTCCATAGAGGATGCATTATATGGACTGAGGTCATTCTTATGATATTATATGTTATGGGAGTAATAGTTTGGATAGTGGAGTCTATATGGGAGATAGTAGGCACCACTCAGACGGTTTCCCACCTTTGAGATGATCTCATATGAGGATTCTTAAGGGGAAGGACATGGGGAAACAACACACAGAGATGACCATGTACATAGAGTACATGGGGTTCAGGGGAGTCCGAGCACTTTCTTCTACCATTATGGACATTTCATTTACATTTTCGAGGACGAAAATGATTCAAGGGGAAGGAAATGTCATATTATGGATGTATATTCTCTTGGATGAGGTGGCACTTGTGCCACATGGCATCTAATTGGAGAAAGGTAGAAGTGACTAAGAAGAGAGAAGTCTTAATTCTTAGGATCAAGTGAGATTATCTCATCTGGATCTAGGGAGAAGCTCGGCGGTCGGGTGGTTGAACGCAAGGATGAATCTCTGTGTGATCGGCGTTCGCGGACGCAAGCTGAAGCAAAAAGAGTCTTCATGTAATAGATGAGGTTCACTACTTGCCTATTCCCGTGGAGGCCCTCAGAGCATAAGCTCAGCCCTCAACAACCAGGGAATTACAAGGTTTGTAATTTCTGCCTCTACAAGATGATCACCTCAAGCTGTTGCAACCACGTAGCCTAAACTAAGCTAATGCATAGCTTATACATGTCCTCCTGTGCCGTCGTTCACGTCGGGTTCAAATATGGGAGCGATTTGCGATGACTGGCGGATCAATTCAATCGTCTCGCTAACAGCGCACACAGGGTGACTATGCAGAACAAGTATAATTTTTCCTAAGGTCCGTAGGGCAAAGCGTTTCTATATCTTTCAACTGCGTCAAATTAGGATGGTAAGATTAATTTCTCACTAACTACTTGATCTTTAATGGTTTCAGTTATGTTTAAATCTTCTTGAGAATTATCAATGTTTCTAACTACAGATGGTGGAAAAAGATCTTCACTATCTTTGATACTAGGTGGAACAAAGGAAATTAATGGCAATGTTCTAGATAAACTATGGTCAAATTCTCTTGTATGCAAAGTTTCTTCTACTATCTTATCTTTAACTAACTCTTTAATTTCTTCAATTGGACAAGGAAATAAAATTTCAAAGGTAGATGTAGGTAAAAAGGAACTACTTGATGAAGCATCTTTAGACATAAGATTTAAATAAATTAATGATAGATTTCCTATACAAAGCTATAAGATACTTGTTCATAAAAAGATATCCTATACAAACTAAATAATATATTTTCAGCTAAGTAAATTCTTCCAACACTTCAAATCTTCAGTTCTTCTTCAACAGGGCTGCATGTCATCTGAAAAATCACATGAGAAATATTAGTATGCTTTTATAAAAGGTTAACACTCATTTAAAACTTAGTTTAATATAAGATAATTAACTTTTCTAAAACACATATATATAAAAGTACATTCATTTATTTAAACATACACATTGCAATAAAATAATTCATTTATACATTACATCATATAATTCACATAGCTTAATACACTTATACATATTCATACATTTTACATATGTTGACATGCATCACATGCATACTAACATACATGCATGACATAACCTACTCTAACATAAATGATCATGCATACATGCACACTAACATACATGCATGACATAAATGAACATGCATACATATACTAACATAAATAAACATGCATACATGCACACTAACATACATGCATGACATAAGTGAACATGCATACATGCACATGCACACATACATGCATGAACATGCAAAACTTACATGCATACATGCACATGCATAAATGAACATGCAAACATGCACATGCACTAATAACCATGCATAAACATACATGCACATGCATAAAAGAACATGCAAACATTCATGACATACATGATATGCATACTTAACATACATGCATAACATACCATACATTCATTACATGCACTAATCATACAAACATGATATGCAAAACAAAATCATATGCATACATGCACATGCATTAATGAACATGCATACATGCACATGCACATGCACTAATAACCATGCATGAACATACATGCTCTAACATGCAACAAGCAAACATGCATGACATGTATACATACATGCAAACACTATCATACATGCATAACAGAAATCAACATGCATGCATACATGAAATACACATAACATCTAATATGCATACATTAATTGTCATGCATTAACTAACATGCATACACTTCTAACATGCATTAACATTCCTAGCCTCTAATAATTAACATTCATTACTTAACATCTGACACCTAACATGCACTACCTAACTTCTAACATCTAACATCTAACATGCATTACCTTAACTAACATGCCTTATATGCACTAACATACCTAACATGGGTTCATGCACTAACACCTAACATGGGTTCATGCACTAACACCTAACATGGGCACAAACATCACTAAATCTAATGCATTTTCTAATAAGTTTCCAACAAGCTAAGGGTTGAAGAGGCTTGGCTAAAGGGTAAGGAAAGAAAAGGATAAGTGAATGGAAAAGGAGAAGGTTAGATAATATAATGGAATCTTTGAGAAAGGTAAGGTTAAAAGCTAAATGGACCCTCCTTCCGGTAACCTAAAACTCATAAAAAATTTTTAGGAATTCAAATCATATATATAAAATCAATTTAGATAAATAAACATACATGCATACCCTTTCATACCCTTCATTTCATACATAATAAAATCATTAACCATTGCATATCATTCATTTCAACAAACATACTTAATGCATATGCATAACATAATAACATTAAAGTATAATGAACCTAAGCTAAAACACTTTCACACACACATAAACATACATTAATACATAAACATATACATAGGAAACAAATACATATATTAAGACATATAAAAATATACATTCACACACATACATAAATAAATACATATATATTCATACATAATAATAATAATAAATGAGTATTGATAATAATATTTATTTCATATATATTTGAATATATAATTAATAAATAATATTTATATTAACTACTAAAATAAAACATATAACATCTCATTATATAAACATAAAAAAGAAAAATAAAATAAAGAAATAAAAAAAGAAACAAAACTCTCTCATCCTCTCTCTCTCTCTCTCTCTCTGTTGTCGGCTGTGTCCGTTCGCTACAGGGACACAGGAAGGAAAGGAGAAAAATAAATAAAAAAGAAGAAAAAAATAGAATTAAAAAAATAATAAAATAACCTCTTCTCTCTCTCTCATTCTCTCTCTCTCTCTCTCTCTCTCTCTCTCTCTACGCGCGCAACGCTACTGCACTGCCGACAGAGAAGAGAGGGAGAGTGAGAGGAAAGGGAAAAAGAGATGGATCAATAAAGAAGCATTAAAGCCATGGAATGACAAAAAAGAAAAAGGAAAAAAAACTGAAGGAAAAGGAAAAAGAAAAGGGCCAAATAAATTGGAAGAGAGGAAAAAAATAACCCCCCCCCCTGTCTCTGCATCGTCCATTTTCCAAGGCAAAAAAATTTGCTTTCTATAAATTGAAGGACAAAAGCAAGAGAGATGGCCTTCTGTCTCCTCCTGTCAGAGAACAATCATAGAAATATGTGCATAAATGACTATAGTCTAGAACAAAGGAAAATAGAGTACCTGAAAAATCACATGAGCTTGTGAGTACGTACTCCCTCTTTATATAGATGAGAATAGCCCACCATAGCCCACATTTTCCATTAGATAACTGATCCATGCAGCCTACATTAACTTCTCTTTAACTCAACAACACTCCAACAAGAAATTAGGCGTGGAAATTTCCTCTATTTATTTTTACCAAAAACACCATTCAATTAAATATTTACTAGACCATAGACTTTAAAACCTTTCAATTCCTTTTTATTTATTTAATTACTTTAGAATAAATCCAAGCCTTTAGAATAAATTAAATTAAACCCATCAATAAATTTAATTATTACCATAACATTAGTGAAAATAATGATATTTAATAATTAACATATTTTTTTATTTGAAATATTTTGCTAAGGTTCCATTTATTATATTTACCCTATTTAATAATTCATTTATAGATTAAGACCTTCTTAATTAATCTCTTAGCCATAGGTTTACCCTTCAACTAACTTCAAACCATGTTAATTAACCCCAACTAACCCTTAAACTAATCTTCTAACCTTCCATAACCATCTAAATTTAATAATTAACCCTTAATTAACCTTGAAATTAAGCTAAAACCCTATAAAACATGTTCAAAACCTACAATTGACCCTTAATTATCCTTGCATTTACTTTCAAAACATAGACAAACCCTTAACTAACCCTTGATTTTTCATCTATACCCTTAATTATATTAGAAAACACCTAGATAAATACTTCCCATCTTGATATTAATCATCAAAGTTCTTGTCCTGCAAAAATAAAAATCAAACATTAGTCAAAATTATCATAATTTAACCAAACTTATATCAATCAATCAATCTTTTAATTTTAGTAATATTTTAAGAGTAAGAAATTCTTTCCGACACCGTTTTGATCTCAAAAACACATTGAGTATGCTCACCAAAATTCGTGCGATTCTGAGACTGCAAACGGAGGAGTGTGGACGGCACTCTAGATGAAGCGACGACCTGCTCTGATACCAATTGTTGGAGATAGACGTCTGCCGAAGCACGCGAACAGCACAAGGAAGGAGAAGAAGCTTGGAGCACAACACTCAATACTGAATGTATTACTAGAGAATGTACAAAGATAAGTAGCCCATTAGGGCAATAGGCGTATATACAAGCCGAGGGAAAAAAGCCTCCTAAAGAGGGAAAAAAGTGCCCCGGCGGTCCTAGAGTGTTCACACACATCACTACCTAAATATATCAACAGTGAACACTCTAGGACCGTCGGGGCACTTTTTCCCCTCTTTAGGAGGTTTTTTTCCCCTACTTGTATATATGCCTATTGCCCTAACAAGCTACTTATCTTTGTACATTCTAGTGCTAATACATTCAGTATTGTGTGTTGTGCTCCAAGCTTCTTCATCTTCCTTGTGTTGTTCACGTGCTTCCGTAGATGTCTAACTCCAACAATTGGTATCAGAGCAGGTCGCCGCTTCATCTAGGGCATTGTGTACACCTCTCTAGTTGCAGTCTCAGAATCGCATGAACTTTGGTAAGCATACTCAAGGTGTTTCACATATCAAAACAACTTCGTTGTGTGTGCCGAAATCACGATCTGATCTCATTTCAGCCTCCGAACTCACTATCATAGCGCTTGTGTAGGCTATTTTGTCTTTTTGTGCCAAAGGTATATACCAGTTTTGATTCACCAGTATAAGCGTCTCAAAGTCTCCTATAGGTTAGTGGCAGTTCTATTCAACTTTTTGAGATACAGTCAATTTTTTGCATCAAGGTATTTTAGTCACCGTCCATGGCTGAAAGTAATGATGTATTCCGTATGTTGGCTATTGAGGATAAGTTGGATGGTACCAACTACCCATTATGGGCTTATATGATGCATCATATATTGGTCACAAAAGGACTATGGAATATTGTGTAGGGTGTTGAGAGACGTCCTGTTACACCTGTGAATGTAGGTACTGCAAATACAGGTGTTGGAGCTGATGGAGATAGTGTCAAAGATGATGATAGATTCCTGTTCGTGTTGATGTTTCTGTTGCACCTACTATAGAGCAAACTCATTGGGATGGCAGAGATGCTCAGACACATGCATTGATAGCTTTGTCTATCAAATGTGCCATTATTCCTCACATTCGCTCTTGCAAAACAACTAAGGATGCTTGGGATACACTTACCACATTGTACCAGGCTAGGAATGAGGCTCATGTTGCTTACCTCTGAAAAGAATTGGAGAGGGAGCACATGAATGAAGGTGATCCTATGGACATTTTCCTCACAAAGATCAAGGATTTGAAAGAACAATGGATTTCTGCTGATGAAATTATACCAGATAGCTCACTTGTGTAGACCATTCTAAATGGTCTTCTTGACTCATATCAGAGTTTTGCTTCTACTCTTCGGTTGATGATGAAAGGCAATACAAATGCCTTGTCATTTGAGGAGTTAGTCTCTGTTCTGTTGCAGGAAGACTAGTCTAGGTAGAACAGATCTATTATGCGTGTTGCAGATCAAGCTTTCCTAGCTAGTCAGAAGGGAAAAGGTAAATGGAGCTCTTCTACTAGTAAGCAAAAATCTGCAAATGCTGCACATTCAAAGAAGGAAGACAAAGATGAGAAAAAAATCAGAAAAGCAAAAATTATTTTGCAAATACTGTAAAGCAAATGATCATGTCATCAAGAGCTGTCCAAAGCTGGCTACTAAAGAGGCAAAGAAGAAAGAGGCCGGAATGGTTGTTGCAGAGGCCTCTACACCGAGAATAGATTCTGCTAATCTTGTGTGGGAAGAAGAATGGGTGTTTACTACTGTTTGCAATTTTGACCCATCTTCTCATGAGTAGTGCATGTTTGTAGTTGACTCAGATTTTTGGTACTTTGATAGTGAGGCAACCAAACATATTACCTCGTAGCGTAGTTTTTTCTTTTCACTCGAGCCTGCCCCTACAAGGAATACTGTTACATGTGCCAAAAACTCCTCCTATCTTGGTATGGGAGTTGGTAAGATCATTTTGACTACTGCTGATGGTAGTTCTTTCACTTTGTCAGATGCTTTGTTTGTGCTAGGGATCAAGAAAAATTTGTTATCAGTTTCTGAATTAGTCAAGATTTGCTTGGTTGTGAAATTTGTTGATGACAGATGTGCTGTTCATGATCTGTCAAATGGCAATGTTATTATTGCTTCTGGCATTTTATGTCATGAGATGTATAAGCTCATAGACTATGAAAGATCTGTAAATGATTTAGCATGTGTAATACATGATTCTCAGGCCATGTCAGATGCAAAGCTTTTGCATGCACGCTTTGGTCATCTGAAATTTGCTAGTTTGCTATGCCTGCAGAAATATGAAATGGTTTCCTCTTTGCCCAAACTTGAGGCACCTGGTAAACGTGTATGTGAAGGTTGTATTTTGGGCAAAATGCAACATTCTTCCTTTCCAAAAGATGATTCAGTTCGGGCTACTCAGAAATTGCAGCTTGTACATAGTGATGTTTGTGGTCCTATGCATACACCTTCTTTTGGGAACTATCTTTACTTCGTGACTTTCATCGATGATTTTTCCAGTTATGCATGGGTATATCCATTGAAGGAAAAGTCTGAAGTGTTTATGCTTCAAACAATTTTTGGTTTTGGCAAAAATCTCTCAACATGTAAAATGGGCACCCTCCGTTTTGATCGAGGGGGGGAATATATGTCTTCTGACTTTAATGCATTTCTGGCTGAACATGGGATAAAACATCAGTGTACAGTGCCATATACACCTCAATAGAATGGAGTTGCTGAACGAAAGAACAGGTCACTCATGGAGATGGCAAGGTGTATGGTCAAGAGTCATGCTTTACCACATAGTTTCTGGCTTGAGAGTGTCATGTGTGCAGCATATGTACTTCATAGATGTCCCACTAAAGCACTGTAGTCTATCACTCCATATGAGGCTTGGCATGGTCGCAAGCCATCTATTGCTCATCTACGCGTTTTTGGTTGTCTGGCATATGCATTAGTGCCTGAACAACATCGCAGAGAATTGGATGATAAAGCAGTAAAATGTATTTTTGTTGGGTACAGTTCTGAAAGTAAAGACTATCGTCTGTATCATCCACAAACTAAATGCATTTTGGTTAGCCGTGATGTTGTTTTTGTGGAAGATGCTATTCCGCTTTCATGTACTAAGGAGACATCTGTTAGCTCCAAAGACATGTATGATACTTTGCTACCTCTTTTTAAAGGTGGACAGCCTAGTGCTAGTTCTAATGAGGCAACTTCTCAGGCTTTGCGGGTTTCATGTGATGATGCAGATCATTCCATTTTTTATGCAGATTTACATGATGCACTTATTCATGAGAGAGCTGATATTGAGCAGGCAAAAACTATGCCAAAATGGCTGGTGTAGACTTTTCATGTGTCACATTAGTTCATTGTGTGCACCTCCTCTTATGAGCAAATTGCCACATGGCATCACAAGGATGCACTTCTATTTTATTATGGTAGATAGAGAGAGTTTGACACAATAGTAATATGATGCTATAATGAAGAATGGTACCTGGTCTTTATGTGACTTGCCTCCTGGCATGAAGGCCATTGGCACTAAGTGGGTATACAAGCTGAAGCGTAAACTTGATGGAACAGTTGACAGGTATAAAGCTAGGCTTGTTGCAAAGGGTTATGCGCAAGAAAGAGGCATTGATTTTGATGAAACCTTTGCTCCTACTTGCTGAATGACTACTGTTCATAGCATCTATGCACTTGCAGCTCATCATGGTTGGAATGTATATCAGTTGGACATTAAAAGAGCATTTCTAAATGGTGACTTGCATGAAGAAGTGTATGTTTTTCAGCCCCGTGGCTTTATGTAGAAAGGGCATGAAAAGGAGGTGTGTAGGTTAAAGAAGGCATTATATGGTTTAAAGCAAGCACCACGTGCTTGGTATGAAAAGATACATGCCTATTTGATTGCACATGGTTTTGAGAACATCCCAACTAAAAGCACCTCATATGTTAAGCGTGCTAATGATGTGCTTTTGATCATTGTGGTATATATTGATGGCATGCTGCTCACTGGTCCTCATGACAAGCATATTGCTGATTTTAAGGCTGATTTGCATGCCTCATTTGAGACGTCTGATTTGGGGCATTTGCATCACTATTTGGGCATTCAATTTATGCAAGTTGATGGTGGAATGGATTTGTGTCAAATGAAATATATTGACATATTATTGTAGTGTTTGGCCTCGAAGACTGTAAATCTATTGCCACTCCTATGGAGATAGGTTTACGATTGAGTCTTAATGATGTTGGAGATGCATTTGATGCTATTCCTTTTATGTTTAAAAGTTTGTAAACATAACATTGTGGTATTAGAGCTCTTTGTTTTATCATATCCTTCATAAATCTTATTGGTTTATCTTCTTTGTTTACAACAATTCAACATGGCAGATATGAACACATTGATTGAGAAGTTATTAGATGGGAGAAACTATCCCATGTGGAAATTTAGAATGGAGTCTTATCTCATGTCTAAAGGTCTTTGTGGATTGATAACAGGTATAGAAGTGAAGCCAGTATTACCAGAAGCTCCTACACAAGCAGATCAAGCAAGAAAGCAAAAATGGATCAAAAGAGATAGAAGAGTTCTATTTATTATATCACAAATAGTTTCGAAGACTATGCTTGGACATATAAGAGGTTTGAATACTAGTCGAGAGGCTTGGGAGTCTCTAGAAAGGTTATTTGCAACTACCAACAGAGCGAGGCAAACACAACTTATTGGTGAGTTGACAAGAGTAAAAAAGAAGTCACGACAATCAGTTAATGATTATATTCTTGAGGTAAAATCTCTTATTGAAGCATTAGCCTCTATTGATGCATCTCTTAGTGAGGATTTCTAATTTTAATAGCATGTTAAATGGCTTGAGAGAAGATGAAAGATGGAAGTCTTTCATTACATCTATCATGACTCGAGAGAATCTACCATCCTTTGAAGATTTACAAACGCTCATGATCACTAAAGAAATCAACATAGAAGGTGGGAACTCTTATCATTCGCAAAGAGGTAGTCAAGGACAAGCTCTTTATACTTCATCAAATAGATCAAGAGGTAGATGAAATTGAGGAGGAGGAGGAAGATTCAACAACAATGCATGAGGAAGAGGAAGCTTTAATGCTACTAGAGGAGGAAGAACAATACAACAAAGTCAACAAAATCAACCAAATCAGCAAGGTAACTTTACTTGTAATTATTGTGGTAAAGTTGGTCATTATGCTAGGGATTGCTTCTCCAACCCAAATAGAAGAGGTGGTTTTAGAGGACGACAAAGAGGAAGAGGCCAAGATCACATGCATCAAAACAACAACATAGTGCAAGAGGAGGCTCAAACACAAAAGGAAAACATTCTTATGGCTATGCATACAAAGACACACAAAAGGAAGGTAAACAACAAAACTTGGTATGTAGATAGTGGTTGCTCAAACCACATGAGTCACAACATGAATATGTTTGTGAAATTACACAAAGCAGATTCAAGAGTCACAATTGCTACAGGAGATAGTACTGAGCATGAAGTAGTTTACATTGTTGATTGTCCACTTAATGAACATGTAACTCTCATAGATGTTTGGTTTGTTCCTATTATTACAAGAAATTTGATTTCAGTTGGATAGATGGAGGACGATGGAGTGAAGGTCGATTTTGACAATAATCAGTGGCATGCTTATTAGAAGAAGAATGGGACTTTTGTTATAAAAGGACAAAATGTAAATAAATTATATACTTATGAAGTTGAAGTTCCAGATTATGTAGGTTATACAATGGTCAATGGGGCTCAGGTAAGTCAATTGGATTTATGGCATAAAAGATTAGGACACATCAATGTTGGCAGATTGAAGGATATTGCAAAGAAATCCTTGGTTGAAGGTCTACCACAACTACCTAAGCAAGATTTGAATTTTGTTTGTGAGGCATGTCCGTTTGGAAAACAGGTACAAAGTCCTTTTTCAAAAGCATGATTGCAGAAGAGCCAAGTTCTCCAATCTCACCAGAAAGTCAAATTACACATGAAGAGATAACTCCCCCCAATCAAAAGTTGAAGAAAATTCTCAATTTGATTTCAAAGGAAACTGAGTCACAGGAAGAAGAAAGTGAAGGTTCTACGTCAAGAAGAACTCAAACACGAAGGCAAGAAAAGCATGGTAGGACAAGAAGTCAATCAAGGTATCTAGTAAGAGAAAGAAGGCAACCACAAAGATTTTCTCATGAAGCTTATACAGCAAAATTTCTTGAGGAGCAGGAACCAACAACTTTTAAAGAAGCATCAAAGGTAAAAAAATGGGTTAAAGGAATGGATGAAGAAATGATAGCTTTGTATGACAACAATACATGGAGTTTAGTTCCAAGGCAACCTAACATGAAGGTAATCGATAACAAATGGGTGTACAGGATAAAGAGAAACAGTGATGGTTTGGTAAGTAGATATAAAGAAGCCTTGTTTGTAAAGGTTATGCACAGAGTTATGGCATTGATTATGAGGAGACATTTTCTCCTGTTGCCAAGATATAAAAAATAAAGACATCAATAAGTGTTGTTGCAAGCAAGGTATGGAAACTTTATCAATTAGATATAAAAAATGCATTTCTCAATGGTGATTTAAAAGAATATGTGTACATGGAGCAACCAGTAGGTTATGAAGATACCGAGAAGCCTACACATGTATGTAAACTCTTAAAAGCATTGTATGGTCTTAAATAGGCTCCAAGGGCTTGGAATTTTAGATTGGTAAAGTTTCTTGAAAAGCAAGGATACAGGTGTTCAAATGTAGATACTTCTTTGTATGTTAAAGTTGAAGGATCATTGATTGTTTATATCTCAATTTATGACTTGATAATAACAGGAAATGATGAAGGTGAGATAGCTAGAATCAAAGCAGAGCTTGGATCTGAATTTAAAATTTCAAATTTAGGAGGATTGACGTACATTCTTGGAATCGTAGTTATGAAGAAGGAAGATGGTGTATATCTTCTACAAAGGAAGCAAATTTCTTAAAGAAATATGGCATGGACCATTGCAAGAGTATCAGTAAAAGATCTTTAAAAGATCAAATAAATATTTCCAAACTTCAGAAATCAAACTTTCCTCTAAGCTTTCAAGAAAATAGAAATGGGTGTCTGTAGCAACATAACCACCAGAAACTCTTTGAGTATAATTTATCAAAAGTAATCATATATTCGGAAATTAGACTCTCAGTAGCATGCTTTAGAAACAAAAAACATCAAAAAAGCTGGAGTATAGCTCCCAAACGGATAGTTTGAAGTCGAGGTATGTGAAGGCCTGGAATAGCAAGGTATGACTAACTGTCCGAATTGAAAATGGATGTACAATAGTAGGCAAACTCAAATCTCTATGGAAAATTTTGATAAAAACAAAAAATGTGAGAGCTAAGGAAACTCTTGCAAGTGAAATCACTCAAAAAGACCTCATAACGACTGAGATATGGAAGTTTGAAGAGAGCTATGTCTCTGATGAGACACTGGATAGACATAAGAAAGAAGATATGCAAAAACGCCTACTTACATGGCATTTTCTCATTGAATTTTGTATAAAAATTGATGTATTTATATAGTACAAGTTGTAAGATTTGCAAGGCAACAAGAATCAATCATATTGGCCATGTACACTAAGAGAACCACTCTTTTTATTGAGAACCACCCTTCCTTGTCTAAAAATAGACACCTCTCCTTTCCTTCTTACTTTTATCTACTTTTACTCTAAATTTGAAGATTTGAGCGCCTCCACATGTTATTTATCATAAATTATAAAATCTATAAGCCTAAAAACCAATACTTTAGAGTTTGTTCTTATGTAACAGTTCTCTATCAGCAGGCTGTTGGATGCTTGATTTACATATGCATTACTCGGCTAGATATTCAGTTTTTTGTCTCATAGATGAGCAAGTTTATGCATTGCCCAGGTGTCAAGCATTGGCAAGGGGTTAAGCACATCTTTCGCTACTTGAGTGGTACTTGGCTACTTGGATTGTTTTATCCCAAGGGGGGATCACTACCGCCAGATTTGCATGCTTTTTCTGACAGTGATTGGGCTGGTTGCTATGACACTCGTCTCTCCACCAGTGGTTTTTGCTTCATGCTTGGTAGCTCATGTATATCTTGGTTTAGCAAGCAACAGCCTATTGTGGCCACTTCGAGTTGTGAGGCTGAGTATAGGGAAGCTTTCACAGCGATTGTTGAGTGTGTGTGGCTCAGATGCCTTATGGCTGATTTGGGTGTTGGTTAGTCTTTTGTGTTGGATATAGATGTCTGCGAAAGCACGCGAACAACACAAGGGAGAAGAAGAAGCTTGGAGCACAAACACACAATATTGAATGTATTACTAGAGAATTTACAAAAGTCACGAAGTAAAGGTAATTTCCAAAAGAGGGTATCTGCATACGACTACAGACATCACTATGTACAAGCTGCAATTTTTGTGTAGCCCGAACTAAACCATCTTTTGGAAAGGAGGAACGCTGCATTTTCCCCAAAATACAGCCTTCACAAACATGTTGTCGAGGTGCCTCAAGTTTGGGCAAAGAGGACACCATTTTAGATTTCTGTAGGCATAGCAAACTAGCAAAATTCAGATGACCAAAGCGTGCATGCCAAAGCGTGCATGCCAAAGCTTTGCATCTGACATAGCCTGAGAATCATTTATCGCACATGCCAAATCATTTTCAAATCTTTCATAGTCTATGAGCTTATACAGCCCACGACATAAAATGCCAGAAGCAATAATAACATTGCCATCTGACATATCATGAACTATACATTTGTCATCAAATTTCACAACCAAGACAATCTTGGCCAATGCAGAAACTGATAACAGATTCTTCTTGATCCCTGGCACAAATAAAGCATCTGACAAAGTGAAAGAACTACCATGAGCAGTAGTCAAAAATGATCTTACCAACTTCCATAACAGGATAAGAGGAGTTGTTGGTGCATGTAACAGTATTCCCTGTAGGGGCAGGCTCGAGTGAGGAGAAGAAACTGTGCTGCGAGGTAATATGTTTGGCCGCCCCACTGTCAAAGTACCAAACATCTGAGTCTACTGCAGACATGCATTGATCATGAGAAGATGGGTCAAAACTGCAGACAGTAGTAAATGCCCATTCTTCTTCCTGCACAAGATTTGCAGACTCTGTTTTTGGTGTAGAGGCCTCTGCAACAACCATTCCAGCCTCTTTCTTCTTTGCCTCTTTCGCAGCCAGTTTTGGACAGTTCTTTATGATATGATCATTCCCTTTACAGTACTTACAAAACAATTTCTGCTTTTCTGATTTCTTCTCATCTTTATCTTCCTTCTTTGAATATGCAAAATTAGCAGATTTCTGCTTAGTAGTTGAAGAGCTCCATTTTCCTTTGCCCTTCTGACTAGCCAGGAAAGCTTGATCTGCGACTCGCATAATGAACCTGTTTTGCCTGGATTGATCTTCCTGCAACAGAACAGAGACTAACTCCTCAAATGACAAGGCATTTGGATTGCCTTTCATCATCAACCGAAGAGAAGAAGCAAAACTCTGATATGAATCAGGAAGACCATTCAGAACGGTCTGCACAAGTGAGCTATCTGGTATAACCTCATCAGCAGAAATCAATTGTTCCTTCAAGTCTTTGATCTTTGTTAGGAAACTATCCATAGAATCACCTTCATTCATGTGCTCACTCTCCAACTGTTTTCGTAGGTAAGCAACACGAGCCTCATTCCTAGCTTGGTACAATGTGGTAAGTGTATCCCAAGCATCCTTAGGTGTTCTGCAAGAGCGAATATGAGGAATAATGGCACGTTTGACAGACAAAGCTATCAATTCATGTGCCTGGGCATCTCCGCCATCCCAACGTATCTGCTCTGCAGTAGGTGCAGCAGAAACAGCAGCACGAACAAGAATCTGCAGAATATCATCTTCGACACCATCTTCATCGGCTCCAGCACCTGTATTTGCAGTACCTGTAGTAAGAGGTGTAACAGGACATCTTTCAACACCCTGCACAATGTTCCACAATCCTTTTGCAACCAATACATGTCGCATCATATAAGCCCATAATGGGTAGTTGGTACCATCCAACTTATCCTCAACAGCCAACATATGGAATACATCACTGCTTTCAACCATGGCCGGTGACTAAAATAGCTTGATGCAAAAAATTGATTGTATCTCAAAAAGTTGAACAGAACTGCCCCAACGAATTCTGCTAGACCTGTAGCAGACTTTGAGACGCTTATATTGGCGAACAGAAACTGGTATATACCTTTGGCACAAAAAGATGAAATAGCTTGCACAAGCACTGCGATAATGGGTTCGGAGGCCGAAACGAGCTCATATTGCGATTTCGGCACGAGAGAGCAAAGCCATTTTGATCTCTGAAACACCCTGAGTATGCTCACCAAATTTCGTGCGAATCTGAGACTGCAAACGGAGGAGTGTCGATGGCACCCTAGATGAAGCGATGACCTGCTCTGATACCAATTGTTGGATATAGATGTCTGCGGAGCACGCGAACAGCACAAGGAAGAAGAAGAAGCTTGGAGCACAAACACACAATACTGAATGTACAAAGATAAGTAGCCCATTAGGGCAATAGGCGTATATACAAGCCGAGGGAAAAAAACCTCCTAAAGAGGGAAAAAAGTGCCCCGGCAGTCCTATTGTGTTCACACACATCACTACCTAAATATATCAACATTTTGCCACCACCATCTTCACTAACAGTCAGAGCGCATTGGAAGTTGCAAAGAACCCTATGTTCCATGCTCGCACTAAGAAAATTGAGGTGCATTATCATTATGTCAGGGAGAGGTTCTCTGCTGGGGAGATCAGCTTGGCATATGTGCCCACGTAGGAGAACATTGCAGACCTTTTTTATGAAGGCTCTACCTAGGGAGAAGTTTGAAGCTTTCTACAAAGCTTTGGGCTTACTTCCTTTTGTGGATTGATTCCACATAGCTTGGCACTTCCTTGTACATGAGTGCCAACTCCTTGTTCACCGCATCACCCTTAGGGGGGATTTGTTGATATATTTCGGTAGTGATGTGTGTGAACACTCAAGGAGTGTCGGGGGACTTTTTTCCCTCTTTAGGAGGTTTTTTTTCCCCCGGCTTGTATATATGCCTATTGCCCTAATGGGCTACTTATCTTTGTACATTCTAGTGGTAATGCATTCAGTATTGTGTGTTGTGCTCCAAGCTTCTTCTTCTTCATTGTGCTATTTGCGTGCTTCCCTAGACGTCTAACTCCAACAATGCATAGGGGCGATCTCCCCTCCCTCTAATTGGCAACAACAACCTCCCCTTACCTCCCAAAATATGGGCGACCAACCACATCCTCCCTGCCCCTTCTTGGGCGACCACCCATCCACACCTCCCTTCATCAGGCACCCACTCTACCTCCGTCATCCTCAACTAGGCTACCTCCCCACCTTCCTTCTTCATCATTGGGGCACCACTCCTCCCTTCTCCCTACTTGGAACGTTACACTACCTCATCCTCCACTCCTCCCTTTCTCTAACTTGGACAACTACCCTCACTCACCCCTCCTCTACTTAAGGTAGCTCCACCTTCACTCACACATTATAATAATAAGTAATTTCCACTCTCACTCCTCCTTCTAGCTTACCTACCAACTCTTACACTGTCACTCCTACTAGCACACCTCTCACTCCTAATCTTCTCCTAGGCCTCTATGGAACCACCTACTCTCACTCCTTCTAGAAACCTAGGTGACCTCCCCTCCTTCTCCCTCATGCTAAGGCAACCAACCCTCCTTCTCCCTCATGCATCAAGGCATATGCGACCACCCCTCCTCACTAGTGCTTCTGGCGACCATCGCTCCAACTTTGCATAACTAACCTAACCTAACTTCAACTCTCTAAGTGACTACCTTCCTAACCCTTAGCAATCAATAAACTCTTACTCTCTAATTCACTTTGGGCGACCACCCATATCCCCATCTTTACTCCCTCTAAATAGGCGACCGCCATTTCCTTACCTTTCACCCCCTTCTTGGGCGACCACCCACCCCTCCCTCCCTTGATCATCATGAACCAAGCATCCTAATCACTCATCTTCTATAAATCCCCTCCACTTCTTGGGTGACCACCCAATCCACCCCCACCTTCCCTCTTGGACGAACCATCTCCCTCTCATCTTACACTACAACCCTCACTTCTCCTGACAACCATCTCATCCCATCTTATTTAAGCCACCAACCAACCTTCTCAATCGACTACCCTCACCACATAGGCGACAACCTGTTGACAGGCTGAAATCAATGCAAACACCATAATGAGAACAAATACCTAGGGTGACCACCAATCAAATGCGTTAACATCAGGTCATCCATTATTTAGGGTGACCGTCTCTAATCCCATAAATTTCGGATGGACATCCTTTGGTCAACCTCACACAAACGAATTCACGAAAACCTAATTCACATTGGTAAAAAACAATCAAATTTGATGATGCTATCTTGATTAGGCAGAGCCCCTTAATTTTGGCAATGCAACCCCAGCCACACGTCGTCCTCAAATCCTCATGACTAATTATATCTCCTGTACTCTTATTTAATGACCTACAAGCAGCACTTCAAGATATTGCAATTAGCTCCAGGGTCAAGCCAAGAGTTCTAAGCATCGCCCACCTAGCATGAATCACCTCAAGCTCTCGGTTCTTGGCAAAGGTCTCTGGATCGACTGACAGACCCACTGTATCCCGCTGTATCACAGTCATAGTCACTACGAACTCTCAACAAGGGTGGATGACCTCCAGCTCGTAGATCTTGGTGACGCTTCTCTAGCTCATGATGGCTGCTCACCTAGCGATTGGTCCTCTGCTCACTCTGATGTCAGATTGGTCCTCCTGTCGACTACTCACATGGCTCCTCTTATGACAGATTAATCCTCCTGTCGACTGCTATGATGCAAGCTATCATTAATCTAATCGTCTAGTAGAACCTCAGTGGAAGTCACATTCGGTCTCCTCAAATCATATTCGGTCTCCTCAAGTGCATATTCAGTCTACTCAAAAGAAATTCTCCAATAAGTCTACGACAGAGGTAATAAAAATAACTCTACAAGAAGCCTTTATTACCTGCTCTACATCCTCCATTCTGTGACAGCCACTTATAGAATTACTTGTAGAACCTGAGCTTGTCATTCCTTAGTCATGGCATCTTCTTCTATGGAAATAGAAGACACATATTCTGAATTTAAAACACATATAGAGAGCCGATCCCAACAATCCTCTTCCAATGGCGACTCCATCAATTCATTGTATGTGGTCTCTCGGGAGAATTCTTCAGAATCTGAGCCACTAGAAGAAGAAAATCAAGAAGATTACATCTATAGCAACCACTCAAACCAAGGACACCATGACCCCATTAGCAAATGTTGCCAATGTGACCACGATGACAGAGATCATCATCTCCATTCCAGGGGAGCTCTCCTTGAAATTGGATCTAAGCATTTCAAGTAAGCTACACAACTCCTTCACTTTAGAGGAATTGAGCACTATGGGACTTCTCAAGATAGCAAAAGCCATGCTGCCCTCCCTCAATGATCCCCAAAATTGCGGTACAGAGATTCTAAACCTCTTCAAATCATTTCCATCCGTTTCTGGAGGCAGGGTCACTAAGGAGAAACTAGCCATTATGTTAGGCAACCAAATGATTCTAGAGACGAAGAAATCAGGCAGTCATGATGCAAATGCTACTCTTATTCAAATCTTTCTTCGTGCTTAAAGACAATTTACACTTCATAGATATCAAAATATTGGTTGTTGTCTTGTGTTCTATTCTGTTGCATGCTTGCTATTGTGACTCTTAACTCCTAAGTGTAGTTTTGCAATGATGATACGGAGGGTAGGTGATAAGTGTATATCATTGTAATGTGCTTTGATGTTCCATGTGCTTAACGTGCTCCAGGAGTAGTGCATTTTGCATTCCCTGCACCCACACATTTCACACTTCACCTTCTACAGTCACCCCAACTTTTTAGGAACTAGAAGATGTGCAGACACAACTAGTTTCTCATCTCCATATCTCAAGATCTACTGATCCAAACTTGATAAAATTTGATATAGATACTAGACAAATTACCTATCCCAAGTTAAAGTATAACGAATGGATGAGTACACGCAGAGAAATTGACTACAAGTTTACTATAATCATGAGGATACTGAGGCGGATAGTAAAGAGAAACTTATTCAATGAAATGAATCAAAATATGAATGCTATTGTGCATATGATACAGAGGGATTATAGTGGAGTACACATAGATAGTGTGAGTTCAATGTAGGCTCAACGTTGTTGCTCAAATCCCCTTAGTAGTGCTCTCATATGCCGTGACTTGTAGTTTATTTAACAAGTATTTTAAGGCTTGATGATCAGTTATCACTATGAATGTAGTGCCTAAAAAATAATGCTTGAATTTCTTGAGGCAAAATACAATAGCTAATGCCTCCCTTTCCGTAGTGCTATAATTCTTCTCGGCTTTCGAGAGGAGCCTATTTGCATAATGAATAGGGGTCTAGTTTTTGTGTTTTGCTTGGTTGAGTCAATACGGCTCCTACTGCATACAAGCTTGCCTCCACATGCACATGAAATGTTTTAGACCAATCTGGTGAGATACATATAGGTGCAGATGCCGACCTCTATTTCAAATAAGTGAATGCAGAATCTTCTTCTTCAAACCATTGAAAGGGAAAACTTTTACTAGTAAGTTGTGAAAGTGGTCGTGCTTCTTCTGCATACATGCGTATGAACTTTCACTGATATCCATGTGCCCCAAGAAGCTCTGTTCCTCCTTAGCATTTATAGGTCTTGGAAGCTTAAGGATTGATATTACCTTGTCTGGATTTGAAGTCATCCCTATATCAGAGACCACATGCTCTAACAAGGTGCCTTGGGTTACCAGAAAGTGACATGTGTTAGGGTTAAGTTTCAAAATTGTCTCTCTGCAATGCTGGAATACTTGTTCTAATTGCTTAAAATGTTCTGGTACATTTTCTACTGTAGTGGTGTAGGTTGCCCCAGAGAAGGCTAAAAAGTCATCCATAAAAATTCTCAATTTTAGGAGCAACTTGTTGAAGATAAGATATACTCTCTTGTTGTTGAAAGTGGCTGGTGCATTCCTAAGGCCGAAAGCCATTTTGGTATAGATATAAGTTCCCCAAGGGGTTACAAAGGCTTTTTTTGGTTGATCTTCAGGATGGATTTCCAGTTGATTGTATCCACTGAAACCATCCATGAAACTGTACAGCACATGGCCTGCCAGATCTTCAATCACTTGTTCAGAAAAGGGTGTGGGAAACCCATCAAGGATGGTTACCTTATTTAATGCTCAAAAATCCACACAAACCCTGATTTTATTAGGTTGCTTGTTAAATGTGATAACCATGGAAGACATCCATTTTGAATGTTCTACAGGATTTATGATACCTGCTTCCTCCATTTTCAGATTTCCTTCTTGACAGCATCTGCATATTTTGGATTTAGCCTATAGATTTTACCTCTCATTGGTCGAGCTTCTGCCACTAGAGGAATAGTATGTATTCCTAGCTCTTTTGGTATTCCTTTCAAATCATTGTAACTCCATGCAAATAGGTCTTTAAAATTATTCATGAATGTTATTGCCTCTGTGAGGAGAAGAGGGTGGTCCCACAACCAACTTGCTAGTAGAAGATTTTGTGTATTATCTTCTCCTCCTAAGTTGACTTCCTTGAGTGGCTCCGGAGTTGCCCCTACCTTGTCCATAAACAACATTTCCTTTGTGAAGGTTGGACTATCATTGATGGTGATTTCCTAGGTCTTTTCCTGCATCCATGCCACTAGGACTTCTACTAATGGGAATATGCTTTCTACTAGTTGTTCTTCTGTTCAGTCAACTCCTTTCAAAAGTTTACCTCTTCTGAAATCTTTAGCCGATTCTCCTAATACTAGAGACTCTACAATAGCTTCTTCTTCTTCTTTCTCCTTGATTGCTATTGTAAAGCATGAAACATTATTAGTCTCCTCAATCCAATCTATGATGTCACCTAGATCTTTCGTAGATAATTCTTCTCCTATATCAACTTCTTCCTTAATGTCAAGTGATTTCCCTTTAGTTGACTCTGTACGAGGTTTCCATGATGCCCATTGGGCCGCCCAGCCAATTGTAGGGGCAGCCCAAGGTGGAGGATAAGCTCTCCATTTAGGTGACCAGTGTGGAGGTCTTTGAGCAGAGAATGGAGCCCAAGCCTTTGGAGTGGCCTAGCTACTTGGAGGTGGACTCGCCCTATCTCTACCTCTAGGAGGTGAGTGCACCCAATTTGATGTCAGAGCAAGACAATCAACAATTGATGATTATATGAAGTTTACGAGTGAAGACTTGAAGAAAAGATTGAAGTCTAAAAACATGAAGTAAGAAGAGGTTCAGAAAGAGATGGTCTATAAACACATGTATATTAGCTTTGTAAATACTTCATAAATACTTGAAGTAATCACAAATCAGCACATATATGTATATATACACTTGTATATAGTCGTGATATATATGAGAGATGAAGAATAGATGAGATAGAGAGGAGGAGATCATAAGTTGAATGAGTATCATCCATCTGATGTAAGATGAGTTGAATAGAAGAAGTTTTTCTAAGAATTGCACATCCATCTTTTCTCCATTTCTCCTTCTGTGCTTGATCATTTTAGAAATCCTTTTGTAGATGTCGAAATCCATAGTTAGTACATCTATGGTCAAGGTTTGAGAGTTTAATTGTAATCAGGCTGAGAGAATTGTAAGTAGGAACATTTGTATGTGAAGAAGTGATAAGTGTCTTCTAAAACAGGTGCAAATTCGATGATCAAAGAATTGATCACATCTCAGTGTATAGTATAAAATTTTACACAAATCAAGAGTCAAAATATGATTTGGAAGGTAAACCATGTATCTCTAAAAGCATTTCATTAAATGGGTTCTATTTTGTGAGAAGCAATTGTTTAAAGTTGCATATGTAAAAGTTGCATGTAGAAAGTGCTTGTTTTAGACACATGTTTACTTATTGAAGTAAATCTAAAGTTTTGTAAGTTCTTTTGAATAGCTTTAACTTTGAATAGTTGTGCAAACACTAGAAGAGTATTGTACCAAATTTTCATAGAAAACGTTAATCATTTCATTAGTCAATGAGTGAATTTTGTGAGGTAGACTTTTCTTAGTGAAGCTAGTTTTCATAAAGAAGCTAAGTGTTCATATTTTGGTAAAAGATTTCAAAATTGGTGAAAGTTTTGAGCTATACTTGACATAGAGGTATTCTAAACTCATGTAGCTTGTCTTTTGGAGATTAATCATCTCCATCAGTGGTATCAAAGCAGGAATCATCAAAATTGAAGAAAAGGAAGACCTTGACTATTGCAGACATACAGAATTCAACATTTGAAGGTTCAAAGGGACAAAGTGTGAAGGAAAAGCTAAAGGGAGACACATGAGAGCAATCAAAAGGATCAGAAGGAGTAAATTTCGAAGCTAAGGTACATCCATTACTCATAAGATTGAAGATTTGATAGTACAAGTAAAGAAAGGATGGGAGATAGTCTCCAAATTGAAAAGTTGGATAGAGAGAACTATCCAGTTTGGTCTATGAGGATGGAAACTCATCTTATGACAAAAGATCTAATAGGATATATTACAAGAGAAGAAGAAAAGCCAGAATTTAAAGATCCTCATGTTCCTACTAGGGAAGAGCTTGCAGATTTAAAGGTTTAGATGAAAAAGGATGCTCAAACAAGGAGCATAATCTATATGGCAGTGAATGATTACTTGCTTTCTCACATTAGAGGACTTGAAAGTGCAAGTGGTATATGGAATGCTTTGGAGGAGCATTTTTAGAATACAACAAAGTCAAGGAAAGCATCAATATGGGCAGAGTGCACCACATAGGCCTCACAATCAATATCTGACTATGTGACATAGATGAAAGACATTGCTGATTCTTTAGGTGCAGTTGATGAAGACATTGAAGAAGATAAGTTCTTGATTTGAATCAATTGTTAGGACATATGCTAACTTTTGAGAATGATATCAAAGGAGATGTTGATAAGAATGCAGGTCATGCAATGTATTCTAAAGACAAGAAGAAAGCTATCAAAGTAAAGAAACAATCAGTTGAAGATGAAGGTACTCCAAGCCAAGAAAACTTCCTAAGAGGAAGAGGAAGTGGCAGAAGTAGAGGAAGAGGTAGAAACAACAAGGATAATGTCAAAGCTTGTTGGATATGTGGTAAGACTAATCATCTAGCTCATGAATGTTGGCATAACAATCAAAGTGTTAGTAACTTTAATCATAGTTATAATCAAAGAGGCAGAGGTGGAAGAAATCAGAGAGGAAGTTTCAGAGGTAGAGGTAGTAGAGGCTTCTTTGGAAGGAATGGTGGAACAAACTTTCAAAGTTTGTCCTACAACAATACCTACTACAATTATGCATCATATGAGAAGGAGGATTCAACTCTAATAATGAATGCAACATGTGATGTTTCAAGTGAAGATCAAAGAGTGTTTTACATTGACTCAGGATGTAGCAATTATCAGAGTGGTAACATTGCTTTAATGAATAATTTGGATAATAAAGTGATTAATCATATAGTTCAAAAAGGTGATAATACAAAGCACAAGATGAAGTCTATTGGACCAGTTAAAGCCAAGGATTGATCAATTAAAGCTCTTGTCGTATCTGAGCGAGACCTTTTGAGGTACCTTTGTCCTCTTCTCGATTTCTTTAAAGCTTTAAGGCCTCTAGTTCCTTCCTCAAGGCTGTCACCACATCTTCATCTTGGGGGAAAGTCTTACCTGGTTGTGTTCCAAAATGAACCTGTCCAACCTCAATCCTTGTGGCAGCTGCTTCGAATTCTCTTAAGGTGGCATCCAATCGCAAAAGCTCCCTCAGCTTCTATTGTGTGGATTTCAGCAAGGGTTTCTCCACCCATTTCTTGAGAAGGAAATCCCTTGGTGGTTTTGACAATCTTGCCACGAGTGACCTTGGAAATGTCATAAGTTTTGAAAATGATTCTTCCATATGCAAAATTAGATTCTCAAGTTTATCCAGTGTTCTTTTTGTAGAGTTACCTGGTCGAAATGCTTCCGTGAATTCGGTGCTCAATGCTTCCCATGTTTGGAAATGGTTCTCTACATATTAGCTGAACCATTTGTCGGCCAATCCTTCAAGTGTTGAAGGAAAGAGAGCAAGGAAGGTGTCTTGTCGTTACTGTAAGCCCCTACTCTTACAAATTGAAAGGAATCTTCGTACATGATCTTCAGGATCTTCATTAGCACCACCATGAAATGAAGAAAATCTAATATTTATCCTCGAAAGAAGAGCGGAAAGTTCCTCTGCCATAGCGTTGTTAAGAAAAGTGTCTTGAGGTGAAGTTCTTTGAGTTTTAGCCTTGTCCTCTAATCCTTCTATTCTAGAAGCAAGGCTTGAGGCAGATAGACTTCTTATGGGTGTTAGGTAAGGGTTTGACCTTCTTTTGTGATAGATTTTGATTGGTGTCTTCTAAGGGTTTAATTGCTTCTCTTTGCTAGCTCTCGTGTGGGTCATGGACCATCTTGGGAGCTACTTCCAAGAGAGGACTTGCTGAGAGAGTGATTAGATGGGAGGAGGTGGCTCACCTTGATGAAGAAGCTCAATGGAGGAGCTAAATGGAAGAGGAAGTCGCCCAATTGAAAAGGGGTCGCCCAAGTGGAGAAGGTTGAGGAAAGAGGAGGTCGCTCAACTTGAGGGAAAAGAGAGGAGATTGCTCTAGAGGAGGAGTAGGAGTCGCCCGAGAAGCCAAAAAGAGATGGGGTTGGTTAGGAGGAGGAGTCACCCAAGAAGTCAATGAAGTAGGTAGTCGTGTGTATTAGTGGTGGAGAGGAGAAGCTTGAGAAGAGAGAGGTCATCCACACTTGGAAGAAGAGGTTGTGAAAGGAGGAGAGGTGGCCCTGAGGATGAGTTTGCTTAATCATTTTCAGGACATTCTATCTATTCAATGGGTGATTTATATTCGGGATATGACCAATTCCAATTAGCAATTGACAGTCGTGAAATAACCACAATGAAAAATCCTTTAGGCTTAGTGCGAATGTGTACTTTACCTCGAGGAGCGACCAATTCTGTGGCTCATATGATGAGTGCTATGAATATGGTCTTACATGATTTTATCCCTCATATAACTATGCCATTCATTGATGATATTCCAATTAAAGGGAGTGAGGAATGTGTAAAGGACATTACTTTAGACTCATCTGGATGTCATAAATTTGTTCTTGACCATATCTCTGATTGTGAAAGAATATTTCAACGATTTGAAGAGGTAGGTCTCACATTTTCCATAGAGAAATCTGTTTTGGTGTCAACGAGGTTCTTATTGTTGGACATTTATGTGGCCATTATGGTTGAAAGCCATACCCACAAAAAGTTGATGCCATTAGCAAGATTTCCAAAACATGTAACAACATGAGTGAGGTACGTAGATTTCTTGGTGCTTGCATCTTTTATGTTATTTGGATCCCACACTTTTCTCATGTTGCTGATTGTCTCTATGACTTGTTGAGGAAGAAACAAAAATTTATTTGGACTTACAAACACACTCAAGCTATACGTAAATTGAAGAAATTATTGCTTGAAGCTCTCATCCTTAAGCGTGTAGACTATTCTACTAACAAACCTATTATACTGACTGTTGATACTAGTCATATTAGTATAGGCTGGGTCATAAGTCAAGATGATAGTGAAGGGAATAGATATGCCATTAGGTTTGGTGCCAAAATTTTACATGAAACACAATGAAAATATCCACAAATCAAACGAGAACTATGGGGTATGGTAACAACTTTGAAAACAGACAAAGAATATTTCATAGGTGCAAATGTCAAAGTTGCGACTGATTGTTTGCCTCTCATTGGAATGATAGCCAGTTGTTCATCTCCTGATATAGCCATGCTTAGATGGATCTCATATATTAAGTTCATAAATCTTGAGTTAGTTCATATTTCAAGTAAGTCAAACTCAGTTGCTGATATGTTATCGAGAGCTAGATTTGATGATGATCTTGAAAGTGATCTAATAAAGAATGTGAACTTAGTTGACTATGTTCCACATATATACAATTATGAGAAATTTCATGAGTCTGAGTATGAAAATGAATGGAGAGACATAGGAAAGTATCTGAGTACACTACAACCATAACCTAGCTGGACTACGAATAGATTCCGTAACATTAGGAAATGAGCTTATAACTTTTTCCTATGTAACGGTTATCTTTGGAGACATGCTAAGGGTAAGGTTAAGAATCCACAATGAGTCCTAGGAAAACGAGGTCTTCAATTGCAAGTAATGAAAGAAATGCATGAGACATTATGGGCAGGTCATAAAGGATTTTTCAGGACATATGAAAAAATTAGAAGTACCTATTATTGGCCTAGGATGTATGTTGATGTTAGTAGCTATGTTTCTACATGTTCTACTTGTCAACTTCATTCATCAGTCAAACATAGAGATCCATTGCATCCTATTTATCCACCTTGTATTCACTACAAGTGGGTAGTAGATCTTGTAACTATGCCTAAAGGTATTGAAAAAATGCATTACATTGTACTTGCAAGAGAAGACTTAACTAATCATGTAGAGGGACGTGCACTACGATCTAAGACCACTTATAATGTTTGCAAATTCTTGCTTGAAGATGTCATAAGTCGCTTTGGGTACATAGAGAAAGTAGTTGCCGATCGTGGAGAGTTAAATGCGAGAGAAGCTAAAGAGTTCTTTGAACATCACGATATTCGTTTGTCTCTTACTACTGCATATAATCCAGAGGCCAATGGTAAAATAGAGAGAGGGCATCCACCTATTGTGAAATCCATATCTAAAGCATGTAATGGTGACATCAAACAATGGCCTAGATTCTTACCTTTTGCACTTTGGGCAGATACAATGACATGCACACGTACCACTGGGTATATGCCTGTTGAACTCATGTACTGTCAAAAACCATTGTTTTCAATTCAATCTCATATTTTTGCATGGTGAAATTTGCCTTGGTCTGAAAACATGTCTACTGATGATTTTTTGAGTTTGCGCATTAAACAGTTAGAACAAGGTAAGTTAAGACTTGATTGATGCCGTTGAAAAATTAAGAGATCTAAAATGAAGAACAAGCATTATTTTGATAAAACTCATTGATTGCGTCCTAAGCCAATTGAAGTAGGAGATTGGGTGCTCATTTATGATAGAACATTTGATCTCAATATGATGCACGCAAAAAGCTCACTCAACGGCGGTTTGGGCCATACATTGTATCAAAAGTCAACAACAATGGTATGTATGCTCTTTGTGAATTAAATGGTGTTGCACTAAAAACTTTGATTGCAGGTAAAAGGATAAAGCTATTCAAGAAACGTGATAATGACGAGGACATTTTGGATGAGGACATTGAAGAAGATGACAACAATGAGGCCGATTCATAAACAGGAGTATCCATGTTATAAAAATTAAAAAAATAAAAAAATAATATATATATATATATATATATATATATATATATATATATATATATATATATATATATATATATATATATATAACATATAAAAATATCATTAATTTTTCAATTTCATTCTACATTTTTTCCATTTTTGTTTCATGTATGTTTTTTTTTCAGTCTTCGCATTGCATTGCATATCCACATCATGTGAGTCAAAAAGGGCAAATGATGATTTCTCTACTTGTATAAAATTGTATCTTAAGTAGTAATTTATCTACTAAGAAATTGATTATAATCTAGGATTGTGGAAAGATAGGGCATATAGATTTGGAGGTTTATTTTGGTGACATGAATTTCATATATAAACATGCATATGTATCTTGTATCGAAAGCATAATTGTTGAAATCCTAGCTCCTGCTACTGTATGTTTTTGCATCCTTAGTCCATCTCACAGAACTTGTATCGGAGTTTAAACGACTGTTCTCCGTCATCAAAAATGGTTGTACCTTGTATCGGGGTTTAATTTTTTCCCATCATAAAAAAAAAGCTGCTACATGTTACCAGGAAGTTTACACTTTCTTCTACCCTAAAAAAGTGATTGTAACCATACAGTTGCCGAATCATCATCATCATTAAAAAAAAAAAGCCAAAGGAAGATAAAGAGGTATAGTAGAATAAATCACGGGCTATATAGGCAGATTTATGCATTAGAGGAGTTTAGTTAGATTTCCTTGCATGTTATTAGAGAAAGATCATATTCATATTTATGTAGGAAAGGAGATGATCTAAAATAAGCTAAAGATGAAAGATTTCTCTTGAAAATCCTAAATCTTTGTTTATAATCGTATTTAAGGTAGATTGCTTCTGAAAAAGGTACAATTTTTTCTTCAAGATGAGAGGAATTGATGCTTAAAATGACTCAACACATCCACTTCCACTTCATATTGATGCTTGATTGTTTTCTTTCTTGTTGTCAATGTTGCTTGTTCATTTGCATATATGTTGCCTATTTGTTCATGCATATTCATGTTGCCTGTTTCAATTCTTTCTTTCATGCAAATTTTTCTTCATGTCACGTTACCTACTCATTCATGCATATAATCAATTTTCCTTCCATGTTTCTTATGTTGCCTATAAAAGAATTTGATGCCTGGAACTTTTTTTTTTCACAGATGCTAGAGTGGCGCTTCCGGAGGAATCGTAGGTTTAGTGGGAGCGAATGTCGTCGAGATTTTCTCTCCTCTCTCACTCATGAAGGCCTACAGGAAACACATTCGATGAAAGTAGCCAGAATTCCCTAAGAAGTCCAAGATGCATCAACGATGTCAAAGGGAGTTCACATGCAAACTTTGGAAGAAATCGAGCAACTCTGAGGTAGCGGTCAAAGCTGGTCAAACTTTGGAAATTAGGGCAAAAATTTCAATATCTCCAAATCACATGAAAATTCATATACTTGTAAAGCCTATCAAAGGCAGTGTATAGCCCAAATTTCACATGTAAATGGATTTTCTAGCACATTGATATGCCATGTGCATTTTGTAAAAAATGTAATTTTTCCACTTAGACCCTACAAAATCTTGTATATGATTTTTTGTTAGCCATATGGTTTGGCATGTATAAAGACCATATGTGGCTACATATTTGTACAAAGTTTCAAGGCTATCAAATTTTCCTAGACACCTTAATGCCACCTTGCAAGCTTCCAAATGTAGTCAAACTTGTATAAGGGAGATTTAGATAAAAGTTTTTTCTGCATCTTCCTGAAGGAGATCTTTGGAAACATAGTCCTACAAAGTTTCATCTTCATCAAAGCCTTTTTGGAGGGTCAAAGAGCACAAAGTCAAGTTTTCAAGGTCACCACAATTTTCTAGTTTAAGCAAATTGAAGGGTTGAAGGGCTGCCATATGGTGAAATCTGATTGAGCCATGTTGTACGATCAAGATGAGCTCATATTCAAGGGTGGAGATGAACTTATGCTTAAAGCAAGGAGAATCCACGAGTTTTTTTCATCAAAGAAGACTTTTTTGACAGTTAAAGATAAATAATGCAACTTTTCCCTAAAAATAGTGGCATATCCTATCCGAATTGATGTCAGCATTGATCCGATGGTCCAGATCATCCCCAGATCCAATGGTGGAGAATGAAGGCACCTAAATTTCACTCCTTTACACTAGATTTGATAGAAATAACAATTCGAAGCCATTGATTTGATTAATCAAACGGTTGTAATCGAAAGTAGTGATCCTTGAGTTGAGAGTTGATTTCTCTAGATCCAAGGGCCCAAATTCATTCAAAAAACTATATAAACCCCCCCCCAAACTCCTAGAGCATCATTGTTAGGCATCCATAGGGCTCTTGCTAGCTTAAGGTTTCCTTGAGACGATCACCCTCGGTTGAGCGAGTGAGGATCCAAGGTGGACTAGTATGAGTATAGTACGTAGTTTCAAATTTAAGTTAGAACTCCAATCTAGGATAGGCTCTTGAAACCAACATCTCTATCTTGATTCACCCTCAGTGGAGCGTGTGAGTGAGTTAGAGCTGGTTTTAATGAGTCTTAGACTTCTTTAGTTAGATGTTACGAGCCTAGACATACATAGGGTCAATGAAGTGGAACTCATCTTCTTACGTGTGACATTCGGTTGAATTGTCATGGTTTGAGGGTCGGAACCGCCTTTGACTAGTAGACTGCTTAGCTTGACGTATCATGACGATCTTATACATGTATCTTAATTCAAATCCTTTTAATTCATGTCACTTGTCTCTTGCCTCTTGTCTCTCAGTCTCTTAAGTATTTTTACATGTCTTCTATTTTCTTCTATGTGTGAGAAGGCTCAGCAGTATTGGGTTGAACCAGTGAGGATGTTTCATTGAGCTTGTGATTAAACTCTATCATCATAATTCACTTGCATGCATATAATCCATACATACCCATACATATTGATTAGTTTCTGAAAGTGTATAAGAAACTCCAATATTGGACCATTCTTCCTTTCGAAACTGATTTATGTGTAAGGATTCCATCTATTCTCGTCATGCATACATATCATCCAAAGAAGACTATGCATATGGATTAGAATTAGGAAGTGTTTAAGAAGCTCCTTCAATGGACCATTCTTCCTTCCAAATTTGATTCATGTGTATGGTTCTCTTTCATTCTTATCATTCATGTTCATAAATCTAACTTGCACTCCTACATTCCCATTCCCATAATGATTTCAACATCTCTCTCTTCTCCATACTCAACATTAATTTCACTTTCACATCCTTAAACCTTCCAACATTCATTAGCTTCATACACCCTGTGTGTGCCACGACCGGACCCGATCCACCCGGATTGCGATCACCTCCACACTGTATCATCACTGCAAAACTACACTTAGGAGTTAAGAGTCACAACAACAAGCATGCAGCAGAATAGAACACAAGACAACAACCAACTAGAATTGCGATATGGCATAACAAGAGAAGAGTATATTACTAGTCAACGACCAAATGTAACACAATCCATGTAAACCATCAATTAATCATACCACTTGTCATACAACCACAGAACAATGGAACATTAGGACTCAATCTCCAAGCATTCTCACATAAGCAACATAAGCAAGCAACATAAGCAAATAGGTCTCTTGGACCTGTATGAGCTCTAAGCCTGCTCTCACTCTCTCCAAGTCTTTATCATCTATAGTCTCGTGGAGTGTGTAGTGTGTACTCTATTCTTCTCTTGAGGCTTCCCCTTTTTATAGGAGAGAGGTGAAAAACAGGTTACAGTAGGAGAGTCTGTTACATGAGCGTAATGGAAAGTTAATGCACTAGGCGGTTTCAATTGTCAACATGGCCACCAGTACCAAACTTTGTCTTATAATGATGAGTGGTTGGGCCCACTTGGCCGCCTTGTCAGGTCTGCTTCTTGTATTGCAGACTTTTGTCCCTTCATGAATATGGGCGTGCTGACACCTTCTCCAGAACTTGGACATCTCGATGCCCAAGCCTACCATCTGGACGTCTTGGCACCCAACTCCAGCATTTGGATGTCTTGGCGCCCAACTCCAGCATCTGGACATCTTGGCGCCCAACTCCAACATCTAGACATCTTGGCACCCAACTTTTGGTATTAGCACCCAACTCCAGCATCTGGATGTCTTGGCGCCCAACTCCAACATCTCGACATCTTGGCGCCTAACTTTTGGTATTTGGTTCCTTGGTGCCATCCTTTTCTCTATTCTTCAAAAACTTTATTCTATAGTGACCCTCAGCCTTGTTAGATTTATTTCTCTTTGTATGGTGCAGCTAAAATCATAAAATAACTTGCTTTAGTTAGCTATACACTTCAACTAGATTTCTGCAAAGCTCTCTGGTCAATTCATACCAGGTTGTGAGCTTTGAGCATAACAGTGAGACCTTCTCTTCCCAAAATAGAATGTTCTTCATATTTCTTGCAATTAGAAGTCATCTATTATGATGCAAAAATTTTAGAGTGATGTTCAAAAGGACTTGATGGTTTCATATGCATACTTGGGAATATAAGGAAGTCTACTAAGCATCTGTGAAATTAGACTGGCTGGTGTAGAGTAGGTTTCTTGCAACACCAACTCATCTATGGTTTCCTGCATCACCAACTCACTCAAAATGGAAGCTTATCTTCAAGGGAGAAACTTCTATGGTTACATATATGGAGATTGGATGATGCCAATCCTCCAAAGCAAGGGCAAACCAACACAATAAGAACAAGAGAGGTTGAATGCATGGTGCTCAAAGGACGTTCTAGCAAGGTTATACATTCTTAAATTTATCTCTAATTTTTTACTTCCACGATTAGGAGTTGCAAGACAACACAAGAAACTTGGAATGCTCTTGAAGCATTCTTCTCATCAAGTACCAATGCAAGGAAGAACCAATTGTAGATGGAATTCACCACACTCAAGAAGATGCCCAAGTAGATTGTGATTGATTTTTTCACGAAAATGAAGGACAAAGCGTACCAACTTTGAAGCATTGAAGAAGTCATTGAAGAAGAGAAAATATTAAGTTAGTGATCAATGGAATAAAGGCACATGACAAATGAGAAGCTTTTACCACAACCATGGACCTCTACATGGACATGTAAGGTCCTAATTTCAACACCCGCATGGGACAATTGCTCACACATGAGGTAAAGTTTATGAAGAATGGAGACAAATCAAAAGGTAATCAATCATTTGCTCTCTATACACATAAGAATAAGAACAAAAAAAACAAAGGCATGGATAAGAAATTCGATGATGAAGGTAGCACCTCTCAAGCAAACTTTGTGGGTAGAGGTAGAGGCTCAAGAGGAAGATGAAGAGGAGGAAGAAAAGGTAGGGGGAGAGCTCAAGGCTCATCTCCATGTGGAATATGTGGTCTAACCAATCACATAACTGAGAATTGCTACATGAATCCTAGGAACCAAAGAGGAAGAGGAAACAACAGAGGAGGCTATGGAAGCTTAAGAGGTAGATTTAATAACTTGAATGGATACAATAACAACTCATACAAAAACAAAAACTACCAAAGAGGATACAGAGGAAGGAGAGACTACAACAACTATGCAAAGGACCAAACTCAAGAGGACTCACTCCTTCTGTTGAACATGACCATGAAGGAAGGTAAAGCAAATGAACATGTATTCTATATAGAGTCAGGTTGCTCAAATCATGTAGCATGGAATGTAGCTCTACTCTCATATTTGCAGGATCCAAGGAATAGACATGAAGTCCAAAAAGGAGATGACACAAGGCATCCAGTTGAGAAGATAGGTAATGTGAAAACTCCAAATGGTAATATGAACCTATTAAGCAAGGTATTGTATGTGCCAACTATCACCAAGAACCTCATAATTGTAGATCAAATTGTTGAGAAGGGCTTGCAGGTTAGATTCACAATGAATGGAGCATTTGTTGAAGAAAAACATTAGGGATTCATGAAGATAGCAAGAGGAGAAAAATCATGAAGATTATTCTCACTTGAACTCCAAGATACTAGAAACATTGCATTGTTCAATTATAGTAGCCAAACTCTATCAGAATTGGAAATTTGGCACAAGGGATTAGCTCACATAGGAGAAAGAGCTCTCAAGAAAATCAATAAGGACCAGAGTGTCCTTGGTCTACCAAATGTATCCGAATAGCATATGATTTATAAATATAGTGTTTGTCAATTTGGTAAGTCACGTAGGCAACCCTTCACAAAGAAAGGCTACATGCATGGAGATCTATTGGAGCTAGTCCATATAGATGTATGGAGACCAAGCATGGAGCCTTAAATCTTTGGATCCAGATGTGATGTATCATTCATTGATGGTTGTAGCAAATGGACCATATTATACTTTATGATGCATAAATATGAATTGTTTTCATGTTTCAAGAAATGCCTATCTCTTGTAGAAAATCAAATAGGTAGAACTCTAAAAAGATTAAGGTTGGATGGAGGGGGAGAATAATTCCTCCATGACTTTTATTCCTATCTCCAAGATAGAGGAATTAAAAGAGAGATCACTCCAGGTACACACCAGAGCAAAATGGGGTGGCAGAGAGAAGAAATAGAACAATTGTGGAGGTTGCAAGGTCAATGCTAAATGAGAAGAAGCTACCTAACTTGTGGGCAGAGGCTGTATCTACAGTCACATACTTCATTAATAGACTCCCATCAAAACCAATGGATGGCATGACACCATATGAATTATAGATTGGAAGAGGACCTAGCCTTGACCATTGGAGAATATTTGGATGCATAGCATATGCACACATGACTTCACAAATCAGAGGCAAACTAGATCCAAAGGTAGAGAAATCCATCTTCATTGGTTATGACCTTAATTAGAAATTTTATAGGCTATACAATCCAATCAAAAAAGGCTTTATTGTAAGTAGAGATGCTTTTTTCTTTATGAAAACAAATCTTGGTTTGAAGATGATTGCAGGAAAATCAAACTTTCCTATGACCTAGAGGAAGATTTCCCAATACTATCAAAGAAGAATGAGAATACACTTGAAGCATCAAGTGATTCAGATGACGACCAAAAGACTCCAAGAAGAGAAATCAATTCTTGGAACTCTAAAGGCAAAGCCAAGGTGTAGGAGTTGAGAGATGTGGAAGAATCATCTGAATAAACTATAAGAAAATTTACTAGAGAGAAAAGGAAGCCAGAAAGGTATGGATATGTGTTGATATATTTAGGTAGTGATGTGTGTGAACACACTAGGACCGCCAGGGCACTTTTTTCCCTCTTTAGGAGGTTTTTTTCCCCCGGTTTGTATATACGCCTATGGCCCTAATGGGCTACTTATCTTTGTACAGTCTCTAGTAATACATTCAGTATTCTGTGTTGTGCTCCAAGCTTGTTCTTCTTCCTTGTACTGTTTGCATGCTTTCGCAGACGTCTAACTCCAACAATTGGTATCAGAGCAGGTCGTCGCTTCATCGAGGGTGCCATCGACACTCCTCCGTTTGCAGTCTCAGAATCCTATGAATTTTGGTGAGCATACTCAACGTGTTTCGGAGATCAAAACTGCTTCGCTTTGTGGTGCCGAAATCGTGATCTGAGCTCGTTTCAGCCTCCGAACGCACTATCGCAATGCTTGTGCAGGCTATTTCATCTTTTTGTGCCAAAGGTATATACCTGTTTCTGTTTGCCAGTATAAGCGTCTCAAAGTCTGCTACAAGTTTAGCAGAACTCGTCTGGGCAGTTCCATTCAACTTTTTCAGATACAGTCAATTTTCTACATCAAGGTATTTTAGTCACCGGCCATGGTTGAAAGCAGTGATGTATTCCGTATGTTGGTTGTTGAGGATAAGTTGGATGGTACCAACTACCCATTATGGGCTTATATGATGCGACATGTATTGGTTGCAAAAGGATTGTGGAACATTGTGCAGGGTGTTGAAAGACGTCCTGTTACACCTGTAACAACAGGTACTACAAATATAGGTGCTGGAGCTGATGAAGATGGTGTGGAAGATGATATTGTGCAGATTCCTATTCGTGCTTCTGTTTCTGCTGCACCTACTGCAAAGCAAATTCGTTGGGATGGTAGAGATGCCCAAACACATGCATTGATAGCTTTGTCTGTCAAACGTGCCATTATTCCTCATATTCACTTTTGCAGAACAACTAGGGATGCTTGGGATACACTTACCACATTGTACCAAGCTAGGAATGAGGCTCGTGTTGCTTACCACCGAAAACAGTTGGAGAGTGAGCACATGAATGAAGGTGATTCTATAGATAGTTTGCTAACGAAGATCAAAGATTTGAAGGAACAGTTGATTTCTGCTGATGAGGTTATACCAGATAGCTCACTTGTGCAGACCGTTCTGAATGGTCTTCTTGATTCATATCAGAGTTTTGCTTCTACTCTTTGATTGATGATGAAAGGCAATCTGAATGCCTTATCATTTGAGGAGTTAGTTTCTGTTCTATTGCAAGAAGATCAGTCCAGGCAGAATAGGTCCATTATGCGTGTTGCAGATCAAGCTTTTCTGGCTAGTCAGAAGGGCAAAGGAAAATGGAGCTCTTCTACTAGTAAGCAGAAATCTGCAAATGCTGCACATTCGAAGAACCAGGAAAAATTGTAAAGGGAATGATCATATCATAAAGAACTGTCCAAAATTGGCTGCAAAAGAGGCAAAGAAAAAGGAGGCTAGAATGGTTGTTGCAGAAGCCTCTACACCAAAAACAGAGTCTGCTAATCTTGTGCAGGAAGAAAAATGGGCGTTTACTACTGTTTGCAGTTTTGACCCATCTTCTCATGAGAAGTGCATGTCTGTAGTGGACTCAGATGTTTGCCAGTACTTTGACAGTGGGGCGACCAAACATATTACCTCGCAGTGCAGTTTCTTCTCTTCACTCGAGCCTGCCCCTACAGGGAATACTGTCACATGCGCCAACAACTCCTCTTATCCTGTTATGGGAGTTGGTAAGATCATTCTGACTACTGTTGATGGTAGTTCTTTCACCTTGTCAGATGCTTTATTTGTGCCAGGAATCAAGAAGAACCTGTTATCAGTTTCTGCATTAGCCAAGATTGGCTTGGTTGTGAAATTTGTTGACGACAGATGTACAGTTCATGATCTGTCAAATGGAGATGTTATTATTGCTTCTGGCATTTTATGTCGTGGGCTATATAAGCTCATAGACTATGAAAGATCTGTGAATGATTCGGCATGTGTAGTTCATGATTCTCAGGCTATGTCAGATGCAAAGCTTTGGCATGCACGCTTTGGTCATCTGAATTTTGCTAGTTTGCTATGCCTAAAGAAATCTGATATGATGTCTTCTTTGCCCAAGCTTGAGGCATCTGGAAAACATGTATGTGAAGGCTGTATTTTGGGCAAAATGCAGCATTCCTCCTTTCCAAAAGATGGTTCAGTTCGGGCTACGCAGAAATTGCAGCTTGGGTATATCCATTGAAGGCAAAGTCTGAAGTGTTTTTGTGCTTCAAACAGTTTTTGGTTTTGGCTGAAAATCTGTCAGCATGTAAAATGGGCACCCTCCATTCTGATCGAGGGGGGGAATATATGTCTTCTGATTTTAATGCATTTTTGGCTGAATGTGGGATAAAACACCAGAGTACAATGCCATATACACCTCAACATAATGGAGTTGCTGAATGGAAGAATAGGTCACTCATGGAGATGGCGAGGTGTATGGTCAAGAGTCAGGCTTTACCACATAGTTTCTAGCTTGAGGCTGTCATGTGTGCAGCATATGTACTTAACAGGTGTCCCACTAAAGCACTGCAGTCTATCACTCCATATGAGGCTTGGCATGACTGCAAGCCATCTGTTGCTCATCTGCGTGTTTTTGGTTGTTTGGCATATGCATTAGTGCCTGAACAACATCACAGAAAATTGGATGATAAGGCAATAAAATGTATTTTTGTTGGGTACAGTTCTGAAAGTAAAGGATATCGTCTGTATCATCCATAGACTAAACGCATTCTGGTTAGCCGTGATGTTGTTTTTGTGGAAGATGCTATTCAACCATTGCTTTCATGTACCAAGGAGACATCTGTTAGCTCCAAAGACATGTATGATACTTTGATGCCTCTTTTTACAGGTGGACAGTCTAGTGCTGGTCCTAATGAGGTAACTTCTCAGCCTTTGCAGGTTTCATATGATGATGTAGATCATTCCATTTCTGATGCAAATTTACATGATGCACTTGTTGATGAGAGAGCTGATATTGAGCAGGCAAAAACTATGCCAAAATGGCTGGTGTAGACTTTGCGTGACAGCAAATTAGATGCACCTTTGTCATATCGTACTCGTTCAGGCTCTCATAGTGCCTCCTTTGCATCAGATTGATATGCTATGGCTGCGTCTAGTCTCTGTGATGAGAATGAGCCTGTTTCTTTTGATGAAGCACAAAATTCAAAAAATTGGATGGCTACTATGCAATCTGAATATGATGCTATAATGAAGAATGGTACATGCTATTTATGTGACTTGCCTCCTGGCAAGAAGGCCATTGGCACTAAGTGGGTATACAAGCTGAAGCGTAAACTTGATGGTACAGTTGACAGGTATAAGCCTAGGCTTGTTGCAAAGGGTTATGCGCAAGAAAGAGGCATTGATTTTGATGAGACCTTTGCACCTACATGCCGTATGACTATTGTTCGGAGCATTTGTGCACTTGCAGCCCATCATGGTTGGAATGTAGATGAGTTGGACATTAAAACAACATTTCTGAATTGAAAATTGCTCTTTCATCAACAAAAGCTGAGTATAGAGCACTTGCAAATGCTACAGAAGAAGCTATGTGGATTAAAACCTTATATTCTGATTTAGGGTTAAAGACTTCCACTCCACATATATTGGAGATAATATTAGTTCTTTACATCTTGCTGCTAACCCAATCTATCATGCCAAGACTAAACACATAAATTTTCATTATCATTTTGTTAGAGAAAAGATTATGAGCAAATTGAACTAGTTCAAATCAATGGCTGGACTATAGGAAAACTTGAAGGATTGAAAACTCAAGCTTCTTAGACTTGAGGGGGAGCTGTTGGTGCATTTAGGAAGCCTAAGAGTTTTGTTAAACTTTGAGGACTACACACTTCAATTAGAAGAACTCACATGAGAACTCATGCTTGTAAATACACGTTGTATTTACTTTCGATAAATGTAAAAGTAAAAAAGGAAGAAATTATCTCATGGAGTTAGGAAGCTAAGCCCATGACTCATTTGGTAGGAGATAGATTCTAGGATCACTTTTAGGAAAACTCAAAAATCTGTATAAATACACATGGTTTTAGTTGCGAGATTTGAGAGCACTACTGAGAGGACTTGAGAAAAAGCATTGAGTCTACATTGACCTCACACTATCTATGTGTAGTCCACTACACTCCCTTTGTATCATATGTGCAATAGAATTCATATTTTGATTCATTTCATTGAGTAAGTTTCTCTCTACTGTCTGCCTCACTCCTTCATTTGCCATAATTTAATTTGGGATAGTTATATTGAACTCTCTAGTATCTATATATCAAAGTTCATTAAGTTTGCCTCAATAGATCTTTAGATATGGAGATGAGAAATTGACTATGTCTCCACATCTTCTAGTTCTTGAAAAGTCATGGTGACCCCCCATGCTTGTTAGATTTATTTCTCTTTGTATGGTGTAACTAAAATCATGGAATGACTTGCTTTATTTAGCTATACACTTCAATTAAATATTTGCAAAAGCTCTCTAGTCAAATCATACATGGTTGTGAGCTCTGAGCATAACACTGAGACCTTCTCTTCCCAAAATAGAAGGTTCTTCACATTCCTTGCAATTAGAAGTCATCTCTTTTGATGCAAACATTTGAGTGATGTTCCAAGGAAATTGATGGTTCCATATGCACACTTGGGAAGAAAAGGAAGTCTACTAAGAATCTATGAAGTTAGATTGGTTGGTGTAGAGAAGGTTTCTTGTAGCACCAACTCATCTATGGAATTATCCCATCACCTCCTCACTAGGGAGTACTTGAGGACAGAGCCCCTACAAGTGAAGAGACACAACAAAAATAAGATTTTAAAATTCACAAGTGATTTCTTTAGATTGGACATGCATTCAGTAGGGCCTGAAAGGAGTTTGAACTATCATACATAGCCCATGCTCCTATTGAAATTGAGGTTTCAAGGCTATTTAAATCCATTAAAAAGGAGGTTAGTATTTTTTATCTAACAAATATGGATGCAAACTTTAGATCAAAAGTTTTGTAGATCATTGATGAAGCCTTTGCATCCATTCTAGTGGCAAATGTTTTTGGTATGAGTGAGGGTAAAGTTTTAGGGGAAGCCTTGCTTACAAATTATAGGAGCCCATGACTGAATAGGTTGGAGAAGCTGGAGAGGCTTAAAAAGATGAGTTGTCGTTGGCCCATCAAACCAACATAGGACCAGCCCTAGCTCTTTGGATATGTAAAGTAGACATTGGAAGCTTGTGGTTAGTACAATAGAACCCAATAGGTACTTTGGAACATCAACAAGAACAAGTTGATGCAAAACAAATAACTTGCACCATGACTAGCTCACAAGAAACTTTCTAAAAATGGGTAGAAGTTATGACTTCAAACACTGAGAGCAGCCAACACAATAGCAATTGGAAAACTTCCTCTCAATGGAGTGTCATACATAAATTTAGCTTGCTATAGTGCATAAAATCCCTAATTTATATGAACTATACAAGGAGCAATCACCTTAACACTGAACTGGCGTCATCCCAAAATTTCAGGGAGTTGTAGAGAATGACCCCGAGACTAAAAATCTTCAGTATCTCTGGAAATAATGAATCAAATGATCTCAAAATTTGCAAGCATACACTAGAGAGTAATAACTTTCCAATGAGACCTTAAACACTAGATTTTACGCTTTGTATAGAGAGTAGCACTCTCAGCAAGTTGACTAAATCTAAGGAAGAAGGAGTAGTAAACTAAAGTGCTGCCAAGCAATAAACAAGAAGTATATGTATTGCTTCAAATCATCATGCTACTTAGTGTAAAAATGTTTTGGAGTCTTTATATAGACTCTTGAGTACATGGCCACGCCTTTTCTTCATCAATTTGAATTCGAATTTAGGCAGATTTGTTAATTTGGATTGATTGGCATCTTTTCCTACAATCTGGGAAAATGGAAAATTGAAATCACATCTACATTTTGATTGATTGATTGAGATTCAATCCCAACCACTTCTAACTTGTGGCTTCTAGACCTTTTACTTTTCCCTAATACAAAGTTATATGCTTTGCAACTTACATAAGAGGGTGATCCTATGATCAAACTCTCGATCCAACAAATGAATGCAAATAAAACTCTACAAGGAGTATATGTGGCATCATTCCAATGATGAGTTTGATGAAGATCATGTCCACCTCAAGCATAATGAAAGCTTGTTGTTCCAATAGCTCCCCCTCATGCTAAAGTATGCTTGAGTCTTCAGTCTCTGATAGGTTGAATGTCTATCATAGCTTTGAATCTACAAAGCTTTATCCCATCAAGTGCCTTTGTCATCATGTCTACTATTTGCTTCTCAGTAGGAACAAATGTCAATTTCATTTGCCATAAGCTTCTCTCTTACAAAGTGGTAGTGGACTTCTATCTGCTTTGATTTTGCATGAAAAATTGGATCCACAACCAAATGCATGGAACTTTCATTATCTCCAAGTAGATGAGGTTTGGAACTTGCAAGTCCAAATTTGTATAAAATGTTTTTAACCATATTGCCTCTTGAGTTGCTATGTTCAAACCCCTATAATTTACTTCAGTTGAGGATATATCAATTGTTGGTCGCTTCTTGGACCTCCATGACACTAGCTTTGAACCTACAAATGCTAAGTAACCAAAGGTACTTCTTCTATCATCCTTAATTCTTGCCCAATCTACATCTGAATAGATTTTGATATCCAAATCTGAAGAGTAAGGATAGAATATACCTTCATTGATTGTACCTTTGAGATACTTAAGTACTCTCTTATTTGCATCCATGTGTGGCCTTCTATGTGAGTGCATGAATTGAATAAGCACTCCCACACTATATGATATGTCTGGTCTTGTATGAGTAGCATATATCAAGCTACCTACCAAGATTTGATATTCTTTAATGTCTTTAATTTTCTCACCTTCATAAATACTAAGTTTATTATTCATCTCCAAAGGTGTACCTCCAAGCTTTGTGTTCTCCATTCTAAACTTGAGAAGTAGGTCTTTAATGTATCTTCTCTGAGTGAGATACATCCCTTCATCTATATAAATCACTTGCATACCAAGGAAATATGTGAGCTCACCTAAGTCACTGATTTTGAACTCCTCTTGCATGTGTCTCCTGATCCTTTGAATGCCATGCAGATCATTACTTGCCACAATAATATAATCTACATATACACATTGATAGATAGTCTCATTGTCATCCCTTTTCATGAATAAAGAAGGATCTGAGTTGTTAGGTTTGAACCCTTGATCTTGAAGGTATGTAACCAACTTGTAATTCCAAGCTCTAGGAGCTTGTTTCAATCCATACAATGCTTTCTTAAATATGCAAACATAAGATGCATGATTAGGGTTTCCAAAATCTGGAGCTTGTGACATGTACGCCTCTTCATTTATCCAACCATTTAGAAATGCATTTTTTACATCAAGTTGGAGGAGTCTCCAATTTCTTGCAGCAACTGCACTTATCAATGTTCTGATTGTACTCATCTTTGCAAGTGGTGAGAATGTTTTCTCATAGTCTATACCAAGAGTTTGTAAGCATCCTTTGGCATTTAATCTTTCCTTGTACCTACAAACTTATCCATCTAAGTTTCTTTCAACTTTATACACCCATCTGCAACCAATTACCTTTTGACTGGATGACATTGGAACCAAATCCAAAGTGTCCATCTCCTTCAATGCATCTATTTCTTCTTTCATGGCCTTTACCCAATTAGGGTTTCCTTTTAACTCTTCATAGGTTGAGGGTTCCTCTAAAATTGAGTCTTTTGCCGAGTAGATTGAATTCTTTGTAACAAGTGAGGAATCATATCCATACCTTTCTAGTTGTTTCTTCTCTCTTTTTGATATTCTAGGAGCTTGCTTAGAGCATTATCTACACTCCTACATCTTTGCTTTGCCTCTTGACTTCCATAGTTTGTAATCCTTTTCCCTTTCATCTTGGTAATCATCTGTATCACTTCTTGGATCGTAGACTTGTGTATCATGTTTGCTTCCTAATTGATGAGAATCAGAATCAAGATTGTTGGACCTGTGTATCATGCTTGCTTCCTAATTGATGAGTTACCATTTGTTTTTCTTCATCATACTAAGACCTATGTTCTTCAAGCACAACATCTCTACTTGTGGTGAATCGCTTGGTTGAAGGATTATAGAACCTGTAACCCATCTGAGTTGGGGCATATCCAATAAACACTGCCTTTGTTGCCCTTTCATCTAGCTTACCTCTTATTTGTGATGGTACATGAACATAATCAAAACAACCAAACACCTTGTAATGTCCAAGTCTAGGTTTTCTTCCATGCCATGCTTCATAAGGACTCATGCCTTGAAATTATTTGGACTCTGAAATTCCATTTAATTGAGGAGAGTACCTGGTAGTCACTTCCCTTTTGATACCTTTATCCTACAATAAATCATCAAACTCTTTCGAGAAGTATTCTCCCCCTCCATCAGATGTAAGCTTCTTGAGTGATCTACCTATATGATTCTCCACATGTGCTAGATACTTTTTGAAACAATCAAACATTTCATTCTTACTCTTGATAAAGTATAGAATAGTCCATCTACTATGCTCATCAATAAATGAGACATAATATCTTGAGCTTTTGTGGTTGAATGATTATCTTTTGCCTTTCCAATTTGACATGCATCACACATGTTGATCATGTGTTGCTTTGATATGTTTGGCAGTCCATGTACACTTTGATATCTGTATATAGAGCTAGCCTCTTATGCCACACTTTAAGCTCACTTAGGGTTTGAGACCCAAAGTTGAATAGAGCTATGTTTTTTGTTTCTCCTACTTCAAAAGTAAAGAGCCTACCATGCTTCTCACCTCTGGCTATCTTCTTGAAGCCTTGACATGGATCTTCCAAAAAAGCTCCATGTTGGGTGAACCTAACTTGCAAGCCTTTTTCAACTATTTGGCCCACACTTATTAGGTTTTTAGAGATAGTGGGAACATAGAGAACCTTACTCAGAATGTTTTTCCTGCCATTGCAAGCTTTGACATTACCAATCTTCTCCACATTGTGCTTTGTGTCATCCCCTGTTTGAACTTCATGTCTATGCTTTGGACTTTCCAAATCAGATAGAAGAGCAATGTTGCCTGCAACATGATTTGAACATCTTGAATCTATGTAGAACAATTGATCATCTTCTTTACCTACATTGTGGCTTAGATTCATTAGAAGCAATGAATTTTCATGTGCTTGATCTTCAGAACAATTATTGTAGTCCCTTCTATTATGGCCTCTATTGTGATTGTTGAAGTTGTGTCCACCTCTGCCTCTATTGCTACCATATCCACCTCTTCCACTTCCTTTCTAAGTCTTCCCATTGAACCAATAATTCTGAGTGGTGTGGTTGGTCTTATCACAAATGGCACAAGGTTGAACATTCTGACCTTTGGCTTTGTCATGCTTTGGTCCTTTCTTCTTCCCTTTCCACTTACTCTTGCTTGCGAAGTTGGCTTGGGAAGTCTCCTCTTCATCTCCTTCCTTCTTCTTGCCTTTCAACTTCTTGTCCTTATCTGCATATAGAGCACTAATTGAATTACCATGATAGGATTTACCCTCCTTTATGCTATTGTTGGCCTCTTGATTAAAGAGTTGTCCAAGAAAGATGTTGAAGTCTGGAGTTTGCACATCCATGATGAGATCATAAGCCATGGTGAAGGATTGGCATTGCTTATCACTTCAAATCCCATTGTGAATTTGCCTCATGATAGCCTCTTCTTCAATCAGCTCTCCAATGGGTGCTAATTGATCCGCAACCTCCTTGACCTTGGTAACAAACTCTGTGATGTTTTGTTTAGGTGTCTTCTTCATTTGGTTGAACTCGTTCCAAAGATGATTCTTTCTTGCTTTGGTACTAGCATAAAAGAAAGTCTCTAGGCCATCCCAAGTCTCTTGAGATGTCTTGCATCCTCTAATATGTGGTAATAGAAAGTTAGAGATAGATTTTAGTATGTACGACCTTGCTTGATTATCCCTTCCACATCAAAGTCTGAGCCTATCTGTTTCCTCTTGAGTAGGTCCTCCCGTGGATCTTGGAATAGGCATTGCTTCATCACCTGCTACAATTCCATAAAGATTTCTACCTTGCAAATAGGCCTCAATTCTGATTTTCTAAGTTGCATAGTTATGTCGATCAAGCTTCTCAATCATTGAGGGAAATCCATGACCCATCTTGATCTAGCTCTCTTACCAGTGAAAGAAGTTGGAGAAGCTTGGAGAGGCTTAGAAAGATGAGTTGTCAAGTGGTGAAGTTGTTCATGCAAACCATCATAGGACCAGCCCTAGCTCTTTGGATATTTAAAGTAGATCTTGAAAGATTTTGGTTAGTACAGTAAAACCCAATAGGTACTTTGGAACATTAACAAGGACAAGTTGATGCAAAACAAATAACTTGCACCATGACTAGTGCATAAGAACTTTCTAAAAATGGATAGAAGTTATGACATCAATCACTAAGAGCAACCAAAACATTAACAATTGGAAACATTCCTCTTAAGGGAGTGTCATACATAGATTTGGCTTGCTATAATGCATAAAATTCCTAATTTATATGACTATAAAAGGATCAATCACCTTAACACTGAACTGGTGTCATCCCAAAATTTTAGGGAGTTGTAGAGAATGACCCCGAGACTACAAATCTTCAATATCTCTAAAAATAAGGAACCAATTGATCTAAAACTTTGCAAGCATAAACTAGACAGTAATATCTTTCCAATGAGACCTTAAATACTAGATTTGAAGCTTTTTAGAGAGAACGGCAATCTCTGCAAATCGACTTAATCTGAGGAAGAAGGAGCAGTAAACTAAAGTGGCACCAAGCAATGAACAAGAAGTATATGTATTGCTTCAAATCATCATGATACTTAGTGTACGAGTGTTATGGGTCTTCATATGGACTCTTGAGTACATGGCCATGCCTTTTGTTCATCAATTTGAATTCGAATTCAGGTAGATTTGTTAGTTTAGATTGATTGACATCTTTTACTACAATCTAGGAAAACGGAAATTTGAAATCACATCTACCTTTTGATTGATTGATTGAGAATCAATCCCAAACATTTTTAACTCCTCGCTTCTAGACCTTTTACTTTTCCCTTTTACAAATTTAAATGCTTTGCAACTTACATAAGAGGGTGATCCTATGATCAAACTCTCAATACAACAAATGAATGCAAATAAAACTCTACAAGTGGCATCACTCCAATGATGAGTTTGATGAAGATTATGTCCACCTCAAGCACAATGAAATCTTTTTGTTCCAACAATGACCCATAGTAACTATTAGAGGATATCAATTACAAGTAGTTATAGTGGATGGTGTCTCACACATTAACTTGATGCTTGAACACACTATGGAAAAGCTTGGACTTCAACCATCAAGACCTGACAACTTCATTGCAACATTGGTTGATCAAAGCAGAGTAAGGCCAATGGGAGTGGTCCCCTAAGTTCCAATTGAGGTACAAGGTAACCTCCTTACCTTGGACTTTGTTGTATTTATATTACCATAGGTAGAGGGAGGTTTTCCTTTGTTGATTGGGAGACCTTGGCTAAGGCATGCCAGTGTTGTACATGATTGGGGCAAGGATGCTATGTGGGTAAAACATGAAGGAAAAGATCTTAAACAGATATACTTGGAAGAAGGACCAAACTACCAACGACATACTAGCATGATGCAGTCAGTTGGCATTTGTATGGAACAAGACATGGTGGAAAACCCATAATTGGATTCATATGAGGAAGAAGAAATTTTGGCTTGGTTGGAAGGGGAAAACCCATTCTCTTGCTATGGAGCTTTTCCAAATGATTCGAGTACAGAAGAAGCTTATGAAGACAAAGGGGAGATCATAGAGATTGTTGGATTGGGTGAACCAGTGATAGACCATAGAAGAGGGAAGAAAACTCCTCTTAAGTGCAGCCTAGATAAAGATGATCCGAATATGAAGAAGGAACTTATTTGCAAGGTAAAGCAATCTATTGAAGATATTTCTTTTCCCATTCATGAAATTCATGCAAGGTGGATGCAAGAAAAGGAGGAGCCAATTGATATCCAGAGTACTCCTGCATATGACACTCTGTCTATGTGGGATAAAGTGTTGGAAGATCCCAAAGATAGAGAGGACTCTCTAGCCACATTGATGGATAGGAACCCGATCAAAGAAATTCAATTAGGCACCCAAGAAAAATCTCATCCTATAGTAGTGGCTAGCTAGTTGTGGAGTTACCTAGATATGATTTCAAAGGTAAAATCTTTAATGAAAATTTATTCTGGTGTATTTGCATGGCATTACAAAGATTAAGGAGTACTTGCAAGTTTTGGGGAACACAAGATTCCACTGATTGGAGCAAAACCGATAAGGGGGAAAAGTTACCGATTAAATCCAAAGTATGCTTAGGCTGTCTACTTAGAGATCCAAAAAAATGGAGGATCTTGGGATTATCATTCTAGTGGAACATTCAGAGTGTTTATCTCCCATGGTCATAGTACCCAAAAAGAATACAAACAAAATCCAAATATATATGGATTTAGAGCATGGAATAATATAACAATGTTGGAAGGGTTCCCTATGCCTTTTGCAGAGCAGGTTATAGAAGAAGTGGTTGGACATACATGGTACATCATTTAGTGGTACATCATTTAGTGGGTATAACCAAATATCCATCCACCTGGAGGATAGGGAGAAGACATCCTTCATTACTCCTTGGGGCACATATGTTTATGTTAAGATGCTTTTTGGACTCAGAAATGCCCTAGCCACTTTCAACAAAACCGTGAACCTCATTTTTGGACCTTTACTTTTGGAGGCTTTGCAAATTTTCATGGATATTTTTTCATCCTTCTCATGTACTTGTAATAGTACTCATATGGACAACTTAAATTAACATCTATTTCAAATAAAATATGTTTTCAATAGATGTCGAGAGACAAAATTGAAGTTGAATCCTAATAAGTGTCACTTCTTGGTGACAGAAGGTACTCTCCTGGGACATGTTGTATCTACTAAAGGTATGGCCCCTGACCCAGATAAAATCATAGCCATATTAAAGTTACCCAAGCCAAAATTACCAAAAGAAATTTAGATTTTTTTCGGTAATACTAGCTACCACAAGAGATTTATTAAAATGTATGCAGATATATCTAGGTGATTGGCTAGGCTTATAGGTAAAGAAGTCCCATTCAAGTGGGATAAAGAAGAGGAAACGGCTTATCAGACATTGAGATCCAAGTTGGTGGTTGCACCAATTCTTGTTACACATATTGGTTTAGGATTTTCAATGTCCGTGTAGATGCAAGTGCTTATGCAATGGGAGCAATCCTCACTCAGCACACTGAAGAGTACAAGCTAGATAGACCCATCCAATATGCAAAAAAATATTCAACAAAGAGGGAGGTCTAAGCAATGGTTTTTTCAGTCCAAAAGATCCACCATTACTTGCTATGCAAATGTTGACCTCGTCAAAATGGTGAGATTGCAAGTGATGCACAGGTGGTGCACACATGGTGCACGTGGCCAAGAACATGGTTGCACGGGTAGTGTACAAATAGTTTGTTCACAATGGTTTTGCAGGAAAAGTGGAATGCAGGTTGAAAAATGGTCCTTTTGAAGGGTTTTTAAGTGTTATGGAAGGTCCTGGTGAACCCTCATGCACAGAATTTGCATAAATAAAGGTCAAAAGTGGAAAAGATATGAAGTAGAAATAGTACATGTAGTTAGAATCGTGATCAGAGTGACGGTTTGTGAGCTGAAATTTCAGCATTCATTTCAGCTTTCGTCGAACTAAAGATTTTGCCACATTCTTGTTCTTTAGTGAAAAGGCGGGCAGCAATGACTTGTTTGGCATGCTTCAAGCTAAAGATAAGATTGATGGGACCAACTATTCAATGTGGTCTTACATGATGAAGCATGTTCTTGTTGCAAAAAAACTTTGGAACATAGTGGCAGATGTAGATCAAAGATCTGCAAGTTCTTCTACTTCACAGTCTACTATCACAGATGGAGCTTCTTCTTCAAGTATAGTGGTTTCTCCTTCTCCATCTACACAGGAGCAGCTTAGATGGGATGGAAAGATTCTCAAGTTCATGCATACCCTATCATATATGCATTTTTTGTAATTTTTCCTATCTCGTGTTTGCATTTTGTGCTAGGCTTCATTATGGTTGAGTTCGTCCATGACTTTCGAAAGTGATAGAAACTTAGTTTGCAGAGATTCTTGTGAATTCATGCTTGTGTGTGCATTTTGGGGTGCATGTGTGAGCATGTATTCACTTTGAGTTCTATAACCACTATTGGGCATTGATGAAATTAGTGGGGATGTTATAATATTAAGTTGATACTATGCATAATTGAGATTATACACTATATAGTACTTTTGGTGACTACCATGAGCTTATAATTGCACTTTCATTTGAGGGTGAATTTGGGGTTTTTATGGATTAATTTCTTGGAGTAAATAAGGTCTATAAAGGTTCCAAATCCATCCAATCAAGTTGTTTTCGTGAAGATCTAAGAAGAATGGATTAGTAAATCCAAGTCCATTAAAAGAACCATATGATGATTTCGAGTCGGTTTCAAACTTTTAGATAATTTCTTGATTTTGAAACATGCTTGGGTATATCATGGAAGAGATACTTGAAGTAGAAATTGTTTAGAAAGTCATGAGAATAGAAAAAATTGATTAGCTTAATGCATAGATCCTTTTGAAAATTTTTAACAAAAAGTTATTAAGTAAGATTGATGGAATTATGTAGCTAGATTTTTAGATATACATCATCCTCATGTATATGTTGAATGTAAGTATGGTGGTATGCATACTAGATCTTGCATGGATCGAGGTGTAGGAAATATGGTATGGGACATTGCACATCTATTAGTCTTGCTAGGAGGTGTTGAAGTGGTTAAAGTATGTAGAGTTCAAGAATTTTCAAGAGATCTTCATGCTTAGGTAAATTGTTAAGTCTTAGGATTTTGCAAGAGATCTTCCCAAGGTAAGTATTCAGGTTTGTGCAAGTCCCTTCATGCACATAGATATGGAATTTGAGTTCACTTGCATCCACTTCAAGTAAGAATGAGTGACAATAAAGAGAGGGAAGAACAAGAATTTGGAATCAATCTACTCTCAGTTTGGTAATTTGTTTCACTTGAAAGATAGCTTTGCTAATTCGTTTCACTTTAATAATTTGTTTCACTTGAAATTCGAAAGATAGCTTTCTTGAGGTAAGGACTACCAATATTGCAAGTCTCATGACATTTGGTTGAGTGTGTATATATATGAGTGTTCAAAGTTCTTAGAAAATCACTTTTAGAAATCATTTGATATTGTTAAGAATTTTTGCATATTCTTACTCTACACGTCTAAAAATTTAGGAAAGGAGTCATCAAACATAAAAAAAAGATAAAAAAGCTGCAGAAAAAGCAAAGAATTTGTTTTTGCCCTATGTGGGGAATCACGTTAAGGAGGAGCCATTGCAATTTTGCACAACCATAGTGATTGTCAGGAGGCTTTGCAATCATCCATATATGAAAAGAAACTTTGTTGGCTAGGTGATTTTCACCATTGTGATCATCCATCACGATTGCCTTGGGTCATTGGCCATCATGATTGGTAAATTGGTTTAGGACATTGGCATCGTGATTGAGACATCATGGTTGCTCACATAACCAAGCATTGCCATTGTGTCTCGAACATTGTGATTGCTAGTAGCTATCATGTGTTACCCTCACATGGCTCTCAAAGCAATTTTGAGGGTTCATGGGGATTGCAATACCCTCCGATGTTACAATAGCTCTAAGATATGATTTCCTAGGGAAATTGTATTTTTTGTGGGATTTTGTTTTGAAATTTTTGCATATTTCTAATCCTTTTCATTTGTTTTATAGGGATGTAACCTCAAATTGAGTGTGCAACACTTGGAAGCACAATATCTTTCAAATGAAGGTTTCTAGATGAGGTATCATGCTACTTGGCATCTCTCAAGAAATTCAACTTCCAAAGAAGGTATCTAACTACTCTTGCTTGTCAATTTCAAGCCACCAGAACAAACACCTCATTATTTGTATTCTTAAATCATTGAAAACACAAAATGACCACTAAAAACCCTAAAAAAATGATAACTAAGGAAATAAAGCTTTAAAAAAAGTGAAATGTAAGTATGCACATAAGAGCTCTTCATACAATAGTGCAATAGTTAAACCTTCAAGTCACCTCTCTTCAAAAGAGAGCGTGACTCAATTGCCTTCTAAGATGCTCAGATGGATAATAACTTGGAACGCATGGCTTGCTCTAGTGACATACAAGTACAAGCTATGAGCAAAGAATTCATGTCTCAGATTGAGAGTGAGCATCACATTACTCTTGAATTTGTGTGTACCAATGCTCATGAAGTTATGGTCTATTTAGATGGACTAAATTGCAATGTGATTTGGTTGCCATTCTCCAATAGATCTATTCCACGGAAGAAGGTCATTACCTAAAATAATAAAACATCACATATTTGATATTTGATAATCTCGATCTCATCAATGATATGGGAGAGTTAGAGACTAAGAATGGGGCTAATATTGAGGAGGTAATCATCTACACTCTGTAAAAGCTTCCCCCGCTCTGTAGGATTCGGGGGATCCCGTGGGCACTAGTCCCCTTCTTTTGTATTTATCCTTTGGACACACATTGGTAGGAATTACGTTGACTTGGCTCCAACCACTATACGTGGACATCTTTTAGATGAGATTACTAGTGAGTTTTGAAAGAAAGAAGTTATACATGATACCTCTTCTCAGATCCACACAGAAAAACAATATAGTCATGAAACTATAAGACTAGTTGCTTGTAGATTTAATGTTGATATATTTAGGTAATGATGTGTGTGAACACTCTAGGACTGCCCGGGCACTTTTTTCCCTCTTTAGGAGGTTTTCTTCCCCAGCTTGTATATATGCCTATTTCCCTAAAGGGCTACTTATCTTTTGTACATTCTCTAGTAATATATTCAGTATTGTGTGTTGTGCTCCAAGCTTCTTCTTCTTCCTTGTGTTGTTTGCGTGCTTCCACAGACATCTAACTCCAACAGTTGGTATCAGAGCAGGTCATCGCTTCATCTAGGGCGCCGTCGACACTCCTCCGGTGGCAGTCTCAAAATTGCATGAATTTTGATGAGTATACTCAACATGTTTTCGAGATCAAAACAGCTTTGCTGTGTCATGCCGAAATCACGATCTGAGCTCATTTCGGCCTTCGAATGCACTATCGTAGTGTTTGTGTAGGCTATATCGACTTTTTGTGCCAAAGGTATATAACAGTTTCTGTTTGCTAGTATAAGCATCTCGAAGTCTGCTACAAGTCTAGTAGAACTCGTCTGCATCAACTTTTTGAGATAGAGTCAATTTTCTGCATCAACGTATTTTAGTTACTGGCCATGACTGAAAGTAGTGATGTATTCCGTATGTTGGTTGTTGAGGATAAGTTGGATGGTACCAACTACCCGTTATGGGCTTATATGATGCGACATGTATTGGTTGCAAAAGGATTGTGGAACATTGTGTCGGGTGTTGAAAAACGTCCTATCACACCTGCAACTATTACAACTGCAGGTACATAAGTTGATGCAGAAGGTGTCAAAAATGATGATATTCTGCATATTCCTGTTCATGTTGCGGTTTTTGCTACACCTACTCCAGAGCAAATTTGTTGGGATGGCAGAGATGCCCAGGCACATGCATTGATAGCTTTGTCTGTCAAACGTGCCATTATTCCTCACATTCACTCTTGCAGAACAGGTAAGGATGCTTGGGATACACTTACCACATTGTACCAAGCTAGGAATGAGGCTCGTGTTGCTTACCTCCAAAAACTGTTGGAGAGTGAGCACATGAATGAAGGTGATTCTATGGACAATTTTCTAACAAAGATCAAAGACTTGAAGGAACAATTGATTTCTGCTGATGAGGTTATACCAGATAGCTCACTTGTGCAGACCGTTTTGAATGGTCTTCCTGATTCATATCAAAGTTTTGCTTCTACTCTTCGGTTAATGATGAAAGGCAATCCAAATGCCTTGTCATTTGAGGAGTTAGTCTCTGTTCTATTGTAGGAAGATCAGTCCAGGAAGAATAGGTCCATTATGCATGTTGCCGATCAAGATTTCCTGGCTAGTCAAAAGGGCAAAGGAAAATGGAACTCTTCAACTAGTAAGATGAAATCTGCAAATGTTGCACATTCGAAAAAGGAAGATAAAGATGAGAAGAAATCAGAAAAGCAAAAATTGTTTTGCAAGTACTGTGAAGGGAATGATCATATCACAAAGAACTGTCCAAAACTGGCTGCTAAAGAGGCAAAGAAGAAAGAGGCTCGAATGATTGTTGCAGAGGCCTCTACACCAAAAAACAGAGTCTACTAATCTTGTGCAGGAAGAAGAATGGGCGTTTACTACTGTCTACAGTTTTGACCCATCTTCTCATGAGCAGTGCATGTCTGCAGTAGAATCAGATGTTTGGTACTTTGACAGTGGGGCGACCAAACATATTACCTCGCAGGGCAGTTTCTTCTCTTCACTCGAGCCTGCCCCTATAGGGAATACTATTACATTTGCCAACAACTCCTCTTATCCTGTTATGGGAGTTGGTAAGATCATTTTGACTACTTCTGATGGTAGCTCTTTCACTTTGTCAGATGCTTTATTTGTGCCAGGGATCAAGAAGAACCTGTTATTAGTTTTTGCATTAGCCAAGATTGTCTTGGTTGTGAAATTTGTTGATGACAGGTGTACAGTTCATGATCTGTCAAATGGCAATGTGATTATTGATTCTGGCATTTTATGTCATGGGCTGTATAAGCTCATAGACTATGAAAGATCTGTAAATGATTCGGCATGTTCAATACATGATTCTCAGGCTATGTCAGATGCAAAGCTTTGGCATGCACGCTTTGGTCATCTAAATTTTGCTAGTTTGCTACGCCTGCAGAAATCTGAAATGGTGTCCTCTTTGCCCAAACTTGAGGCACCTGGAAAACATGTTTGTGAAGGTTGTATTTTGGGCAAAATGAAGCATTCGTCCTTTCCAAAAGATGGTTGACTTCAAGCTACTTAGAAATTGCAACTTGTACATAGTGATGTTTGTGGTCCTATGCAAACACCTTCTTTTGGGAATTATCTTTACTTCGTGACTTTCATCGATGATTTTTCGAGGCATGCATGGGTATATCTATTGAAAGCAAAGTCCAAAGTGTTCATGTGCTTCAAACAGTTTTTGGTTTTGGCTAAAAATCTGTCAGCATGTAAAATGGGCACCCTCCGTTCCGATCGAGGGGGGGGAATATATGTCTTCTGATTTTAATGCATTTTTGGCTGAACATGGGATAAAACACTAGTGATAGTGTCGTATACACCTCAACAGAATGGAGTTGTTGAAGGAAAGAACAGGTCACTTATGGAGATGGTGAGGTGTATGGTCACAGGCTTTAGCACATAGTTTCTGGCTTGAGGCTGTCATGTGTGCAGCATATGTACTTAACAGGTGTCCCACTAAAGCACTACAGTCTATCACTCCATATGAGGCTTGGCATGACCGCAAGCCATCTGTTGCTCATTTGCGTGTTTTTGGTTGTTTGGCATATGCATTAGTGCGCGAACAGCATCGCAAAAAATTGGATGATAAAGCCGTAAAATGTATTTTTGTTGGGTACATTTTCTGAAAGTAAAGGTTGTCGTCTATATCATCCATAGACTAAACACATTTTGGTTGGTCATGATGTCATTTTTGTGGAATATGCTATTCAGCCATTGCTTTCATGTACTAAGGAGACATCTGTTAGCTCCAAAGACATGTATGATACTTTGCTGCCTCTTTTTACAAGTGGACAGTCTAGTCCTGGTCCTAATGAGGCAACTTCTCAGCCTTTGCAAGTTTCATGTGATGATGTAGATCATTCCATTTTTGATGCAGATTTACATGATGCACTTGTTGATGAGAGAACAGACATTGAGGAGGCAAAAACTATGCCAAAATGGCTAGTGCAGACTTTGTGTGACAACAAATTAGATGCACCTCTAACATATCATACTCAATCAAGCTCTCATAGTGCGTGTTTTGCATCAGATTGCTATGTTATGGCTGCATCTAGCCTTTGTGATGAGAATGAGCCTATTTCATTTGAGGAAGCACAAAATTCAGAAAATTGGATGGCTACTATGCAATCTGAATATGATGCTATAATGAGAATGGTACTTGGTCTTTATGTGACTTGCCTCTTGGCAAGAAGGCCATTGGGACTAAGTGGGTATACAAGTTGAAGCGTAAGCCTGATGGTACAAGTGACAGGTATAAGGCTAGACTTGTTGCAAAAGGTTATGCACAGGAAAGAGGCATTGATTTTGATGAGACCTTTGCACCTACTTGCCAAATGACTACTGTTCATAGCATTTGTGCACTTCCATCTCATCATGGTTGGAATGTACATCAATTGGACATTAAAACAACATTTTTGAATGGTGACCTGCATGAAGAAGTGTATGTTTTTCAGCCCCATGGCTTTGTGCAGAAAGGGCATGAAAACCAGGTGTGCAATTTAAAGAAGGCATTATATGGTTTAAAGCAAGCACCACGTGCTTGGTATGAGAAGATACATGCCTATCTGATTGCACATGGTTTTGAGAACAGTCCAACTGAAAGCACCTTATATGTTAAGCGTGCTAATGATGTGCTTCTGATCATCGTTGTCTATGTTGACGACATGTTGCTCACTGGTCCTGTTGAGAAGCATATTGCTGATTTTAAGGCTGATTTGCATGCCTCATTTGAGATGTCTAATTTGGGGCATTTGCATCACTATTTGGGCATTCAATTTATGCAAGTTGATGGTGGAATGCCTTTATGTCAAATGAAATATATTGACACATATTGCAGCGTTTTGGCCTTGAAGACTTTAAGCCTATTGCCACTCCTATGGAGATAGGTTTACGATTGAGTCTTCATGATGCTGGAGATGCATTTGATGTTGTTCTCTATCAGCACGCTATTGGATGCTTCATTTACTTATGCATTACTCAGCTAGATATTCAGTTTGTTGTCTCACAGATGAGCAGGTTTATGCATTGCCCAGGAGTGAAGCATTGGCAGGCAGTTAAGCGCATCTTTTGCTACTTGAGTGGTACTCGGCTACTTGGGTTGTTTTATCCCAAGGGGGGATCACTACCGCTAGATTTGCATGCTTTTTCTGACTTTGATTGGGCTGGTTGCTATGACACTCGTGTGTCCACTAGTGGCTTTTGCTTCATGCTTGGTAGCTCATGCATATCTTGTTTGAGCAAGAAGCAGCCTACTGTGACCCCTTCCATTTGTGAGGCTGAGTATAGGGAAACTTTCACAGCAACTGTTGAGCATGTGTGGCTCAAACGCCTTATGGCTGATTTGGGTGTTGGTCAGTCTTCTGCCACCACCATCTTCACTGACAGTCGGAGCACATTGGCAGTTGCAAGGAACCCTCTGTTCTATGCTTGCACTTAGCACATTGAGGTGCATTATCATTATGTCAGGGAGAAGTTCTTTGCTGGGGAGATCAGCTTGGCATATGTGCCCACACAGGAGAACATTGCAGACCTTTTCACGAAGACTCTACCTAGGAAGAAATTTGAAGCTTTCCATAAAGCTTTGGGCTTACTTCATTTTGTGGAGTGATTTCCACATAGCTTGGCACTTCCTTATACCTGAGTGCCAGCTCCTTGTTCACTGCATCACTCCCAAGGGGGATTTGTTGATATATTTAGGCAGTGATGTGTGTGAACACTTTAGGACCACCAGGGCACATTTTTCCCTCTTTATGAGGTTTTTTTCCCTCGGCTTGTATATACGCCTATTGCCCTAAAGGGCTACTTATCTTTTGTACATTCTCTAGTAATATATTCAGTATTGTCTGGTATGCTCCAAGCTTCTTCTTCTTCCTTGTGCTATTTGCATGCTTCCGTATACGTCTAACTCCAACATTTAAGTAGTATGTAGATAGATGTTTCATAAAGGAGCTTCCTTCCCAAGAAAAGCAAATTTTCCTCTTCTTGGATCGTTTGTTTAGAAGTGAGTTGCTAGTATTAATCTATATAAATCGTTTATAGACTCTAGATGCATGTATAAAAGAATGCATAAACTTGAAAGGCAACTTAGCAAAAGATCTTAAACTTTCTCAAGTACAAGAACAATGGGACTCTTGCACCTATCCTCTATGTACGAGCTTGCCAACATGGTAGCTAAGAAAATTGGGAACTCAACAACCATTCGGTAATCAAGCATACCAAGGTGCACTTCAATGCATGCAACCACTTGAAGATGTTATCAATCTTGAGGAGACCATCCAATATGAAATCGTATTTTTGATAGAGCCTAACCACCACCCATGGAGAGAATAGAGCCATAGTATTGAAAATATTCCACACATACCATGGTTGAATATCATTACAATCCACAATATGTCAGACAATCTTATGCATATCATCCAACATTGTATCAATATGCACCCCATGAACCACCAATTTGTCCTAATGGGCAATAACATGCCTAGGCGACAAATGCGGCAACAAGAACTTAACTTGCCTTACTTTTGTCCTAAGGCAGCAACCTCCTCCATCTCAAAATGTGTTCCTATGAAATATACCAATCAAGAAGATACTAAAGCCATAGTACCTATATTGTCAACAACCCCTCCAAAAGTGCAATACCTATATCATCAAAAACCCCTCCAAAAGTGCAAGAACCTACTTATAAGTATCTTGGAAGACATTAATATTATTATGAAGAACCACAACAAGATTTCTATTGTTCATTGGTCCCTATACTATGGTTAAGATTCACATTTGAGTCAAGGACAAGAGGGAACTTACTATAATGTGTGGTACACCACAGTTTGACCTCCTTTTAGTGTGAGTTATGTAGGTATCTTGTTAGAAATGTAATGGGGACCACTTCATTTGCAATTTTTCTCATCCTTAGAATTAACAATTGAGTATTAGAATTGAGTATAGATGTTGTCTAGATTGCACGAAAGAGCATTTCTTTCTAGATTTCCCTATGAATCCTACTAAGGAAATATCATCTAGATAAATATCATAGAGATAGTACAAATAGCCTATGCAAGCTATGATACATTAATCCTAGTGCATGCAATGACTAGAGACCAAGACTATTGGCTCATCAACTCAGGTAAATGAGCTTTTGGGACTCGCATAGGATGTGGATTCCATGGGATATGAGGTACAGTAAAGATAATCATTGGAGGTACAAGTTGTGGATCGGCACAACTTATCTCATGAGTATGTAATGCAAAAGCTTTTCCATGATTTTTAAATCTTCCTCATTATATGAATCGCATGTTGTTGCATCCATATGCGTTCCACAAGTGGCTAAACCTTCGCCCATGAAACAGGGACGGATGTCCATAGAGGTAACACAATATAAGCACATTTTTATTAATTGAAGCTAAACATAATCTTGAATTCAACAGCTCATATATGCAGTATGTGATGAATCTTTTGTCACGAGGAAGGAGATAAGGAAGAGAGCTCACACACACACACTCACTCACAAGGAGAAGCACACACACAGATTGAGGCAAGGAAGAATGATCTTCTTCTTCTTCTTCTTCTATTACATAAAAGGAATGTACAAGAATGACCTAAAAACAAGAATACAACAAGTGCAATATATAAAGATCAGTACATACAGAAAAACCTAATATCCGCGAATGAGTGAGCTGGCAAGAAACAAATGTGCCATCACTCTCGGTAGATAAATCTAATAAATCTCAATGAAGTATCCCTGACATATATTGGTATGACCACTATACATGTCAGAGAACCGAAAAACTGATACGTGTCATCCTGGATCATCACATGTTGAGCTTGATATCTCAACACTCCCCCTCAAGCTCAACGCCATACCCTGTAATCCAAGCATCTTCCGAAACTTCTTCAACTTCTCAGCTCCAAGTGCTTTGGTGAAAATATCAGCAACCTGCTCATCTCTTCTCACATAAACAAGATCAATATCACCTGCTAATACCTTCTCTCTGATGAAGTGATAATGTACCTCGATATGCTTTGTTCTAGCATGGAAAACAGTGTTTTGTGCTAACTGTATGCTGCTAAGATTATCACAATAGATAGTGATAGGCTTTTGCACTTCCACACCTAAATCTGCAAGTAACATCTCCAACCATGATGCCTCACATGCTGCCATTGCAGCACCTCTATACTCAGCCTCTGTACTCGACAAAGCAACAGTGGGTTGCTTCTTGCTGCTCCATGTAATAGCTGCACCTCCAAGTGAGAAAAGAAAGCCACTAGTAGATCTTCTATCTGCAGTGGAGTGTGCCTCAGAGCATCCAAATGTGGCTTCCTAGGAACCTACATAAACTGACTTTCAAGTCCAACAGTATAACTTAGATCAGGCCTTGTAATTGTGAGATATATAAGACTTCCCATAATTTTCCTGTACATAGTAGCATTTTCCAATGCTTCACCTGATGTAGTATCCAATTTCAAATTTTGATCTAATGGCATAGAAATTGGCTTACAATCAACCATACCATACTTTTGCAGCATATTCAAGGCATATTGCCTTTGCAACACACATATACCTGTTTCTATATGTATAAACTCAATGCCCAAGAAATAGCGTAGCACACCAAGATCTTTCATGTCGAATTCCTGCATAAGAAGTTTCTTTACCTCTTTGATGCTTTCTTCATTATCACCACCTACAATCAGGTCATCAACATAAATAGCCACAATAGTGATGCCATCATCAGCCTTCCTTGCATATAGTGAGTGATCTGTACCACACATAGAGAACCCAATGCTGGTTAAGTAATCAGCAATCCTTGCATGCCATGCACGAGGAGCTTGCTTCAGCCCATACAAAGCCTTTTGCAACCTGCAAACATATTCTGGATGCTTTGAATCTTCATATCCTTGTGGCTGGTCCATATATACTTCTTCCTATAACTCACCATGTAGGAAAGCATTCTTCACATCCATCTGATGCAAAGTCCATCCTTTTGTTGTAGCTAATGCAACAAGTGTTCTGACAGTAGACATTTTAGCTACAGGGCTGAATGTTTCCTCATAATCAATGCCATATGTTTGTGCATAACCTTTAGCTACCAATCGTGCTTTATACCTGCTTATGCTACCATCAGCATTATGCTTTACCTTGTAAACCCATTTGCAGCCTATGGATTTCTTTCCTTGTGGCAATGGAACCAGCTTCCATGTATCATTTCCATAAAGTGCAGCCATCTCCTCATCCATAGCTTTTTCCTAATCTGCATTACCAATTGCATCTTCAAACAAAGAAGGTTCAGCATCTTGTATTACCTTTGTCATGTAGGCACAATGGCAAGCCATGTAACTATCATATGTCAATCGTTGGACTGAATTACGCATCCTCCCAGATCTTCTTGGTCCTGGGTCACTTCCTCTTGTATCATCTCCATGTGCCCTTCTTACTCCTGGAGTCTTCACAGAGGGCAATCCAAGTTCCTCATCAATACTCTTTTCTGAACCACTTAAATCTCCATCAACATCTTCAAAACCTGCACCTGTTTTACTACCAGCAGAAAGCTTTTCTTTACCTTTCTTGGATGTATTTGATGAATTTGCTGGACTGAAATTTACACGCAATCTTCCACTCCATGGTTTTGAGTTGGAACTACTGCTTGGTGATGCATCCGGTGTCGGGAAGAAGGAGGTCGTGGCAGGAAGCCGGTGCATGGGGTTGGATCAGCCCCCTCTCTGGTGCGCCGTTCCCGCTGTCCTGCGAGCGGCGTCTATGCGCTGGGCGCCTCGCCTGTGCTCTCCGGAGCATGCGCGATCCTCGTAGGGTCCCTTGCCCCTCGGAAGTGTCGAGACGTGGGACCGTGGGCATCGAAAAGAGACAATGGGGGTACCGCAGTGATACACGTGATGTAGATCAAGCTCGAAGATACAATCGGAAATGAAAGTGAAGCCTCCAATAAAATGAATGATACAAACAGGCCGCTACAGTGCGGGCCAGTGGTACAATAAAACCGCTACAGTGCAGTGCGATGATACAATATGAAAGCCGCCGCTACAGTGCGGGCCGATTAGTGTATACTAGATCCCTCGCTAGAGTGCGAGAAATCGCCTACAAAATTCCGCTTCGGTCTTCGCGGTCCAAACTTTTCTTTAGGTCTTCGATCCGCTCTTTTCTTCAAGTATCCTCCGCAATGGCCTTCCTTCTCTTTACTTCAGATAATCAAAAATCGCATAAACCTGGAGGAGACGATCCACAAGGGCAATCCACAGGGTGGGGCGAATCATGTTAATATATTTCAAAAATAAATAAATCCTTTTAAAATAATTCATTACTTTCCATATCTGCTCAACATTTTCTCATAGCAAGTTTACTTTATGGATAATTTTTAGATATTTTCGATGGAAACGGATGCCTCAATCTATATTATTACTCTATGTCATATATTATCTTGAAATGCGAGCTCAAATGGAAGGCTATGATACATTTTGTTTCGTTCTCTCTCGTGTGTCCATAAGTCGCCATATCTCTCTCTCTTTCTCTCTCATCGACATTGTTTTCCTCCATCCTCTGTCGGCTAGTGTTGCCATGTCAAATCCCTCATCTCTGAATTCTGCTGCGCTTATCTCTTCGCCGGCTCCTAGATTCTCTGCGTAACTCCGTTGAGTGTTGTGCGCGTGCACACGCAAGCTGCCAAGGCCTCTCTACTCTCTCTGTCGGCGCACAGACAGCCACGACCCTTATCTCTCTCTATGTGGCAGCACAGCAGCCAACAGCGCTGCCGCTTATATCCTCTTCTTGCTCTCTGACGCGGAGCAGGCTCCACCGACATAAGTCTCTCTCTCAGCTTCAGTAGTGACACCCCCTATCTGCCCGTTTTCACGCGTGCACGCCGACTCGGACTCTCTCCCGCCTCCTAGATTCTCTGCGCCTAAACTTCTGCCGACGGCTCTATGTGTGTCTCTCTCCCTCTCTCTCACGACCGTCTATTTCTCTCTCTCTCTCTCTCTCTCTCTCTCTCGTGCGCGCTGCCGCCATGGGGGGGAGAGATTTCCTCTCTCTCTCCCTCTCTCTCACGACCGTCTATTTCTCTCTCTCTCTCTCTCTCTCTCTCTCTCTCTCTCTCGTGCGCGCTGCCGCCATGGGGGGGAGAGATTTCCTCTCTCTCTCGTTTTCTCTGACGTGCGCGTAGCCGCCTGAATCTCTATCTCTCTCTGCGTCGCGGCGTGGCCACCATCCAGACCCGATTCTCTCTCTTGTGTGCATAGCCTCATAGTCAACAGACTCTCTCTCTTCTAGTCTCCCCGCCCGAGTACGCCAGAGGCCAGACAGAACTTTTCACGCGATGCACAGCCAACAGGCGCATATCTTCTCTCTCTACAATCTCTCATGAACCGCTTTCTCATCTCTCTCCTCCGGCTATCTGACAGTACCCGCAACATACTGACCAGTAGGCGAGCAATTCTTTGCATATCTCTTCCTCTCAATAGTATAACGCATATATCTCTCTTTTACAATGACAAATTGACTCTCTCTCGTGACTCTAGAGCTAGGCGCTGTCTCTCGTACGATGTGCTTCTCTCAGAGTGCGCCGCCTCCAAGTTAGCCATCAAAGATTCTCTCGTCTGTCAGATATGTAGCATGCGCGGAAAACTCTTGCACCGACCATGCTCTCTCTCATAAAACATACAATTCTTTTTTTTTTTTTTTTTTTTTTTAAATGGAGGTTCGGCCGAGGCCTACTCCCCCTGACTTTAATTTGAAAGAGAAACAACTGTACAATGAAGGGCATAGTACCCATGGGACCCCCCTTATCCCACAAGAACAGGGGCAGACAAGGTGAACGGCCCGAAGGCCCATACATCGAGGTGGACGGCCCGAAGGCCCAACTGGTTAACGCCCGAAGGCCGGATTTCGCGCCCGAAGGCGGATTACACTGTCCCGCAGCGCAGGGGGGTTGAACCCTCGCCCCCACCTCAAGAGGCGAGGGACCCAACCAATCGACCTGGCGTCTTGGGACAAAAAAACATACAATTCTATAGTACATGGAAAGGTGCCACTTAAGACGACCCGGGATCCTCACATACAGACGCAAGAAATGAGCTCTATTGCTTGAAGCCATGCATAGTTAAAAAAATGGGAGAAGCATGCATCAATCTTTCTATAGACAAGAAGAACATGAGCAAGAACATGAAAAGCATGGATGAACAACAATAGACAAGGAGTCATACTTGGAGGAGACGATCCACAAGGGCAATCCACAGGGTGGGGAAGAAACAAATGAGTTTGGACTTATTTATAGGCCCCTCCCTAGGACTTCCTTCTAGAAGGTTCTAACCTTCTCAATGAACTTTCCATTTTTGGCAGTCTTTTAATTTTTCCCTAGACTAAGGTTTTGATTTCACACTGGATATTCACAATTTAATTGGTTTTTAGGGTTTGACCTACAGAAACCGCCATTTCCAAGGGTCCGACATAGGGTTTTGGGTCAGGAAATTTAGGATTTTGCTCACAATTATCTCAAGCTCGTCAATTTAATAGTTTTAATTACAATTTGGACTTAAACTCCAAGGGTTTCCAAGGGTTCAAATCCGATTTTCAGGGGCTAAAACCACATTTTTAGGGGGTTTGAAGAGGTTTTTATGGGTCTAATGTCTGTTGTTTGTATACACGGGTCTAACACACATCTCAAACATGTTTTCGCATCACACCATCAATCAATTTTGCCAAATTATGCATGAAATATACCCCTCTTTAGTCAAAACATCACACAAAAACTCAAAAACAGAATGTTCCATATCGATGTTGTTGTGGCCTATTATTATGAACTTCAAAAAACATATTTTGGAACTAATCTTGCTGAGCTATACAATCATTCTTGTATCATTGTTCATCCAAGGTAGACCATAATCACTGATTAATGATTTTTATATCCTATGTGTGAATAAGTCCTTTATCATTGATTTTTTCTCCCAAGTTGGGAGAGTAAATCTCTCTAACAGCAAGATATTTATGATGTGAGTTATGCATATAGATATGCAGGTCTCTTGTTCCGTTGTTAGTCTCTTGGATTACGAGCATGGTATCTTCTTAGTTTGATATCATTGACTTGCCGAAGTAGAAAACTCAGATATGGCATACATTGGTTTGTGCAAGGCTACACATGTATGTGCATCGAGATGCACAGAGACCTCATGACATGCCCGACTAAAATAAAGCAAGCTTATGATCTGAGTGTTCGACCAGTTCAGACAAATGTGAAATCAAACATCATTTGGTCACTCGTGTATTAGGCCAAAGATCTGAAGTCTATACTTAAGAATAAGTTCATGTTCTATATTAAACAAGTGATCTACTTAGCCTAATGATTACGTCTCAAGGTTGTGAAGGAAGAGGTATTGGGTTTAACCCCCATGGGGAACATGGGGAGAGAGTTTTTCCAAAGAGCTCTATAACTTTCTAACTCAAGTTGATGTGAGTCAACTTGAGTCTAGAGAGACTTTACTCGAGTGGTGTTCCTAATGGTTAGTTCTTTGCTGTGAGCAAAGAACTTAAGATTGACAATTCCCAAGAAACTTAAAGCTAAATATTTTGAGAGAAGTGGCCTACATTGGAAAATTTTCATTTTGGATTTGACTTGGTAAAGTTAAAGTATGTTGACCACAAGTAAATGGAAAATATTTTCTTGCATGCCACATAGGATTTTTCAATCCCAATAGGACAACGTATTCCTCTAATTGGGTGAAAAACTCAAGTAAATGTTGGTTGGGAGTGAATCATAATACAAATATCTAAGTTACATGTTTAGGACAATGAGACTTCTAGTTTTCCGAATCAAATTCAAGTGAATCAAGAGTTCTCAAAGTCTTGTCAGGGATAAGAATTCCACCTTAGATACTACATCCATGCACCAATGATGCCCAAAAATGGACTAGTAATTTGAATGTATCCAGTTCACATTTTAGTGCCCAAATAACACATAGTGAAAATAATGAATTGGCCAAGGATGTTATTTTGATCCAACCTTATTATTCATTCCCTACTTTGCACTTAGATCAATTTACCAAGTGCAAAACTAGATGGTGTTTTGAAAAATTTGCAGAGGGATCCCACAATAGAGATGAAACATTTTCTTATTAGAACATGAGGCTTGTTTGGGATCCTACACAGAATATATATAGATTTATTATCAAGGACAAAAATCTTTTCCAAGGAGGCAAGAATATAATAAAGTAATTCTATGATCTAAGTGTTCGATCAATTCAAATAGATATGAAATCAGACATTTTTAGGTCACTTGTGTGTATGGCTAAAGATCTAGAGAGGAGGTCTTGGGTTAAACCACCATGGGGCGCATGGGGAGAGAGTTTCACCCAAAGAGATCTAGAGCCTTATAACTCAAGTTTGCATGAGTTAACTTGATTCTAGAGAGACTTTACTCAAGTGGTGGTCCTAATAGTTAGTTGTTTGCATGAACCATGTGTATGGATATGGATGCATTGGTCTGCTATCAGACTATAGCTTGTAGATTTTATATATGATATGTAATCTATGAGAACATGAGTAGTGCGTTATGGAAAAGACTACATGATATGTTGGGGAGTTAGATGCCTCATGTGAGATGTAGGTTGCATCAACACTTTTGATGTTGGCACTATGGTTATGATTGGATGATGACTTTGAAGGTTGAAGATTGAAGAAAAAGCTGCAAACAAATTAGGTGGTATTCTTTTATGAAATCTACTTCAAGTTTTTTGTATTAAGCACATCATTTGCATTTATGAAATTTTAAAATTAAGAAATATGGAATATGAATTGTCAAATTATGAAGTGATATTATTTGACCAAAGTAAGGATACAAATGTTTGAATTTTGTGTTTCAAATCTTTATAAATTTAGTTGTGATATGATAGAACAAAAGAATTTTGAAATTTTATTCAAAAGAGGAGAGTAAACTTGTATGAATATGAGCATATAGATGCATGACCCATGTCTGTGTCAAATCCTAATTCTTGCTCTTACATGCATCTAGATCTTTAGATCGAAAGAAGGGGTTAAGTCTTTCCTCTTAAAACAAAAAAGTTACGAATGTAAACAAAAAAAATATATGACAAACGGAAGTTTATACCTTCTTCTACCCCAAAAAGGTATTTACGAATTTCACCTACATGAAACTGATACTGATAAAGTTGAAGATGGAACAAATTTATGAAGCCATTATGAAGGCTAGCTGTGCAAAACACTTCTAGTATTGAAAATTGGGCAAACAAGGCAGATGTCTGGATGAGTAGAGTTAGTTGAATTTCCTTGATATGTATGATTGTATATATGTGATTATTTACATAGGAAGAAATCTAATTTTGAATGAATGAATGATGAGATTTGTTTCTAGACCATCACTACTAGAACTATACATGATTTTGAACCTAAATTTAAATATTGTTGACTGAAACAGTTGTTAGTAGAGCTTTAAATTTGATATTTTCATTGATCATATTTTGAAATATCTTCTTTGCATCCAATAAAAATTCAAATAAAAATTGATAATAATGTGATTTTCATAAAAGAAATTCGATATTACAACGTGGTGACCTTGTTCCCAATAAGTTCACTTTCATAGCCATGCTAAGTGCTGAACAACAGAAAAAAATAGAGAATGCCCACTTTTAACACATCGCTGAAGCAAAAAACATGTGAATAATCTCTCATATAACCATGCATCTAACACTATAAAATTATCCATAAACCTACTTGCCAAGTCTCCAAAATTACCAAGTAGATGTAAAAGAATCTCACATAAAATTTGAAAGAGTATCCCTTATAACTTTATTAATCATGTCAAGATAACCAATAGTAAAAGAAGAACAAGTAATCTGTCATATACCTGCCATTGATCTAACCATAGATAATGGCAAATACATATGCCAAAAAATGAATTTGGGTATATATGACTGTCATATTAGTGGACATGTAGTTTTCACTTGTGGATTCTTTGTTCGAGTTACAACCAGTTGATAGGTGTATATACCCTATCAACTATGCATTTTTTGTAATTTTTCCTATATTTTGTTTGCATTTTGTGCTAGGCTTCATTATGGTTGAGTTTTCCCACCACTTCTAGAAGTGATAGAAACTCAGTTTGTAGAGTTTCTTATGAATTCATGCTCATGGTGTGTGTGCGTTGTGGGATGCATGTGTGAGCATGTATTCACTTTTTCTATATCCACTATTGGGCATTGATGACATTAGTGGGGATGTCATAGTATTGAGTCAATTCTCTGCATAATGGAGCTGATATGCTATATAGTCTTGGAGTGACCACCATGAGCTTATAGTTGCACTTTTATTTAAGGGTGAATTTGGGGTGTGCATCGATCCATTTTGGTATATAGGACATTCGTATTAGCGAGCATGCAATTCTCACTTGTGGATTCTTTGTCCGAGTTACATCCAATTGATAGGTGTGTATATGCTATCAACTATACATTTTTTTGTATTTTTTCCTATCTTTTGTTTGCATTTTGTGCCAAGCTTCATCATAGGATGACGAGATGATAGGTGTGTGTATACCCTATCATCTATGCATTTTCTATAATTTTTCCTATATTTTGTTTGCATTTTCTTCTAGGCTTCATTATGGGTGAGTTTCCCACTTCCAAAAGTGATAGAAATTCAGTACACAGAGTTTCTTGTGACTTCATGTTCGTGGTGTGTGTGCATTGTGGGTTGCATCTGTGAGAACATATTCACTTTGAGTTCTATACCCACTATTGGGCACTGATGATGTTAGTGCGGATGTCATAGTATTGAGTCGACACTGTGCATAATGGAGCTGATGTGCTATATAGTCTTGTGGTTGACTACCATTAGCTTATAGTTGCACTTTCCTTTGAGGATGAATTTGGGGTTTTCTTGGATTCATTCTGGTATATATACATCCATACAATGGTGATACACCTCTCACTCAAGAATGAATATGGTAAGATGGTCCAACTTTTCAATACACGTCAAAAAATTGATGATAATATATGCCAATACAATGGTGATACACCTCCCACTCAAGAATGAATCTAGTAAGACGATCCAAAAGCTATCATATAAACATAAAGGATCTACTAGACCATCTATCTAGCATTAGTGCTAAAAAAGTATTGGTAGCATCTCCTCTCAAAAATGGATTCTATAACCAAATAACTCTATGAGAATTACCATTAGATATGCAAAGAATCACATTAGCAAATAAACTATAACAAAAAAATTACATAAGCTAACATAATAGCCAATCCAAGTGATAAACATAAGTTAACATAATAGCCAATCCAAATGAGGCTCCAACCTAGTTCATGTCCCTGCAAAGAAAATACGAACATGTAAGTATCAACCAAAGATCTAATAAACCTCTTATATAAATGTGTGAAATCAACAAATAAGGTCGTATCCAAGTGACATAATTTAAAATATGACCAGAATGCCATTGTCCATGCATTGAGAAAACCATAATCTCAAATAAAAAATGAAATGATGTAAACTGAAATCAATACCACAATGCCATTATACATGTTAAAACTTGAAATAATTCACTCTACTCTCATATGAAGGAGCATCCACATAGATCATACAAAGTCAATGCTTTGAAGCTCAAAACCACGAGCTCGCACACCAAGAAATCTCTCTAAGGAAAGTTCCAAATCAATATGATCCCTAAAAACAATAAGGGTTCTTATGGTGAAAATCTATTGCTTTGTATTTTGATATTTTAGTCTTCCTAAGCCCTTCGTTTGAAATTTTTCTCTTCATCAAAATTTAACAACTAATTCTTTCTATAGAACAACACTTAAAACACCTCAATAAAAGGTATGTAGCTCAAGGCACAAACAAAGCACACATTTGTTCTCATTTTCATCTTCACCTACAACATCATTTCTCTATATTTTGCATTTTTAGTAGCCTAGAGCTTTGCATATGAAATTGTGTTGTTCTCTAAAGTTGTAGATGTTTCTTTAAGCTACACAGGGACATTCAAATCATTTCAATGTAGCTTGTAGAACTCATGTTATTGCCAAAATTTTGACATGTTAAAGTGAGTACACATCTGACTTCTACATCACTCTATGTTTTTCAAATTTTCAACAAAATATAGGTCTCGATTTGATTCTGCATCCCTTTTTAAAAATGTAGCTCAAACCCATAAGCTACACATAAAACTTTAAATCACCTCAATCTAAGTTTCCTAGCTTGAGTTATGACTAAAACACCAAACCGTTGTCAAGAAGATACCAATCTACAAATTCATCTTTTTTCCCTAGTCTTTCATTGAAGCTCCTTGTACTTTAGCTTTGAACATGCTCTAATACCAATGAAGCCCTTTGGTGGGCTGAACAAGAGAATCAAGGAGAATATGGAGGGAGAGAGAATAGAGGAGAGACATGGACACTTACACGGGAGCCGCAAAACCGACTTAATGATCCTTTGAGGCAACACTCTATAGAGATATATGTATATGAACATAGCAGTAAGGTTACATGACCCTTGATCCCCAAAAAATTCTTAAGCCCAAAGTGTAAAAGAGGTTCATGTGTCGTGGGGCACCATAAACATTTTCATAGATTTATTCACATGTATGTAGTGATTGCATGTCCCCTCTATATTTGATCATCAAATTTGAGTGAATTGAAGAATATGACAAAGCTTTTGAAGAATCAAAACACAAACTCTTTGGGATGTATCTTAATGCAATGTATACATGAAGCAAAACTTGATTTTTCCCTTTTCCTATGCTAGAAGGAAGCTCAATAGTGTAGAGTGGAACTATATGACTATTTAACAAGAAGGCTTATGAATATTTATGTGATTGAAAGCTTTAGAAAATATTTTCTTACTAACAAGGTTTTCTTTTTCAATCATCTAATTTTCTACCCAGTTAATAAGACCTAAAATACTAGAAGATTAGCTTTTTGGCTTCTCTTGCTGTTGGGATTTGACTTTGAAGCTATTGTAAAAAACGTAATACATATGAGCATGTAGAAATTCTCTCAAGTTTAGCAAATGGTGAACCTCCACAATGTCATGAGGGAGGAGATAAGAAAGACAGCTGATTCACACACTCACACTCAAAGAGGAGCACACACATAGATTGGGGCAAGGAAGAATTATCTTCTTCTTCTTTTATTACACCAAAGGAATATACAAGAATGAACTAAAACATAACTAGTGCAATATATAAAGAACAATACATAAGGAAAATTCTAATGTCCGCGAATGAGTGAGCTAGCAGGAAACAAATGCCATTGGTTTTGATAGATAAATCTAGTAAATCTCAATGAAGTATCCCTGACATATACTGGTGTGACCACTATACATGCCAAAGAAATAACAAAGTGATACATGTCATCCTTGATCATCACATGTTGAGCTTGATATCTCAACGCTCCCCCTCAAACTCAACATCACCTCCTATAATCCAAGCATCTTCAAAAACTTCTTCAACTTCTCAGCTCCAAGTGCTTTAGTGAAAATATCAACAACCTGCTCATCTATCCTCACATAAACAAGGTCAATATCACCTGCCAATACCTTTTCCCTGACAAAATGATAATGCATCTCGATATGCTTTGTTCTAGCATAGAAATAGGATTCCATGCTAATTGTACGCTGCTAAGATTATCACAATAGATGGTGATATGCTTTTGCAGTTCCACACCTAAATTTGCAAGTAGCATCTCCATCCACGATGCATCACATGTTGCCATTGCAGCACCTCTATACTCAACCTCTGTACTCGACAAAGCAACAGTGGGTTGCTTCTTACTCCTCCACATAATAGCTGCACGTCCAAGTGAGAATAGAAAGCCACTAGTAGCTCTTCTATCTAGAATTCTACTAGCCCAATTTGCCATGAAGCTGCAATTCTGCACCAGGTTCATAAAACAATGCATAATACAAAGTAGCAGTCACATATCATAGAGTGCACCTCAAAAAATCTACATGTGATTTCCTAGGAGCCTACATAAATTGAGTTTCAAGTCCAATATTGTAGCTTAGATCACACATTGTAATTGTGAGATATATCAAACTTCCCACAATTTTCATGCACATAGTAGCATTTTCCAATGCTTCACCTAATGTAGCATCCAACTTCAAATTCTGATCTAATAGCATAGAAATTGGCTTACAATCAGCCATACCATACTTTTGCAGCATACTCAAGGCATATTGCCTTTACGACATCCATATACCTGTTTTTGTATGTATAAAATCAATGCCCAAGAAATAGCACAACACACCAAGATCTTTCATGTCAAATTCCTAGATAGACATATATTCACCTCCTCCATCAGATCTTAATGTTTGAATATAATTTCCTCTCTGCTTTTCCACAAAAGCCTTAAAATTTTGGAAGTGATTGAACACCTCACTCTTCTCTTTTATGAAATATACCCATATTTTTCATGTATGGTCATCAATGAAAGTAACATAAAACCTGCAACCACCCCTAGATGTGGTCTTTGTAGGACCCCAATCATCTGTATGTACTATTTCTAGCACATGCTCACTAACATGCATGTCATGTGGAAATGATGCTCTTGATTGTTTACCAAATTGACATGCTCCACATACCTTTTGCATCTTTGCGACCTTGAAATTTGATAGTCCATTGACAATCTCCTTTGACTGCATAAATTTTAGCCTCTACAAATTTGCATGTCCGATTTGTTTCTGCCAGATCTCTATATCAACAATAACTCTTGCGTCTTTTCCAAACATGGTTGCATTCATTTCCAAAATTCTCACATTTAAGGTGAATATCATACCCACTTTGTTTCCTTTGGCAAACAATCTTCCATCTTGTTTGTACTCTTCTACATATAACCCATCAACATTGAACCTGACTTGTGTCACGAGGAAGGAGATAAGGAAGAGAGCTCACACACACACTCTCACTCTCAAGGAGAATCACACACACACACACACAGATTGAGGCAAGGAAGAATGGTCTTCTTCTTCTTCTTCTTCTTCTTCTTCTTCTTCTATTACATAAAAAGGAATGTACAAGAATGACCTAAAAAACAAGAATACAACAAGTGCAATATATAAAGATCAGTACATAAGGAAAAACCTAATGTCCGAGAATGAGTGAGTTGGCAAGGAACAAATGTGCCATCACTCTCGCTAGATAAATCTAATAAAGCTCAATGAAGTATCCCTGACATATACCAGCATGACCACTATACATGTCAGAGAAATGAAAAACTAGTACGTGTCATCCTGGATCATCACATGTTGAGATTGATATCTCAACTCTCCCCCTCAAGCTCAATGCCATATCTTGTAATCCAAGCATCTCCCCAAACTTCTTCAAATTCTTAGCTCCAAGTGCTTTGGTGAAAATATCAGCAACCTGCTCATTTGTCCTCACATAAACAAGATCAATATCACCTGCTAATACCTTCTCTCTCATGAAGTGATAATGTACCTCGATATGCTTTGTTCTAGCATGGAAAACAGGATTCCGTGCTAACTATATGCTGCTAAGATTATCACAATAACTAGTGATAGGCTTTCCTACTTCCACACCTAAATCCACAAGTAGCATTTCTAGCCATGATGCCTCACATGCTTCCATTGCAGCACCTCTATACTCAGCCTCTGTACTTGACAAAGCAACAATGGGTTGCTTCTTGCTGCTCCACGTAACAGCTGCATTCCCAAGTGAGAATAGAAAACCACTAGTATATCTTCTATCTGGAATGCTACCAACCCAATCTCTATCGATGTATCCATAAACTTGCAAATCTACAGCGGCCTCATAAAACAATGCATAATCCAAAGTAGCACTCACATAACGTAGAGTGTGCCTCAGAGCATCTAAATGTGGCTTCCTGGGAACCTGCATAAACTGACTTTCAAGTCCAACAGTATAACTTAGATCAGGCCTTGTAATTGTGAGATATATAAGACTTCCCACAATTTTCCTGTACATAGTAGCATTTTCCAATGCTTCACCTAATGTAGTATCCAATTTCAAATTCTGATCTATTGGCATAGAAATTGCCTTACAATCAGTCATACCATACTTTTGTAGCATATTGAAGGCATATTGCCTTTGCGACATCCATATACCTGTTTCTATATGTATAAACTCAATGCCCACGAAATAGCATAGCACATCAAGATCTTTCATGTCAAATTCCTGCATAAGAAGTTGCTTTACCTCTTTGATGCTTCCTTCATTATCACCACCTACAATCAGGTCATCAACATAAATAGCCACAATAGTGATGCCATCATCAGCCTTCCTTGCATATAGTGAGTGATCTACATCACACATAGAAAACCCAATGTTGTTCAAGTAGTCAGCAATCTTTGCATGCCATGCACGAGGCGCTTGCTTCAGCCCATACAAAGCCTTTTGCAACGTGCAAACATATTCTGGATGCTTTGAATCGTCATATCCTTGTGGTTGGTCCATATATACTTCTTCCTGTAACTCACCATGTAGGAAAGCATTCTTCACATCCATCTGATGCAAAGTCCATCCTTTTGTTGTAGCTAATGCAACAAGTGTTTTGACAGTAGACATTTTAGCTACAGGGCTGAATGTTTCCTCATAATCAATGCCACATGTCTGTGCATATCCTTTAGCTACCAATCATGCTTTATACCTGCTTATGCTACCATCAGCATTATGCTTTACCTTGTAAAACCATTTGCAGCCTATGGGTTTCTTTCCTTGTGGCAATGGAACCAGCTTCCATGTATGATTTTCAGAAAGTGCAGCCATCTCCTCATCCATAGCTTTTTCTCAATCTACATTACCAATTGCATCATCAAAACAAGAAGGTTCAGCATCTTGTATAACCTTTGTCATGTAGGCACAATGGCGAGCCATGTAACTATCATATGTTAATTATTGCACTGAATTACGCATCCTCCCAGATCTTCTTGGTCTTGGATCACTTCTCCTTATATCATTTGCATGTGCCCTTCTTACCCCTGGAGTCTTCACAGAAGGCAATCCAAGTTCCTCATCAAGAATCTTTTCTAAACCACTTGAATCTCCATCAACATCTTCAAAACCTGCACATGTTTTACTACCAACAGAAAGCTTTTCTTTACCTTTCTTGGATGTATTTGATGAATTTGCTGGACTGAAATTTCCACGCAATCTTCCACTCCATGGTTTTGAGTTGGAACTATTGCTTGGTGATGCATCCGGTCCACTCAAAACTTGAGATTTTGCACTTCATTTTTCAACATTTTCTTTGTCTTTTGGTTCAAGATTCAGTCCTTCTTTGGCATCTGCATAGAAGCTTGACATTTCATCAAATACCACATCTCTGCTCACCTTCACCTGTCGTGTGAGTGGGTCATAACATTTGTACCCTTTTTGCTCAAGGGAGTATCCAATGAAGACACATTTTTTTGCTTTCGGATCAAGCTTCATCCTCAACTCATCTGGAACATGTACATATGCAATACAGCCAAAAACTTTCAGATGTGATAAGTTTGGCTTTTTACCTGTAAACTTCTCTTCAGGTGTAACTTGATGTACAACAGCAATCGGAGTTCTGTTCATGATGTATACAGCAGTATGCACACCTTCTGCCCAATAACAATGAGGCATATTCTTCTCAGCCATCAAGGCTCTTGCTATTTCTGCAATATGTCTATTTTTGCATTCAGCAACGCTATTCTGTTGTGGTGTGTACCTGCATGAAAATTGACGCCGAATTCCATGATTTTTTAGAAAACTGTTGAACTCATTTGACAGGTATTCACCTCCTCCATCTGATCTTAATGTTTGAATGTACTTCCCTGTCTGCTTTTCCACCATAGCTTTAACATTCTGGAAGTGAGTGAACACCTCTCTCTTCTCTTTCATGAAATATATGCATACTTTGCGTGTATGCTCATCAATCAAAGTAACATAAAACCTGCAACCACCCATAGATGTGTTCTTTGCTGGACCCCAAACATCTATATGTACTACTTCTAGTACATTCTCACTAACATGTTTGTCATGTGGAAATGATGCTCTTGACTGTTTACCGAATTGACACGCTGCACATACCTTTTGCATTTCCGCAACTTTGAAATTTGGTAGTCCATGGACAATCTCCTTTGACTGCATCAATTTCAGCCTTTGCAAGTTTGCATGTCCAATCCGTTTGTGCCACATCTCTATATTTGCAATAACTTCTGCACCTTTTGCAAACATGGCTGCATTCATTTCAGGAATCTTCACATTTAAGGTGAACATCCTACCCACTTTGTTTCCTTTGGCAACCAATCATCCATCCTACTTGTACTCTTCTACATATAATCCATCAGCATTGAACCTGACTTGTAATCCCTGGTCAACCATTTGTTCAACACAAACAAGATTCTTTGTTATATTTGGAACATGAAGCACATCAGCAAGATGATTTACCTTTCCATCCTCCATCGATAGTGCTATGTTTCCTATATGCTCAATAGGATGTGATGTTTCATCACCTGTTTCAACATATCCAAGAACTGGCAATTTCTACACCAGTAGAAATTGACTGGTCATGTGATTTGAAGCACCTGTAGTACTAAACCATTCCGCATGATTGGTCATGTGATTTGAAGCACCTGAATCAACATACCAGACATTATCATTCGATTTTGAAACACCAGTAGACATCATATTCATCATGTGATGTTGAACCATGAACAGCTTCTCAAAATCATCTGTACTTATGGATGCATAGTTGTTTTACTGCCTTCTATTATTTTGATTCTTCAACCTGCAATCACGTTCAAAGTGTCCAGCTTTACCACAATTCCAGCATCCTTTACTATCATAACCTGAATCATTTCTTTGGAAATTTTTGCGACCTCTTTGACTCCCCCTGCCTCGAAACTGTCCTCTTCCTCCTGCATGATTCTGTTGTTGACGTTGGTCTTGGTTATTGTTTCCTCTTCCATTTACGAAACCTCTACCTCTTCCTCTGCCATAGTAGAATACCTGCTCAAAATTGGGCTTTCCTTGGGAGTTTGAATCCTCACCAAGATTCTTTTCTTCAATAATCAGCATGGATACCAAATCAGCAAAATTCAGAATATTTTCCCTGGTCTGTATAGAAGTTCTGAACTGCTTATATGTAGATCCTAAACCTCGAAGGCACACTTCCACCTTATCATCACCATCTACATTCACGCCAATAGATGCAAGTGACTCACATATGCTTTTGATTTTTAGAGTGTAGTCACTTACCGACATGCTCTTTTTCTCCAATGTATGCAGCCCGTTCTTGAGTTGCAATTTCTGAGGTTTACCACAATTCCAACATCCTCTACTATCATTACCTGAATCATTTCTTTGGAAATTTCTATGGCCTCTTTGGCTCCCCTTGCCTTGAAATTTTCTGCTACCTTGTGCATAATTCTATTGTTGACCTTGGTCTTTGTTTTTGTGTCATGTTCCACTTCTAAAGCCTCTAAATCTTCCTCTTCCTATGCCTGAGTAGAATACATGCTCAAAACTAGATTTTCCTTGGGAGTTTGAGTCCTCACCAAAATTCTTTTCTTCAATAATCAACATGGACATTGTTGGGTGTGTGTAGAAGTGCAAGAGACACATGAGAAGCACACACAATGAGCACAAATGCAGCAAGAAACATTGAGAAGACAGATGGAAGGAATAGCTCTCTCTATTGACGATGAACTGAACTTCAAGTAAGAGGTGAATAATATTCGTAAGTACAAAGTACCACCACATATGAGTGAATCATGTATGTGGCAACTGTCACCAGGAAGGAGATAAGGAAGAGAGCTCACACACACATTCTCACTCTCAAGGAGAAGCACACACACACAGATTGAGGCAAGGAAGATGAATCTTCTTCTTCTTCTATTACATAAAAAGGAATGCACAAGAATGTCCTAAAAACAAGAATACAACAAGTGCAATATATAAAGACCAGTACATAAGGAAAAACCTAATGTCTGCGAATGAGTGAGCTGGAAAGGAACAAATGTGCCATCACTCTCAGTAGATAAATCTAATAAAGCTCAATGAAGTATCTCTAACATATACCAGCATGACCACTATACATGCCAGACAAACAAAAAACTGGTACGTGTCATCCTGGATCATCACAGGTTGAGCTTGATATCTCAACACTCCCCCTCAAGGTCAACGCCATATCCTGTAATCCAAGCATCTCCCAAAACTTCCTCAACTTATCAGCTCCAAGTGCTTTGGTGAAAATATCAGCAACCTGCTCATCTGTTCTCACATAAACAAGATCAATATCACCTGATAATTCCTTCTCTCTAATGAAGTGATAATGTACCTCAATATGCTTTGTTCTAGCATGGAAAACAGGATTTTGTGCTAACTCTATGCTGCTAAGATTATCACAATAAATAGTGATAGGCTTTCCCACTTCCACACCTAAATCTGCAAGTAGCACTTTTAGCCATGATGCCTATGCTTCCATTGCAGCACCTCTATACTCAGCCTCTGTACTCGACAAAGCAACAGTGGGTTGCTTCTTGCTGCTCCATGTGATAGCTGCACTCCCAAGTGAGAATAGAAAATCACTAGTAGATCTTCTATCTGGAATGCTACCCGCCCAATCTGCATCAGTGTATCCATAAACCTACAAATCTACACTAGCCTCATAAAATAATGCATAATCCAAAGTAGCACTTACATAACGTAGAGTGTGCCTTAGAGCATCCAAATGTGGCTTCCTGAAAACCTGCATAAACTGACTTTCAAGTCCAACAGTATAACTTAGATCAGGCCTTGTAATTGTGAGATATATAAGATTTCCCACAATTTTCCTGTACATAATAGCATTTTCCAATGCTTCACCTGATGTAGTATCCAACCTCAAATTCTGATCTAATGGCATAGAAATTGGCTTACAATCAGCCATACCATACTTTTGCAGCATATTCAAGGCATATTGCCTTTGCGACCTCCATATACCTATTTCTGTATGTATAAACTCGATGCCCAAGAAATAGCGTAGCACGCCAAGATCTTTCATGTCAAATTCCTGCATAAGAAGTTGCTTTACCTCTTTGATGCTTCCTTCATTATCACCACCTACAATCAGGTCATCAACATAAATAGCCACAATAGTGATGCCATCATCAGTGAATGTGTGTTTGTGTGTGAGGTATAAGAATGAGTATAAAATGTGAGAGGAAATGGACCATGTTGTACAGGGGGTGGTGTCTGGATAGATATTTGAGCCCGCAAGTAAGCCTTAGGCACCCAAATTTGTCTTGATTGTGGCCTAGCCTTCATCAACTTCTTGGGTACCCAAATAGATTTTACTTTCTCAACAGAGGTTTTAGGAGTCCTCTTATTAGTATCATGTCGTTGATTACTAATAAGTGGTTGAGACAGTTGTCGCGACTTGGGTATAGTTGGCAGCTCATCTTTTCGTACCCACATTTGTTTCACTGGTTGAGTTGTTCGGCTTCACGCGTTCTTTTGTTCTCCCGCATAGATAGTCTTCAGTAATTGATCTGCCCTTAGTTGCTGCCTCCTTCGGGCCTTTGGAAAAGAAGGGAGTTCTGCCAATGCCTTGACTTTTCTATTGAGATCTCCATTCCTCTGCATCACATAGCTTTGGACAAGAACAGCATGGTCAACTTCATGTGTACCCCTAGAAGGACCAGGAGTCCGTGCCTTTTCTAGTTCCTTGAGTGCTCCATTATTTAACTCAATTGTAATTCTAGTTTGATTCACCCATACCTGAAGAAGTCCACTTCTTAGGTTTAAGTTGACTGCTTGGTCATAGATCCAGTCTTGACCCAAGACAAGGGGTTCAGTGAGGTCCTCATCTTGACATACTAGTACTTTAACTGTCATTGCCTCATCATGAATATAGAGGGGAAGTTCCACCTCGCCCATGCAAGGGGTTTCCACGCCTCCCAATCCTATGAGATATGCTTCCACAGGATTGACAGTTAATTGCAACTCTTGACAGTAAGACAATTTAACAGCACTAGTGGCTGCACCTAAGTCAATCAAGGCTCTTACAGTCCTTGCACTCTTTCCTTGTCCTATATCTAAGGTTATGAAAGGACGTCGATCAGTTATCCTATGTGAGCTAACACCTGAAACTTCACACATAGCCACGTCATATCCTTGATCTGCATATGCATCTTGCCTAGGGTGCTCTCTACCTTGTCTTCTTAATTTCATTCTTCGTATGCGCTCTAGGGCTTCTGCTTGAGCTTCTTCTCGAATTCGCTTTTCTTCCTCTTTGCGTTTCTTAGCAGTATTGAGTCGACTTAGCATTTCCTCTATGAGAGGTTCCTGATACAACTTGACTCTGCATCCGCTGATATAACTTGGGAGAACATCGCCTTCTAATGTGGCTAGTTGTATTGCTCCACTTGTTGAAATTCTATTAATGATCATGGGTCCGTAGCCTCTTTTCTCTAGCTTCCTCGCATGTTGTTTTAGAGTGTAGACTAGTACCAAATCTCCTGCCTTCAAGCCTTTATCTTTAACATGGGCATCAAAGTATGCTTTCTGTCGTTTCTTAGCTGCATATATCCCTGCAGCTGCTCTCAGTCTTGTTTCTCCTAATCGTTCAAGGTCAAAAAGTCTTGAGGAGAGTTCGTGACCCGTCCATTCATGCTCTTGTGCTACTTTCAATGTAGGTATTAAGAAGTCCAACGGTAGCACTGCATTTTGGCCGAATACCATCTGAAAGGGGGTGGCTTGGAGTACCGTTTTGTAGGCGACTCGGTATGCCCAAACAGCATGGTGTAGCTGTTTGTCCCAATCAGAGCGTTTATTATTCACTAATTTCGTCAGTACATTGCATAAGATCTTATTGGTGCTCTCAGCCTGGCCATTTGCTTGAGGGTGATAGGGGGCAAACTTCTTATGTACTACCAAGAATTCTTGGAGCAGATTTTCAATAACCTCATTCAAGAAGTGAGTGCCTCTATCGCTAACTAGCTCTATAGGTAGCCCGTATCTTGTGAATACATTCTCAAATAAGAACTTAGCAGTAGTCTGAGCATCGTTCTTTGTTGTGGCTTTTACCTCTACCCACTTTGTGAGATAATCCGTGGCCACAATGATATATTCAGCATGTGAACCCTTGGCTGGGGGATTAATAGGGCCTACAAAGTCTATTCCCCACTTAGAGAATGCACGTCCACCCATCATAGGTTTCAGTGGCATCTCATCCTTGCATATAGGATACTGAGTTCTCTGGCAGACATCACAGCGTTTCACATAGGTATGTGCATCCATGTGAAGGGTCGGCCACTAGAAGCCCGCAAATAGTATTGCCTTGATCACCCGATCTGGTCCAAAGTGTCCTCCTGCTACACCTTGGTGAGCAGTGTCCAAGATCTTGAGATATTCACTCTCATGAACACAAAGTCTCAAGTAACCATCTTTACCACATTTGTATAGATTATCACCAATGAGTGAGTAATCTAGGGCTTCTTGTTCTAGAATTCGTTTACGAGTCAGAGTCATGTCTGGAGGGAATGTGTTTGTCCTCAGGAAGGATACTAGTGGTTCACTCCAATCTGGCATTATGGATACTTGATAGAGAGTGGCATGTTCCACAGGTGGTTTAGTGCAGCAAATTAGGCATTCCTTGCACAACTTTTGGACATCAGCCTCCATAGTCGACCAATGCACTCCGAGTCTCCTTAGTGTCTGTAAGGTTCGTTGCTTTGAGTAGTGTTGCTCTAATGCACCTACATGTGCTAAATGCAACCATTTAGTGTACTCGTCCTCTTCTACACAACAAGCCAAGATCCCTTGATCTGTGTGCTTGTACATACTTCCTGCCATGATGTGATACTTTTGGGCTTTTACTACCTCTCTATCCTGCGTGTTTATTACTGGATGGTTAGGTCCGTATGTCAATACTGGCACTAATGGCTTACCCCACTGAGGCATTACTTCCAAATTAAACAAGTAAGCATCAGGAAGATCATCTGATACTCCTTGTGGGGCTTCTCCAGATGTGAGCCTAGAGAGATGATCTGCTCTCAAATGAGTCCTCCCTTTTCTCATGACAACCTCGAAATCATATTCCATTAGTAAGAGAAACCATCTTACTAATCTTCCTGTATTGCATGGCTTGTTCACGAGATATAACAATGCTTGGTGGTCAGTAAAAAATTTAAACTTATTTGCAAGCAAATAGTGTCTAAATTTCTTAACTGCATATATCATGCCTAGTCCTTCTCTCTCAGTAGTGGTGTAATTTCGTTCAGCTGCATTCAATTGTCTGCTAGCATAGGCAATTGGAAGATCATATTACCTTCACCAGTAGGTTGTGCAAGCACACATCCAATGGCATAATTGGATGCATCCACATGAACATGGAAAGGCTTATTCCAATCCGGTGTGGTTAAGATTGGTGTTGAACATAATCACCGTTTAAGCTCATTGAAGGAATTCTCACATTCATCAGTCCATTCAAAGTTAGTCAGAAGTCCGTACATGGGCTTTGCAATGACAGCATACATGTGAATGAACCGGCGGTAGTAACCACAATGCCCCATGAAAGCTTATACTTCCTTGACATTCCTTGGCCTAGGTAGCTCTGCTATGGCTCTCACTTTCTCTTCATCAGTGGATATGCCATTCTTTGACACTATGTGCCCCAGAATCTTACCTTGCCTGACCATAAAAACGCACTTTTCTGGGTTCAGGCAGACTTGATATTCTCTACATTTGTCAAAGATTTGTCTGAGTTCAGGAATATGGGTTTGTCTAATGTTGGAATGAGCACAAAGATCATCAACATAGACTTCTAAATTCTTCCTCAGGAACTCCTTAAATACATGGCACATCAGCCTTTGGAAGGTAGCTGGTGCATTGGTAAGCCCAAATGGCATTACACGAAAGGCAAATATACCCCACTCTGTGGCAAAAGCTGTCTTATGCTGATCTTCTGGAGCGATGGCTACTTGATTGTAGCCCGAAAATCCATCGAGGAAGTTGTACACTTCCTTGCCTGCTACTCTTTCTAAGAGATGCTCTGTGATAGGAAGCGGATAGTTATCTCGAATTGTGGCTGCATTAACCTTCTTCAAGTTAATGCATACACGTAATTTACCATTCTTTTTGGGCACCACAACAATGGGGGATACCCACTCAGTGTGCTCAATTTCATAGATGAATCCAGCTTCGACCAGTCTATCTATCTCCTCTTTGATCTTGGCAGCGTAATTATCATTGTATGTATATGGCTTTTGCTTAGAAGGTTTGGCATCTGTGGTCATGGGGATAGTGTGTGAGCATATGTCTGGATCAACACCCTTCAAGTCCTTGTAACTCCAAGCGAACACATCTCTGTATTCTCTTAGCAAGGCTATTAACGCATGCTCTTCTTCCTCTGTTAGGTCATGGCCTATGTACGTGCATCTCTCCTCTCCTTCTTCTAGGGCCACTACTATTTTTTTGGTGGTTTCCTTGTTATCATAGGCCTCTCCTGATTGTGCCTCTCGTTTAGGCATTCTGATCATGACTCTTCTATCGTCTGTCTCATACTTCCTAAAATTTTTTGGGACCTCAAACAAAGATTCCTCCTCTTCTTGTGTGACTTCTTTCTTCTTCCTTTTCTTTCCTTCTTCCTTAGGAGTTACATGTGTGGCTAGCCTTACGTCTTTGGTAAGCTCTCCGTGCCTCTGGGGTTGAAATTCTACTTCATAGAAGTATTCTTCATCTGATGCAAAAGGTGGGTCCATAATGATTGACTCTAGATCGGAGTCACTCGCATCCTCAAATGCATCAGGGCTAGGTTCGCATTCTTCTAGAATTGCCTCTCCCATGATTGGCTCTATGGAGAAAACTGAAATGTCATAGCCATCCTCATCACAGTGAGGTGTCCATTGTTCTTCATTGATGGCTACATCCATTGTTGCTAGGATTTCTGCCTAGCCGTGGGGTTCAAATTCTTTGTCCGGAAATACTACAGGTGCATAGGCTGGGTCTTGAATGGGTCTATGTGTTTCGTTTGCACCTATATCTCTGGCCTTTTCTCTTTTCTCCTCTTCGACTGCCACTTTGCACATCCATAAGTGGGTGTCTTCATGCATCCATGAGGATCCTGACCCTATGGAATGCACCGATTCCGTATCATCTTTGGCTCTATGGATGGGATTCCATTGGATGGGAGGGACATCTCTATGAGAGTAATCTTTGAGATTCACTTTGGTCGTAACACCTAAGTGTTGTAGGTACAAGGAGCTGGTTCCCCAGTCCTGTACCACTTGCAACTGTCGCATAAAGGGCCTTCCCAAGATCATCTCATAGGCATGATTTTTGCTGAAGTCACATATAGCAAATGTATGCTCAAACTCGACACCACAAGTGGTCAGAGTTATTCCTTCTAGCAATCCTAAGGGTCTCTCAATATGACCGTCGGCCATCTGCAATTTCATTCTCGTTGGCCTGAGTGTTGGCTTGCCCCAACGCTTCCATAGGGAAGTGGTGGCAATTGCAACTCCTGCACCTGAGTCCAAAATTGCCTTGGTGGTGTACTCCTGGTAGGTAATGGGAAGATAGGTGTTCCCTTCTTCACCTTCACACATATCTCCTATCTTATCCAAGGGTATCTCTGGCACTGTCCTATGTGGTCCTACCTGGGAACGAGGTTTTGATATCTCTGGTACTTGTTTGGCTACATGTTTCCATAGCTCTGGTCTTACTTTGAGTAGCTCTTCTAAGGTGAGGTTGCATTGTACTTTAGTGTTTTTCACTACCTCTGTGTTCCTGGGTATGAGTGAGTCCTCATTCCGTACTATGACCGTGGGTGCTCTCATACAAGTAGACTTAGCTTCCCATGGGCCTGTGAAATGGGGTAATTCTTGTAAAGAATTAGACTCGAAGTCTAATCTTTCTTGAGATTGGGCACTCTCCTGCTCTCCATAAATGGAAGGAAGGTCTTGTGGGAATTGATCATGTGTGTCATCCACAAGTTCAATGGGAGGAGGAACTTCACTCTCTTTAGCCCATTTCTCTTCTTGAATCTCTCGCAAGAATTCTGGTGTGTATTGATTCATAGAAGAAGAGGTGTCTGGCTCCGTAGAGTTAGGCACGTAGGCTTCCTGGGTAGGAAGACCTGCTCTTTCACTAGCCTTGTCATGGTGTTGAGGGGCGGGTTCCTTTTGTGATTGTGCAACTAGATTCTCTATCCTTTCTAGGGAGGGGGGGTTGTCTGGTTCAGTGGAATTGGGCACATAAGCTTTCGATGGGGGATGGGTCATGTTTTTGCTTGCTTTATCTCTTTCTTGATTTTTTTCTTCCTTGGCAGATCTTGCAATTATGCCCTCTAACTTCTCTAGAAGTCCATCCAAGTGTAATTGCGTCTTGGCTGAGCCCGAGTAATTGAAAAGGCGACTGGCTTCAAACATAGTCTGAGCCAATGCGACCATTTTTGTGCAAAGCTTGGTTCTTTCTATCTCTAGGTCAGCTCTAGGGTAGCACTTGTCATGATCCGTGACATTTGGCCCTTCTTGGATTCTGGCCTGATATGCTTTAAGCATCATGTCTATGTCTTCAGGAGTGGGATCAGCTAATACTGATCCTGCTCGGGGTGGTGGGTGGGTTCCGTGGGGTGTATTAGCGGGTGGAGGGATGGAGGGTGATGGGGATGGTAGCGGTGGGAATGTGTGAGAGTGCGGTTGAGATGTGATCTCTATGATTTTGGCCTTGGTTTCTCGTAGACTTTCCTCAAGTTCACTCATCTTCTTTGCCCATTGCCTTTTCATACGTTCACGGCTATCTCTCCAAGCTCTTGTTCTCTTCTTATTTTGGCTCTCAGTATCGCTAGCGTCTGGGCTCTTTTCCTGGCTTACCCCTTGGTTTTGCTGCACTGCTTGAGCTCTAGTGACTACCTGTACGGGTGCAGTGGAAGTGACACTTCCTATGGAATCTACCACTAACCCAATAACATTAATAGGAGTGATTTTTGGCATATTATTAGGATTCTTAGGGCAGTCTCGTAAGAGATGCTCCTTTCCACACTCTTGGCAAAAGCCTTGAATTGTTACTGACTGGGGTTGCATAGGTGGAGGTAAGGGACAATCACGAATAAGGTGATCTCCCTGACATCTGTAGCACGGTCCTCTTGGGAATGGAGGTCTTACCTGCCTAGGTTGGGGTCTTGAGTTAGGGTTTGTATACATTACATTGGTGTACTCCAGTTCCCAACTAGGTTCATTTGGCTCTTCACTATAGTAGGACTCACCATGTTCAGGAGATTGCATGTAGTAAGCATGGGGACTATCGACATGTGTAGAATCAAAGCTATGGTCACTTGGATCACTTTCTGAAAGCAATGGTGTTACGGGGACTATAGCTCTATTCAGGTTTTCTTCTGCAGGGGCATACTTTACAGGGATCACGTTGGATGGAGTTGGAGGTTGTTGGGCTAACACAGGCTGAGGCCTTTGCTGGGCTTGATATTGTGGTTGGTAGGTTTGTTGAGGTCTCACATACTGCTGAGGTGGGTACTGGTTCTGGTATCTTCCTTGTTGAGGGTATGGTTGTGGGTACGTCTGTCTCACGGTTTGCTTATTGTAGGGACAATCTTGCGCGGTGTGATTGGTGTACCTTCGTTCTATGGTGCAGTATTGGCTACTAGTATTAACTTGGGGTTGAGCCATAATCGGACAGACATTCGCCATATGGTCGCCTCCACAAGTGTAGCACCGCTTAACTGGGGCAAATCTCGGAATTTGTTTGCTAGAGACACCTAGTTTTTGAGCTACCTTCTCTACAAGTTCCTCAATTGATGTGGATTGCGTGGAAGAGAGGCTAGAGGCACTATCTGAATCTTTGTATATCTTGGAAAGCTCTAACTCCTCCCCTAGGTTATCCTCAATGTCAATACACATACGTACACACTCTTCTATGGTCCTAGGGTCCTTCAAGTACACATGATCTTAATTTGGTACTTAGCAGTCTGTCCAAGAATAGAGCCACTTGCTTAGCTGGTGTGGGTAGCTTGGGGACAGGGCATCTCTCCAAGTATTGCCTAAATCTTCTTCCTGCAAGTCTCACGGTTTCTTGAGGGGTTTGCTTGAAGCTGTGAATCAGTGAGGAGGTATTATGTCTTATGCCACTCTTAGAGAATTCAATAATGAAAGCCTCTAGGAGTTGTTCTATGCTCCTGAATTGTCTCTTATTCAATGGTTGGAACCATGTGAGGGCTGTGTTCCTAAGGGTTAGACCAAAGGCATTATATTGTGTGAATAGGTCCTCCACTTGTTCTGCTCTCAAGACTTGCCTAAACTCTGCCACATGATCATATGGGTCTCCTGTGCCATCGAAGTAATTTTTCATGGACTTGACTAACTGAGTTGGTCTCAAAATCTTGGTGTGTTCTCTAGGTCGTGGTAGAGGGAAGTCTTCCATATTCCTTTGATTTCTTGGGGCTCTATGTACCTCAGGCTCCACTCTATTTGTTTCCATCCTCGTTCTTTCTCTGCCCCCTGGGTTGGCAAAGCTTACTTCTGGCCTATCTCTACTTCTGTCTCTTTAAGTTCCATGAGCTTGGGGTGTTCCCGCTCCAGGGTGACCATAGGACACATTTGATCTTGGTTGGGGGAAAATAATTTCACCTTTCCAAGTGTAAGCATGCCTATCATTTTCTATCACCACAAAGATCCTCTCCGAAGCGTGATCTAAGTAGGTCACTCTGCCTGGGCTATCAGGATCCTTAAACTCATAGATCATGATTGTTCCTATATCAATTGGCCGATCAGATTTATATCTCCAAAAGGCTTCGTCAGTTCCTCTGTTCAGAAGCAGATCTATGCTCTTATTATCTTGGGGAATCCACTCTGGTGTGATAATCCTAGTGAGAACAGATTTACCTCGGGGGGTCCTTGGTTCTTCACCCATGCTTCCCTGCTCTAGGTCACCTAAGTCCGTTCTTGGGATCTCATTCCCAAATTCATCAGTCCTATCTGGATGACTGGTGACCACGTATATTGTCCCTTCCTTGTCTAAGTATGCTCCGTTTTCGAACTTGACAGCTGGGCGCTCTAGTCCAATGGATTGATCAGGATTCTTAATCTGTACCACAGATCTTCCTAGGCTGTCCTCATAGATGCTAGCACCCAATCGGTTGGTCCTAAGGTATTCCAACTGCGTTTTGTAAGGGCCTTCTACCATGTGCAAGTAGGGCACTCCTGAACTTCCTGTAGGTCTCTCCATACCTTGAGACATCTCTGATTCACTAGTCTCAGAGCTAGGGTAATACGAATGATGGCTCAACTGCTGGGCCCAAGACCTCGCAGTATGATTGACACTAGCCTCTGAAGACCTAAGACTTTGTCTATCTCTCCCTAGATGTCGCCCTGATCTAAGGTTCATAAGCCTGATTGAATAACCCAAATTTGCCCAAGTACAACCTCGTTGCAGAGTCCTTTTGTATCAGTTACTTGATTCTTTTTAGTTGATTCCCGTGTTAAAATTCTTGTCTGATATCACGTCGTAAGGTATATTTGAGTGTAGTTCCGCACTTAAAGTTGATCGTTCCACGTTAAGTTCTTTTCCTTTAAAGTTCTCGACAGTACCAAGATTATGTCCTTAGCTTGAACTTGAAAGTTTAGGTATTCTTCAACTTGATAATTGCCTATCGTCGCCCTGACTCACTCCTACCTCTAGTCGTTCTTAGCCTAAGCTAGGAATTGACGAAGGGGAGTTGAGAGTATTCCGACCTTTCTTGTTGATCCTTGCTCTTTAGTGCTCGAGAAGTTGATTCTCAAGCTTGCACAAAGCCCTTGCTTGGACGCGCTCAATTGCTTCTCAATAGACCTGCATCAGTCCCAAGATTAGCTCCAGACTTAAATTCAAATGACAGACTAGACCACTTTCATGCATGTGACTTATTGACCAACTTATCTCTTGCCCTTTATAAAAAACAATCCCAAGGATCCCTCAGTTTTCCTACCTCAGGTATGGTTAGCTTCAAGAAACCCTATCTAATAATCCTGATCTTAATTTTCACATAACCAGTGGAAGTTTTGGTTGTAATTCCCACGAGCTTTCCAACAAAACAAGAATCACAGCAATTGGATTTCGTATGAGGAAGTTATGTCAGTTCAGGCTTCAAGGATTAAAACAGGGTTCAAAACAGTTTAATCAACCAGGCAGAAATTCTTGAATTACTTGGGTTGCGGCCTCAACATGCAATGCTAACCCCGAGTGTTTGTCCCACAAATTGGCCAAGTTAGCCCCCTATTCTTTACCCTAGAAAATTGGCCAAATTTGCCCTTCTAACGCGTTCGCAAGTTCTGTCACTCGTGATTGACAGGTCAGTCGCGATTGATGTGCCGATCGCGATTGACAGGTCCGTCGTGGCTGTCAGTCGTGATTGATGTGTCGATCGCGATTGACAGGTGGTTCGAAAAGTCAATCAATCGTGGTCAAAGGGTCGTTGACTCTGTCAGTCGCGATTGATGGGTCGATCGCGATTGACAGGTCGATCGCGAGGGTCTGTCCGTTGTGGTCAAACAATCGTTGACTCTGTCGGTCGCGATTGATGGGTCGATCACGATTGACAGGCCGGTCGCGAGGGTCTGTCCGTCTTGGTCAAAGAATCGTTGACTGTGTCGGTCGCGATTGACAGAGCCGTCGTGGGCTGTCAGTCGCGATTGATAGGTCGATCGCGATTGATGACTCGATCGCGATTGACACGTGTCACGTGTATGATCCGTCAGTCGTGGTCAATCGGTCGTTGACTCTGTCGGTCGCGATTGACAGAGCCGTCGTGGGCTGTCAGTCGCGATTGACTGGTCGATCGCGATTGATAGGTCTGTCCGTCGTGGTTTGTCGATCGCGATTGACAGAGAGATTGCGATTTACAAAAATCTGAGGAGTTTCAAAAATCTAAGCACATTTTTGGGAAGCTCTAGGCCTGTAGATCATGGTTTTGCACTTTGTTTGGCAATTTGAGCATTTTTTCTGTCAGTCGCGATTGACAGAGGTCGGCGACACACAGACAGTTACCGAGAATTCCGTACCTGCGCAGAGTGCTGGGGACGATGATGCGGCCTGTACCTGCAAGACAGCTCAAGAAACATGCAAAAACAGCACACACAATTTCGCTCTCTCGCTCTCTCTCACAAGTGAAATGAGGGAAATGAGGTGGAGAAGGTGATATGATAAAAAAACTGAAATTTTCGCGATGATGGAAATGGAGGTGGAAGATGGTGATGATGATGATGGTGATGATGGTGGTAAGGTAAGAAAGAGAAAAATAGGAAAAGTAAAGAAATTACCTACAACGCCAACGTCTCCAATCTACGTCTTACCATCACACGCTCGTCCTCAAAGCTCGATCCCCGGCAACGGCGCCAAAATTTGGTGTAGCTCAGTGATGAGTAGCACCTCCTTTAATGTCAATCCGGGAAGACGTGAGGATGGTATGAAGACCTCGAGCAAGTGGATGCACAAGTGCGTGAGTGAGAAGCACACAAACATGCACACACATACACACACGCACACACACGGCAAGACAAAGAGTGAGAAGCAATGGAGTTCTTAGATTACTTTCAAAAAGCTCTTACAAGTTCATTTCAATTACAATCCAACCTCAAAAATGAGCTCTCTAGCTCTATTTATAGTTTTTGACTAGGTTTTGGCCCTGTCCAGACCTAGTGTCCGGCCTAGTTAAAAATTAGGTTCCAGGGCCAATTTGAGGGCTTAAACGGAGTCTAAAAAATACGAAAATTGATATGTAGGTACTTCTAAGGCTCCTCAAGCTCAAGGACTCCTTGGCTTGCACAAAATGGAGCTACAAAAATACGAAATGGTATTTACAATGGTTTTTAGTGATTAAAATCACTATTTGTGTAGGGATTTTCTCTGTTGGTTTGTCGTACACATCTTTGAGCTCCCTACTTGCTCTTTCTTCTTGTGTGCTCCACTCCTTGATGTCTGAAAAATTTAGGTGGCCTACTTGCCAGATCTTCTTTGACTGCCATGTCTGCTTGTGCTGTCCCTTCGCTCTGACTCTCTCCGTCTTGTGGCTCCTTCGGTTCCCTGACTGCTGCCAACAGACATGTACATATGCTATACAGCCAAAAACTTTCAGATGTGATAAGTTTGGCTTTTTACCTGTAAACTTCTCTTCAGGTGTAACTTAATGTACAACAGCAGTCGAAGTTTTGTTCATGATGTATACAGTAGTATGCACATCTTTTGCCCAATAACAATGAGGCATATTCTTCTCAGCCATCAAGGCTCTTGCTATTTCTGCAATATATCTATTTTTGTGTTCAGCAACGTCATTCTGTTGTGGTGTGTACCTGCATGAAAACTGACGTCAAATTCCATTGTTTTTTAGAAAACTGCTAAACTCATTTGACATGTATTCACCTCCTCCATTAGATCTTAATGTCTGAATGTAATTCCTTGTTTGCTTTTCCACCATAACGTTAAAATTCTGAAGTGATTGAACACCTCGCTCTTCTCTTTCATGAAATATAGCCATACTTTGTGTGTATGGTCATCAATGAAAGTAACATAAAACATGCAACCACCCATAGATGTGGTCTTTGTTGGACCCCAAACATCTATATGTACTACTTCTAGTACATTCTCACTAACATGCTTGTCATGTGGAAATGATGCTCTTGACTGTTTACCAAATTCACATGCTGCACATACCTTTTGCATTTCTCCAACTTTGAAATTTGGTAGTCCATGGACAATCTCCTTTGACTGCATCAATTTCAGCCTTTGCAAGTTTGCATGTCCAATCCGTTTGTGCCACATCTCTATATCTGCAATAACTCCTGCACCTTTTGCAAACATGGCTTCATTCATTTCAAGAATCTTCACATTTAAGGTGAACATCCTACCCACTTTGTTTCCTTTGGCAACCAGTCGTCCATCTTGCTTGTACTCTTCTACATATAGCCCATCAGCATTGAACCTGACTTGTTATCCCTGGTCAACCATTTGTCCAACAGAAACCAGATTCTTTGTTATATTTGGAACATGCAGCACATCAACAAGATGTTTTACCTTTCCATCGTCCATAGATAGTGCTATGTTTCCTGTATGCTCAATAGGATGTGATGTGTCATCACTTGTTTCAACATATCCAGGAATAGGCAATTTCTGCAAAGTACTAAACCATTCTGCATGACTAGTCATGTGTTTTGAAGCACCTGAATCAACATACCAGACATTATCATTTGATTATGAAACACCAACAGACATCGTATTCATCATGTGATATTGAACCATAAACAGCTTCTCAGAATCATCTCCACTTGTGGATGCATAGTTGTTTTGTTGTCTTCTGTTATTTTGATTCTTCAACCTGCAATCACGTTCAAAGTGTCCAGGTTTACCACAATTCCAGCATCCTTTACTATCATTACCTGAATCATTTCTTTGGAAATTTCTGCGACCTCTTTGGCTCCCCCTACTTTGAAACTGTCCTCTTGCTCCTGCATGATTCTGTTGTTGACCTTGGTCTTGGTTACTATTTCCTCTTCCACTTTCGAAACCTCTACCTCTGCCTCTTCCTCTACCATAGTAGAATACCTGCTTAGAACTAGACTTTCCTTGGGAGTTTGAATCCTCACCAAGATTCTTTTCTTCAATAATCAACATAGATACCAGATCAGCAAAATTTGGAATATTTTCCCTGGTCTGTATAGAAGTTCTGAACTGCTTATATGCAGCTCCTAAACCACGAAGGCATACTTCCACCTTATCATCATCATCTACATTCACTCCAATAGATGCAAGTGACTCACATATGCTTTTGATTTTCAGGGTATATTCACTTACCGACATGCTCTTTTTCTCCACGGTATGCAGCTCGTTCTTGAGTTGCAATTTCTGTGCCTTTGTATTGGTCTCATAAAATGTGACCAAACTGTTCCAAGCCTCTTTCAGAGTCTTGGCATCCTATATGTGTCCAATCATGTTATCCTGTGTGCTAACAGATATCCAATACATTACCTTTTGTGCTCCTTGATTCCATCCCTCATATGCTCTTATCTGCTCTGCAGTCCGATTCCTCTCTAGTAACTGCGGAGCATTTTTGTTCTCTCCTTCGATGTACTTCCAGTAGCCTTTTCCCATCAAAAAATTCAATATTCTGAATCTCCAAGCATGGAAGTTGTTCTTTTCTAGCTTATCGCTCATAAGCTGACTCATTCCATCTGCGTTTTCCATTTCTGTAGCAATACACAACATTGCAAACCACTAGAAGCAGCACTTCTGCTTGAACACTGTTGCATTATGACGTGGCAGTTCGATCTCATAAAAACTCAGTTTTCGTGTATCAACAGTACACGGAATCGCTTGAAATTCTCGATCTAGAATATATGAGTGTTGCCGAACACAACGCAAGTTACTGTTTCTGGAATTGACCTAGTTTTTTTGTGGGCCCCATCTTGCGGGCTCGAAACGAAGGTCGAGATGGCTCGGAAACTTCGATCTGACAAAAACAAGTGACCCTAAAGGGATAACTATGAAAAATATTTTGAGGCCTTCTACCTTCACGCCGATTTTCATAGCAAACGAAGGTCGTTTGTGAATTGTGTTTTCTCGACGCCTTGCTGCATACTCTTCACCGTCACCTTCTCCACGAGCTCTTTATAGCCACGCTAGCTCTGATACCATGTCATGAGGAAGGAGATAAGGAAGAGAGCTCACACACACACTCTCACTCTCAAGGAGAAGCACACACACAGAGATTGAGGCAAGGAAGAAGAATCTTCTTCTTCTTCTTCTTCTTCTATTACATAAAAAGGAATGTACAAGAATGACCTAAAAACAAGAATACAACAAGTGCAATATATAAAGATCAATACATAAGGAAAAACCTAATGTCCGCAAATGAATGAGCTGGCAAGGAACAAATGTGCCATCACTCTCGGTAGATAAATCTAATAAAGCATCTCTGACATATACCAGCGTGACCACTATACATGCTAGAGAAACAAAAAACTGGTACGTATCATCCTGGATCATCACATGTTGAGCTTGATATCTCAACAGTAACATGGGGAAAAAACCTCTATCCAGCACTAAAGAGTAAAAAGTGCCCATGTGTGGGGAAAAGGTTCACATCAAAGCTACTTGAGGAACACATAAGTGTAACAAACCCCCTAGATCGAATGATGTGAACACACGTAGGGAGTGATAGATCAGCCCCCACAAGGTAATAAGCCTAAAGCTTTGCGAAATGCTTCAAACTTTTCTCGTGGAAGAGCTTTGGTGAATATGTCTGCCACATTATCTTGTGTAGGCACATTACCAAATCAATATCTTCTGCATGAAGGTGCTCTCTCACATAGTGATAATGCACCTCAATATGTTTGGCCGGTGCATGAAACACTGGGTTTCATGCAACAACCAATGCACTATGACTATCAGTGAGAATATGCATAGCAACATCAATCTCCATGCAAGATCCATCAATAGGCGTCTCAGCCATATACGATCCATTGAAGCTGTGAAAATTGCCTTGTAGTTAGCTTCACAACTCGATGTCACCACTGTAGGCTACTTCTTACTCAACCAAGATATGCATGAGTCTCCAAGGAAAATCAATTACCACTAGTGGACACATGAGTATCATAACAACCAGCCCAATCACTATCTGTAAAAGCATGCAAGCATGGCTAAATATCTCTTCCATAAAAGAGACCTAAGCTCAAAGTGCCTTTGAGATATCTAAACACACATTTCATCACTTGCCAATGCTTAGTGCCAGGGCTATGCATGAATTGGCTCATCTAGGAAACTGCATATTGTATATCCGGCATTGTGTTGCATGCATAAATAAGACATGCCATAACTTGCTGATAAAGAGAAGTGTCAAATGCATCACTGTAATCCTCAATTGAGAATATAAATCTTGTCTCAATTGGTGTGGAAACTAGCTTGCAATCCTCATAGTCAAAACACGTAAGGAGTTTTTCAACATACTTTGCTTGATGCATAACGATTCCCCCCCCCCAACGGATACAACCTCGATGCCAAGATAGTAGCTCAAAAGACCAAGATAAGTGACATCAAAAGTATGTTGCAAATCAGCCATAAGAATTTCAAGTTTTGCATCACATCACCCAGCCAAGAGTATGTCATCGACATAAAGAACAAACACTGTAAGATCAGCCCCATCTTTGTGTACATAGAGTGTGCTTTCAATTGAACTACATGTGAAACCAAGAGCAACCAAGTGCTTATGTATTTTGTCATACCATGCACGTGGAGCTTTCTTGAGACCATACAAAGCTTTATGCAAGCGACAGACCATATGGTCTTTCCCTTTCATGGCAAATCCAGGAGGTTGCTTCACATAGACCTCTTCTTGCAAATCACCATTCAAGAAGGCTATTTTAATGTCCAACTGATGCACTTTCCAACCTCGATGGGTAGCCAATGCACCCATGGTATGAATGGTATTCATGCATGATGTAGGTGCAAAAGTTTCCTCATAGTCAATGCTATATTGTTGTGCATATCCTTTGGCAACCAGTCACCATTAGAATTTCTCTTAATCTTGTAAACCCACTTTGAACCAATGGCATTTTTTCCTTTTGGCAATTCTCATAACTCCCAAGTGCCATTCCTATGTATGGAATCCATTTCTGATTGCATAGCACTCATCCATTGTGGATCGTCACATGCATCTTCAAAAGTAAGTGGCTCTTCATTACATACTATTGCAATAAGAGAATAATCCACAAAATTACTTGATGCATGGTGAGAGCTTGATCTTGTTCTAACAAGTAATGGTGCACTCAATTTGCTATCCTCCAAAGTTTGTTTCAGCCACTTTGGCATAGTTTGTGCACTCTTGATAGACATGCATTAATTATGTAATACATCATCAACATGTACATCATGCATGGCTGGATTTCATGCTCATTTTCAACCATAATTTGATGCAAATGTTCAGCCATATGTGGCTGGAAATTTCCAGTAGTTCTGATAATTTTTGGCTGAAACATTTCAGCCATGTTTGGCTGGAAATTCTCTACATTTTCAGCTCTATTTTGTTGGATTTTTCTAGCTCTTTGAGCCTCAATTGGCTGGTCTACATGGCCATAGTCAAGCGCACCATTTTGGAACAAAGGAATGATTGTATCGAACATATCTTGTGAGCTAATTGTTGGCTATTTTTTGCATTCAAGTAGAGGGAAAACTGAATTTTCAGCAAATACCACATCTCGACTCACAATAATTGTGTTTGTCAATGGATGTTACAAGAGATATCCCTTACTTTCAGCACTATAACCAACAAATATAAATTTCTTTGCCTTTTCATCAGGTTTGTGACGTTGTTGTGATGGCACAAGAGCATATGCCAAACAAGCAAACACACACATATGACTAACCATAGGCTTATGTCCATTCCAAGCCTCATAAGGAGTGATGACTCTCAATGCTTTTGTAGGGTAGTGATTCAACACATAGTTTGCACACATGATCGCCTCCACCCAAAACTTGTCAGGAAGGTGCTTTCCTTTAACCATACATCGTTCCATTTCAAGTAGAGTTATATTTTTATGCTCGGTACCACCATTTTACTGAGGTGTCTATGGCACCGTACATTGTGTGAAATACCTCTTTCATGAAGAAAAGCATTAAACTCATATGACATGTATTCACTACCACGATCCGTGCATAGAGTCAAATGCTTTTGTGAAGAAAAATTTTTAGCCATAGCTAAAAATGCTTTGAAACAAGAAAATACCTCATTCTTTGCTTTCATAGGATACACCCATGTATGGCGAGTAGCATCATCAATGAAGGTAACAAACTATAGATGCTTCCCAAAAGATGGAGTCTTGACGGGACCACATACATCACTATGAACAAGCTACAATTTTCTTGTAGTGTATATATGACTATCTTTTGGAAAAGAAGCACATGCATTTTTCCGAAAATGAAACCTTCACATGCATGTTTTTCAATGGACTCAAGTGTTGGCAAACCAATAATCATGTCCTTTTGCAAGCAAGGCAAACTATTGAAGTTCAAGTGACCAAAAGGAGCATACCAAAGCTCTATTTCAACCATGGAAGAGGTATGAGCAACCAAGGCATTCGAGGCAGCCCTCTTGTATGTATCCATGCAATACAAACCATTACATAATGTATCGAACATCACGATAGCATCGCCATTGCTAAAATCTTGAACCATACACTTATGATCAACAAAGTGTACATGAAGTCCAGCTTTGGCGATCAATGGAACTGAAATTAAATTCTACTTGATACCAGGCACATACAATGCATTTTTCAAGAGAATCACACCTCCATTTACAATCGTAAGCTCATTTTCTCCTACTCCAATAATAGGATAAGAAGCTTTGTTTGCACACACCACATGTCCTCCTTTGGGTGCATCTTTCAAAGATGCAAAAATTTTTTGGCATGATGTTATGTGCTTTGAAGCACCACTATCAAAGAACCAATCCGAATCAGTTCACTCACAACCATACATTTAGAATGCAAAGATGCATCATAGCTACATGTAACAACACATGCCCTAAGCCATGTTAGCTTCATCATTCTTTGCATTTTCTAATTTTCAGCTAATTTTCAGCAATAGACATGCCGGATTCCTTCTTCTTTTCATTGCGTTTAGCAAGCTTTCTACACTCATCAATAGTATGACTAGCCTTTCAACAATATTTGCATATCTTCTTCTTTTGCAAATCAGCATCATTAGAGGAATGAGTGGAAGAGGAAGGTTGAGGCTTTGATTTTGAGAGTGATGCATCTAGAATAATCTCATCTATATTTTGCTAATTTCTCTTTCAAGTCCTTGATGCGTGTCACATACACATCCACCAACTCATTTTCAGCCATACATACATCCTCAAGTTTGCTTCCTCAATTATGCAACACGTGCTTCATTACGCACGGCATACCTTTAAAGAAGCAAGAGTATCCCATGCCTGTCTTGATGTAGAACATGACCGAATGTGTGGAACTATATGCTACTTCACAGAAAGCTCGAACAAAGAATCCACAAGTGAAAACTACATGTCTGCTAACACGACAGTCATATAACCAAAATCAATCTAGACAAACCCGAAATTCATTTTCTGGAATGTTTATTTGCCATAATCTATGATTAGATCAATGATAGATGGTGATATGTTACTTGTCTTTCTTATACTACTGATTATCTTTACTTGATCCAGAAATTTTGAAGGGATACTCTATCAAATTTTTTGTAAGATTCTTTTACATCTACTTGGTCATTTTGGAGACTTGGTGAGTAGGTTTATGTTCATGATTTTATATACCTGTTAGATGCATGGTTATATGAGAAATGATTCACATGATTTATTCTTCAATGAGACATTTATGATGTGAGTTACACAAACGGATATGGAGGTGTGATTATGTTGGTGATATAGTATAGTTTCTAGTCTCTTATTCCGTTGTCAGTCTCTTGGATAGTGAGCATGGTATCTTCTTTGTTTGATGGCATTGACTCGCCAAAGTACAAAACTCAGATATACATACATTGGTTTGTGCAAGGCTACACATGTATGTGCATAGCGATGCATAGAGACCTCATGACATGTCGGGCTGAAATAAAGTAAGTCTATGATTTGAGTGTTCGATTTGTTCAAACAGATCTAAAATCAAACACCGTTTGGTCACTCGTGTTTTAACCAAAAATATGAAGATTAGACTTAAGGATAACCTCATGTGATATCTCAAACAAATGATCTACTTAGCCTAGTGGTTAATGTTGGAAATTAAGTAGGCCCATAACTAATATCACGTGTCCAAGTTCCATAGGTCCAGCATCTACAACACAGATTCCAGCAATCTTCCAATATTGACAAAATATGAACATGCCACACTTAATCATACAAATGATGAGAAAGATAGAGAAAGATTAGACAACATGTGTAAAGTGTTATGTAAGCCACTGCTTACTCACACTATCATATATACAAATGTCAATTTACAATGTGGGAGCAAAACTCTCAACCACTCCACATGAACAGAAATAGATGGAAGAGTGTATATACAAATGTAACAAACATATTCAGATGTATGGACAAAAATCTGAATATATATGAGATGTGTGACCTAATAGGTTGTAGAAGAGTGAATATGAGTGACAGAAAGAGGAAGGATCAGTCTAAAATTGATAATCAACAAACCCTCATCTGAACTTAGGCTATGGAAGACCCTAAATCAGGTATGTGTGTGAAAAGATCACATACTTATAAAAGTAGCAAAGAATGCTAACAAGTTTGCTGCCAGAAATCCTCAAACTCATATGAACATACCTTCTCGAACACCTCATCCAAATATACATAAAGCATACATGTACTGATTCTCTTGTACCATAAGCAAGAGTGTGAGCACACTCTTCTTCTCCAAGAAGAACTCCATAGCCACTCCTCAACATGCTCCAAGCTAGCACCATGGCTTCCCCATGTGCTAAGAGCACCACCTCTATTGAGGTACCAAACCTGGCATTGAACTAGGTGTAGGATACTTTGAAGTGACCCCAAGTTTGTTCTTATATAGTATTGTGATCCTATTGAAAAGCACTTCTAAAAGTATAAAGCACAAGCGAACTCATATTCATCAAAAACAAAATCATACGTGTTTGTTCACTTCGAAACGCATTGCGAATAAAACTCTGTCGCTGTCCGTTCGTTTTGTTTTTCAAAAATTATGCGATTTCGCTTTTTGTTGCCGCCAGGTATTGAACCCGTGTGGGTTTTACAGGAGGCGCTTGCCTTATCCATGGCGCCCAGCACCTTTGGTTGTAGAGAACCTACTACAAGATCCTACACATGCTATGATCTGGACAAATTTGACCATGGGATATTGATACCTTGACCTTTTGACCATGGGACATTGTTTTCCAACAATCCCCCCTTCAATGTCACAACGGTATAACTTGGACTGGATATATAACTTCATTCATCTGTAAACTTCATAAGCTTCAAACTTGTATTCTCCAAATTGATCTTCAAATCTTTTCTTCAAAAGATCTTCTTCAAAAATTAAATTTGACTTTCTTCAAATTTCAAGAACTTGAACTTGCTGAATATGAACCATAATACTTGAGAAATATGCAATCTAGATATCCAATAGTGTATACATCAAGAAATCACTTGCTTGACAACAAATGAACCTTCTATCTCATGTCTTCTCAAACCTGAAAACATACACTAGGATCCACATATTTACATTTACATTATGAAAGCTTTTTCAACGTACTTCTACTACATCATGTAAATACACTAAACATAATTAAGAACTGAATCCTGGGACTTGTGACTGATAACTCATAACTTAGTGTATTATGAACACTAGTTGGTTCATCTCTGACATTACTCAAGTCAACTCAACTTATGAGATCAACTCAACTTAACCCATGAGTCTCATCAAAAAAATCTATGATGTCATCATTTCATCAATCTATAAATCCTTCATACCTCTTTCCTTCAAAATCTGGTATAAACATAAATGGTGCACACCTCTTAAACATACCTCTCTAAAATATCAAATTTCTCTTTAATAGAACTCTAGAACCTTCTCCTGAATAGGAACACCTAATAGGAACTTTCCCCATACATTCTCCTTCTTCCTTCTTCTTTCAAAGCTGGAACATAAAGAGAAACTGACAAAGGAACTATAGGAATACATGAAATAGGAGTACTTGTAGGTATGACTGTATTCTTTCATATATGGCTAAAAATATGTCTTCATGTTTCATCACCCCCTAGATGATTTAACACTAGTATCCAGAATTCTTCAAATATATCAGACTTTATGAAATTTGGAACGACTTCCTTCTTTCAATAAATCTGATCTTTAGTGATCAATACTTGTATCTGAAACAAAATCTCTCAACACTTTTTATTATCACTGCATAGTTGCTAATAGCTTCCACTGTTTCTTCTTCATCTTTCCATATTAAAGAATAAGGTTAGCTAATCTATTACATGATAACAAAAAACCTTACTGAAAGCATTTTAGGATTCATAATCTTCTACAACATAACAAGTATATTCTTCTATTTCTCTGCAATACGAATCTAATAGAATCTAAATCTTTGACTTCTTCCAATGCTAAGAACCTGTATAGAATCTCCTCTCATCAAACCTTCATGACTGAATGTTTGATTTGCAACCTAAATGCCTCTAAGTGTCCATGCTTCTCACATAAAGTTGTAAAACTAAATCCTTCCTAAGAATCTGCAACTCCTACTTGAAACATAAGTGGACAAACTCTCACCTTAAGAACTCCAAAAGCTCCAAGTTTATACTTCATATCTTCATATTCTACCCGGGTGAAATGTGATAGTATCTGCTTGACTTTCTTTTGGCTAACTCCACTTCTCAATCAAGTGATAGGATTTAATGGGACACCTTTTTTACTACAAGCATGTATCCAGAAAACAAGACAGTCATAGGAAGTAGATTCTTCAACTGACTGGTATATCAAAAAAAATCTGAATTTTCTGAAGTTTTCTGAAAATACTGAATATTAGGTAATCTTTCCAAACATAAAAGCTCTCTCCAAGTCTCCAACATCTTCTATAAATACTCTTTTACTTTAAGAGTTAGATAAAGAAGAAATATACTTCTTTGCAACTTTGTCATATATCAAGTAGCTCTGAATTGACACTCCATGAATTCTTTGAGGGAACATATAGCTATCTGCTCAAAATCTTCAACTTATATATAACTCATAAATATGAGTCAAAATATACAAGTTGTCTTCAAAATCTTCTGCTTTTCTTTCTCTTATTGCAATTCTTTGTCAAATCTACTAAATCATGACCAAGTATCATGCAAAAAAAGAAATTGCTTCTTCTTCACACAAGATGTTCTCGTAGACTTGTCTTTGGGTGTAGAGGATAAAGTAGGAAAAGCATATGGAAAATATATGAGAAAAGGAAGTCTTACTTTTCTTTTGGAAATATTGGACTTTCTTCTTCTGCATCTTTCTTCCACCTGATGATGTCTACATCTTCAACTTCTCTTCCATACCTTTTGTTCTCTTCATCTTGAAGTAGCAAGCATGCTTGACTTCTTCAAATGAATTTTTCTCTTCCTCTAGTGCTAAGAGTAATAGACAAAACAAACATGGTATATAAATGGAAGTGAACATAGAATCATGTTTTATCATCTCATATCTCTGAATGAAAATTTTGCTTCAAATGAATGATATGATTGAATTTACCAAATTTTTACTTTGAGTTGGCTAAATGTTGAATTACCTTTCTAGATACAAAATGTGAGCAAAAAACTTCCAACCAACTTACAACACAAGATTGGCTGAAAACAAAACTGATGCTCTCCACAATTGTCTTCTAAGATAAGCTTTCTTGCCATGAAAGAGATCTCTCAAAACTCTCTAGAAAAACCTCTAGATACATGTTTTGATGTAGCCTTTAACTTTCAAATCTCTTCATAATTGCTCTCTAAGATATGACCTGCAAGTGGTAATCAGATAGTAGAAATTGATACCTATGATTTGATGTTGATCTAGTTCCTTCATCTTCTCTAAACCATTGTTTTTCCTTGAATTTGAAGTAGCCTTCTCTTCATCAAGTCTTGGTCTTCAAACAATACTTCTGTAAAGTATTTTCATACTCTTCCAAAAGTATTCGGCTACTAACAGATCATCAACTTCATACTCCACACTGATGAATAAACATGTGACTGAATTGTCTAATTCTCAAAACTCTACTCATCTAGATTAAGAGTGTATGTCAAATGTCAAATGTTAGAAGATGCTCTTAAATCATATGTTGTAAACCTGAGAACCTGATAACATGGATACTTGTGAGCCTTGAAACCAAAGATCTGATACCAAAATCCTAAAGCTCTGATACCAAATGTTAGAAATTAAGTAGGCCCATAACTAATATCACAGGTCCAAGTTCCATAGGTCCAGCATCTACAACACAGATTCCAGCAATCTTCCAATATTAACAAGACATGAACATACCATACTTAATCATACAAATGATGAGACAAAGATAGAGAAAGGTTAGACAGCATGTGTAAAGTGTTATGTAAGCCACTGCTTACTCACACTATCATATATATAAATATCAATTTACAATGTGGGAGCAAAACTCTCAACCACTCTATGTGAACAGAAATAGATGGAAGAGTGTATATACAAATGTAACAAACATATTCAGATGTATGGACAAAAATCTGAATATATATGATATGTGTGACCTATTAGGTTGTAGAAGAGTGAATATGAGTGACAGAAAGAGGAAGGATCAGTCGAAAACTGATAATCAACAAACCCTCATCTGAACTTAGGCTATGGAAGACCCTAAATCAGATATGTGTGAAAAGATCACATACTTATAAAAGTAGCAAAGAATGCTAACAAGTTTGCTGCCAAAAATCCTCAAACTCATATGAACATACCTTCTCAAACACCTCATCCAAATATGCATAAAGAATACATGTACTGATTCTCTTGTACCTATTCCGAATAGGACTCCTCCTAATATGGATGTCACTGCCTCCATAAACTTCAAGTAGTACATGTGCATAAAGAGAATATGTACCTGCTTCCTCTCCAAGAAGAACTCCATAGCCACTTCTCAACATGCTCCAAGATAGCACCATGGTTGCCTCATGTGCTAAGAGCACCACCTCTATTGAGGTACCAAACCTGGCGTTGAACTAGGTGTAGGATACTTTGAAATGACCCCAAGCTTGTTCTTGTATAGTATTGTGCTCCTATTGAAAAGCACTTCTAAAAGTATAAAGCACAAGCAAACTCGTATTCGTCAAAAACAAAATCATATGTGTTTTTTCACTTCGAAACGCATTGCAAATAAAACTCTTTCGTTGTCCGGTCGTTTTGTTTTTCAAAAATTATGTGATCTCGCTTTTTGCTACCGCCGAGTATTGAACTCGTGTGGGTTTGATAGGAGGCGCTTGCTTTATCCATGGTGCCCAGCACCTTTTGTTGTAGAGAACCTACTACAAGATCCTACACATGCTGTGATCTGGACAAATTTGACCATGGCATATTGATACCTTGACCTTTTGACCATGGGACATTGTTTTCCAACAGTTAAGTCTCAAGGTCATAAAGAAAGAGGTCTTGGGTTTAACCCCCATGGGAAGCATGGGGAAAGAGTTTTGCCCAAAGAGCTCTGGAGCCTTCTAATGGAAGTTAATGTGAGTTAAGTTGAGCCGAGAGAGACTTTACTCAAGTGTGAGCCCTAATAGTTAGTTCTTGCATTGGTATCTGACCAAAGAACTTAAGATTGACAATTCCCAATAAACTTAAAGCTAAAGTTTTTGAGAGAAGTATCCTACATTGGACAATTTTCATTTTGGATTTGACTTAGTCAAGTTAAATTATGGTTCACCACAAGTAAATGGAAAGCCTTTTCTTGCATGCAACATAGGATTTTCCAAGCCCAATAGGACAAAGTAGTCCGCCAATCAGGTGAAAAAATCAAGTAAATTTTGGTTGGGAGTGAATCATAGTACAAACATCCAAGTTAGATGTTTGGGAGAATTAGATTTCTAATTTTCCGAATCAAATTCAAGTGAATCAAGAGTTCTTAAAGTCTTGTCAGGGATAAGAATTCCACCTTAGTTACTATGTCCATGCACCAATGATACTCATAACTAGACTAGTAATTTGAACCCATCCATTTCACATGTTAGTGCCCAAATAGCACATAGTGAAAACAGCAAATTGGCCAGGGATGATATTTTGAGCCATCCTAATCATTCATTCCCTACTTTGCACTCTAATCAGTATACCAAGTGGACAGCCAGATGATGTTTTGAAAAATTTGGGCAAGAACCCCACCACAGAGATGAAACATGTTCTTCTTATTAGAACATGAGGTTCATTTGGAATGCCTATGCATACTATATAAACATGAGGTTTATTTTCAAGGATAAAAATCTTTCACAAGGAGGGAAGAATATAATAAAGTATTTCTATGATCTAAGTATTTGATTGGTTCATATAGATATGAAATCAGACAATGTTAGGTCACTAATGTGTATGGCTAAAGATCTAGAGAGGAGGTCTTAGGTTAAACCACCATGGCAAGCATGGGAAGAGAGTTTTGCCCAAAGAGCTCTAAAGACTTCTAATTCATGTTCACGTGAGTTAACTTAAGTCCAGAGAGACTTTACTGAAGCGGTGGTCCTAATCGTAAGTTCTTTGCATTGACCACATGGATGGATATGGATGCATTGGCCAACTCCACAATTGGACTACAACTTATAGATGTTATACATGAATATGTGATCTATGAGAAGATGACATAGGTGAATTGAAGGTTGTGCAGCCAATGACATTGCTTTAAGTAGATGTGACAAGAGGGTCAGAGACGTGCATGTGATGCAACTTAAGTAGTGGTTTCAAAAGAGCCTATGGCAATTGGTTATTTTAGTGATTGTGATATCATTTTCTCTTTTAATTCATCCCAAGATTACTCTCTTTCATCGTATGGGACACATGGCTTTGTTGCTTGATGCATTCACCACTTTCCATGTTACTCCAACTCGTGAGTGCTTTTGTTGATTTTCATATGAGTCGTGGATGTGTCCACATACTTGATGATATGATGACATTGAGGGTGCATGAGATGTATGCCTTATGCAACCTAGTGGAACATCATTTACACCCAAACATGTAAGTTATGTGCCTTCATTCCCTATGAACTTGATTTTAATTAGCTAGTTGCAAGAGAACAGATGCATGCACTCCTTAGTGAGCATCATTTTCATATGAAGTTGGGAAGCTCATGCTTGTTAGAAATGCTATGATTGAGCACAAGTATACACTAGAGTCTCCATGTGATGGATAGTCTTGGGATCTAGTCATCGCATGCACTGGGACTCATGTACCATAACCTCTATAGGGTAGTTCTACTATCTCTATGATGTTTATCTAGATGGTATTTCCTTTATTAGGATTCATAGGAAAATCTAGAAAGAGATGCTTTCATGCAATCTAGACAAAGTCTACACTCAATTCTAATACTAGGTTGTTAATTCAAAAAATGGGAACAATTGCAAATGAAGTGGTCCATGTTTTTTTTTTAATATAAAGGAAGTTCAGCATTAGCCTACTCTCCCGGACTTGAATTAAATAAAGAAAAGTACAAGAGAAAGGGACTAGTGCCCACGGGACCCCCCAAATCCCACAAAGCAGGGGAAGCTTTTACAGAGCTTAGATGGCTTTACAAAGAAGGTTAATCACCCTCTCATCACCCTCATGAGGGGCCCACTTGGGTTTAAGCTTGTTATTGATCAAAAGGAGAACTTGATGATGCTTGAAGGGGGGGGATTTCTTATAGTTAACGATCCTTTTGCCCAGGAGGAACAACGATTTCTCAATTGACTTGCATAACTAGCAAGACACCTGCATAATTCACACTCTATTCTTCTTAAAAGGAGGTCGAATGGTGTACCACTCATTAGAGTAAGCTCCCTCTTTTCCTTGACTCGAATATGAATCTTAACCATAATATAAGGAATAATGAACAAAAGAAATCATGTGGTGGTTTGTCATAATAATATTACTCTCTTCCAAGATACTCATAAGGAGGTTCTTGCACTTTTGGAGGGGTTGTTGATGGTATAGGTATTGCACCTTTTGAGGGGTTGTTGATGATATAGGTACTATGGCTTCATTATCTTCTTGGTTGGTAAATTTCATAGGAACACATTTTGAGATGGAGCAGGATATTGCCTTAGCACAAAACTATGGCAAGTTAAGATCTTATTTCCGCATTCATGGCCTAAGCATGTTATTGCCCCATTAGGACAAATGGGTGGTCCATGTGACGCATATTCATACAATGATGGATTATATGCATAAGATTGTCTCACATACTGTTATACTTTATGGGATATTTGGAATGAAGGTGTAATGCCTTGAGGATTTTAATGTGTTTTGTGTTTTGATTTAGCAGGTGAAGATCCATGAGGGTGTGAACGCGCATGGACTTGGAGATATTTAGAAGAATATTTTTAGAAGATGGTTATTTTTAGTTATTTTTGTAAAAAATAATGGATCGCTTTAGAAAGCGACGTTTTTGTAAAAATAGAAAATAACGAACTTGTAAATAAAGCAAAAACACGCTTTTCGGAGCGCGGCCCTCATGTAACTTCTATTCATGACGTAATAGGAATTTACTATAAATACACATGCTCTGGTAGAGTGTCCATCAGAGCATGTGGGGGGAGATTGTACCCAATTTGGTGTCGTCTCTTATCTCTTTCTGTCTTTGAGTATTTCTTTCTCTGCGTTCGTACGTCTGTTATTCTCTGCGTTCGTGCGTCTGTGGTACCTGGGGCAACAGTGGTATCAGATCCAAGACGTTCGCGGAGGTGGTTGCAGCGTTTGATTGCGATTTGCAGCATTCGGGTCTGTTCGCAGTTCGGCGTTCATCTCAACCGTCTGATCCAATTGCGACGTTTGATTGCGATTTGTGGCATCCAGTCCGTTCGCGAATCGGCGTCCATCTCAACCGTCTGGTCCAGTTGCGGCGTTTGATTGCGATTTGTGGCATCCAGTCCGTTTGCGAATCGGCATCCATCTCAACCGTCTGGTCCAGGCATTCGGGTCTGTTCGCGATTCGGCGTTCATCTCAACCGTCTGATCCAGTTGCGGCGTTTGATTGCGATTTGTGGCATCCAGTCCGTTCGCGAATCGGCGTCCATCTCAACCGTCTGGTCCAGTTGCGGCGTTTGATTGCGATTTGTGGCATCCAGTCCGTTAGCGAATCGGCATCCATCTCAACCGTCTGGTCTAGGTTTATCGTTCATTAAGTTTTTTTGAAGTTTTTTGGTTTTAGTTACGCCGGTCAAGTTTTTCGAATTTCACACTGTCACACTCTGTACCCTCTGTACCCCCTGTGCTCACTGTGCTCTCTGTGCTCTCTGTACCCCCTGTGCTCTCTGTGCTCTCTGTACCCTCTGTACCCTCTGTGATCACTATGCTCTCTGTGCCCTCTGTACCCCCTGTGCTCCTTTTCGGTTACTCCTTCGGCTTACTCCAAGGCGTCGACTAAGGCATCGACTAAGGCATAGAACTATGGCATAACTTTGGCATCTTTGGCTTCTCTGGCACTCATGGTTCTCTTAGTTCTCTTAGTTCTCTTAGTTCTCTTGGTTCCTTTGGCAGCCGTTGGCTACGCGCGAACCAATTCTAACATATGAGTGGCAATAAGGGCTTAGTTATTTCCCTAGTTAGCCTAGTTAACCCACATAGTTCCTTATTTAGTATGTAGGGGATTTGAACCCACAACCTCATACTACCAAGAGATAAGTTTTATCCACTAGGCTATTTCCTCTTTTTGATACTCTATTCCTTTTAATAAATATTTAACATAACTTTTATCTCTCTCTCCTTTTATTTATTTGTTTATTTATTTATTTATTTTTATTTTATTTTTCTTTTATTTATTTATCACAATACTTCTATTTATTTATTAATAATACTATTATTATTATCATTATTATTAGTTATTTAAATGTTATTGTTAAACGTCTTTTCCTATGTTTAGACCTAGGTTTTGCATCTTTCCATACGGTGCATCTTTCCATACGGCCATGGACACTACTCAAAATATCGATGATTTTAGTTCCTCACCCCTCCCTGGGGTATCAATTGAGCAACAAGTCAAACTTTTACGACATGAACTTCAACATGCCCAAAATGAAATAAAAGAACGTGATGTTGCACTCCAACAACTACAAAGCAATGACAATAACCTAGTCCGCGTAGTGAAGGCCATTATTACCGCCCAAGAGCAAGGAACACAATCCAAGATTGGTGCAAAAAATTTCCAATTTTCACGATTTGACGGACGAAAAGATGGCCAATTTGTTCTCTCATGGTTATCCCAGTTTGATGATTTCTACTCTGATGAATCTTATTCTGAAGAGGAAAAAGTGAAATTTGTAACCAAGTACTTAGTGGGAAAGGCTCAGTTATGGTGGAATGTTTTGCGCCATAGCACAGATCGCCCCACCACATGGCAAGCCTTTCAAGACAAGCTCAAGGAGTCCTTCCTTCCTCCTCAGTTTCACTTACATGCCCGTCGCTCTTGGACGACTTTTGGATGGAAAGATGGAGATACTGTTTCTACCTATACTGAACGTTTTTGGAAACGTTTATTACTTATACGTTCACTTGAAATGATTCCTGAAGATACTTTACAACGGAAATATGAAGATGGTTTGGAGATGGGAATCCAAGCTAAGCTCAACACCTTACGTCCGACGACGCTCTATGAAGCTATTTCTTTTGCACATGATGCTGAGAAAGAATTTCAATCTATCACTAAGTCCATTCGCTTACAACAAACACGTCAACGACCACAACTAATCAAACCCACTTTTCCACTCAAGCGTTCCTTTTCTACTTTTTCTTCTCCTCCTTTTCAACGTCCACCTACTTTTCAACGACCAACTATTTTTCAACGACCTCCTCAATCCACTTTTTCCCCAATCCCCAAGACAAACCCCTTACACCCTACCAAACCTCCAACCTTTCAAACTACGACGATGGATGCCCAACAAAAGAGGTCTCGTATCATTTGTTGGAATTGTGGTAAGATTGGTCATACCAAAGCTAGATATAGGTTCCCAACTAACCACATGCAACCTGGCGGAGCTAAAGTACATAACATGGAGGTGGTTCCTGAAGATATTCAATTTGAAGACATTCAACCTGATTAGACTGAAGACGCATTGGAGCAGGATCTAAGTACCTTGGGTAACACAATTTCTATTCATTCTTTACTTTGCATGCAAGGTACTATTAATGGTAAAGTTATTAATATTTTACATGATGATGGTAGTTCACATGACTTTATTTCTCACATATTAGTCAAAGATCTCCAATTAACCCCACTTCCTTCTATGTACAAAGTTAAGGCTGCATTCCAAGGAAACAGATATAATGTTACAAGTGAAGTGCATAATATTCAAATTTGTATAGGCTCATACATGGATAAACGCACATTCTTAATTGCTCCTTTGCAGTCCTATGATGTTATACTTGGTATGCCTTTTCGTCACCATTATAATCCATGCATTGATTATCATACACACACCATGCGTTTTAAGTTTAACCATCAAGATATCTATTTGTCTGCAATACATGATTTCCAACCATTCCCATTAATTAGTCATACACAAGTAAAACGTGCATTCCGAAAAGGCTACAATTCATGTATTGTTTTTGTCAATAACATAGTCGATTATCTACATCCACTTCCTAATACCCATAAATCATTTATGGATTCTTATAAGGATTGTTTTATGGTTGATTTTCCTTCTAAACTACCACCTTCGAGAGGATCCCTTGATCATAGTATAGACTTAATTCGTGGTAGTTCTCCTCCCCATAAAGCACCTTATAGGCATGGACCTTTGCATCAACAAGAAATAACCAATCAAGTTAAGGATTTACTTCACAAAGGACTTATCAGGCCTAGTTCTTCTCCCTTTGGAGCACATGTTCTTTTAGTAGAGAAGAAGAACAAGACTTATAGGATGTGCATTGATTATAGAGCACTCAATAAGATCACAATAAAAAATAGATATCCTATTCCTAGGATAGATGATTTATTAGATAAACTTCGTGGAGCACATGTCTTTAGTAAAATTGATCTTAAATCTGGGTATCATCAAATAAGAATGTCACCAAATGATATTTTTAAGACTGCCTTTCGAACTCAGACCGGTCACTTTGAATTCATGGTAATGCCTTTTGGACTTACCAATGCACCTGTTACATTTGCACGCATGATGAATAATATTTTTCTTGAATACCAAGCTTTTGTTCTTGTTTTCTTCGATGACATACTTGTCTATAGTAAGAATGATGATGACCATGAAAAGCATTTAGCAATAGTTTTTAATTTGTTACGCACCAACCAACTTTATGCAAATCCTGAAAAGAGTTACTTTTTCCAAAGAGAATTAGAGTACTTAGGCCATATTGTTTCAAGTCAATGAGTTCATGTAGATCCAAAGAAGATTAAAGTAATTAAAGAATGGCCTATACCACAATCGGTGAATGATGTTCTCTCTTTTCTTGGATTAGCTAGTTTTTATAGAAAGTTTGTAAAAGGTTTTTCTTATTTAGCCCTCCCACTCACTTTATTATTAAAGAAAAAGTTAAAATTTGCATGGGGATTGCCACAACAATCTTTTGAAAAACTTAAACAATCACTTTCTCATGCACCTGTTTTGCAATTACCTGATTTTACACAACCTTTCCATGTAGTTACAGATGCTAGTGGCTCAGGTATAGGTGCTGTATTGATGCAAAATGATCATCCCATTGCATTTGAAAGTAGGAAGCTTAAACCTTTTGAAAAGAACTACAGTACATATGATAAAGAACTTTTGGCAGTTGTACATGCTTTAAAAATTTGGAAACATTATCTCATGGGTACAGAAGTCATAATCAAAACCGACCAACAAGCTATTAAACATTTACTCAATCAACCATTGATTTCAGATCGACATATCAAATGGGCTTCATACATACAAAATTTTCAGCCTATGATTCAATATCAACGTGGCAAAGCTAATGTTGTAGCTGATGCCCTGAGTCGTTTTCCATCCCCACAAACAAATATTGTTTTTATTAATAACATTTCTGTGGTTCATATTCATTCATTTCATGACATGATTCCTACATATGCATCTGATTTATATTTCTCACAAACATGGAATGCTTTCAATAATTCTACTACATTTAGTGAAGACCATTACACATTTCATAATGGATTCTTGTATTTTGATCATAAGCTATGTATTACACAAGATTTTAAAGAATTTGTTATGAAAGAGATGCATGAACCACCATATATGGGTCATAGGGGCATACAAAGTACTGTTTCTACATGTAAAGAATTCTTCTTTTGGCCAAATATGGAAAAGGATATTACACAATATGTTTCCCAATGCATTGTTTGTCAACGTGTCAAAAGACATCATGGTAAAGCATTTGGATTATTAATGCCACTTCCCATACCTAATGGGCCATGGGAACAAATTTCTATGGATTTTATTACTGGTCTTCCTACAACTTCATCACATCATGATATGATTTGGACAATTGTTGATAGGTTTAGTAAACAAGCATATTTCATTCCTTGTACGAAAACTCTTTTTGCACCTCAAGCTGCCAAATTATTTATTAAATGTATTTTTCCACATCATGGTTTTCCAAAAGTAATTTTATCCGATCGTGATGTTCGTTTTTATAATCACTTTTGGGTTGCATTATTTAAAAATTTAGGCTCTAAAATAGATTTTAGTTCTGCATTTCATCCTGAAAGTAATGGGCAAAGTGAAGCTACGAATAGTACTATTTTGGATCTATTACGTTGTTATTCTTTAGATAATCCAACAAATTGGGATGAGAAACTTTCTTTACTCCAATTTGCATATAATAACACAACACATACCACTACTGGACGTGCACCAAATGAAATTGTATATGGTAAAAAGCTTCCTACTCCCATGTCTATCATTCAAACTGACATACCTATGGCTGATTCTTTTGCACAAGATCATATTTCTATACTTCATGAGGTTCATGAGCATATTAAAAAGAGTCAAGAACGTTATACCCGTAATATTAATAAGAAACGAGCAGCTAAACAATTTAATGAAAATGATTATGTTTGGTTACGCATAATTAAACAACGTTTGAAAAATATTCTACAACATCCTAAGGTAAAACTTGCACCACGTTATTATGGACCTTTTCGTATTATTCAAAAAATTAATGAGAATGTTTTTAGATTAGATATACCTTCTCATTGGAATATTCATAATTCTTTTCATATCAGTTTATTGAAACCATTTAAAGGAATTTTACCACTCATTCCTATTTTGGATGATCCTCCATTGTTAGAAGAGGATGCTGAAGTTTTAATTCCAAAAAAAATACTTGATCATGATGTTACTACTACACGCACAGGTAATCAATACCATAGATGTTTGATTAAATATAAAAATCATTCATTCGAAGAATCACAATGGATTCACAAAACATCACTAATTCCACATTATCATCATTTGATTTCTGCTTATCATTCACAATCACATTAAATTCCAGTTTTCCAGTTCCATGCATGTTTTTTTTATTTACATGGCACATGCCTATGATTGTTCAGTGATGCGACATGTGATTGGCCATCCATGTCTATTTTATTTTTCATCAACTGAGGTCAGTTGCTCGTCAACTGGGCGGCATGTTATACTTTATGGGATATTTGGAATGAAGGTGTAATGCCTTGAGGATTTTAATGTGTTTTGTGTTTTGATTTAGCAGGTGAAGATCCATGAGGGTGTGAACGCGCATGGACTTGGAGATATTTAGAAGAATATTTTTAGAAGATGGTTATTTTTAGTTATTTTTGTAATAAATAATGGATCGCTTTAGAAAGCGACATTTTTGTAAAAATAGAAAATTACGAACTTGTAAATAAAGCAAAAACACGCTTTTCGGAGCACGGCCCTCATGTATCTTCTATTCAGGACATAATAGGAATTTACTATAAATACGCATGCTCTAGTAGAGTGTCCATCAGAGCATGTGGGGGGAGATTGTACCCAATTTGGTGTCGTCTCTTATCTCTTTCTATCTTTGAGTATTTTTTTCTCTGCCTTTGTACGTCTGTTATTCTCTGCGTTCATGCGTCTGTGGTACCTGGGGCAACACATATTGCATATTGTAATCATATTCAACCGTGTTATGTTTGACAATACTTTCAATACTATGGCTGTGTTCTCTCCATAGGTGGTGGTTAAGCTCTATCAAAAGTACAATTTCGTATTGGATGGTCTCCTCGACATTGATAACATCTTCAAAATGGTTGCATGTATTGAGGTGCACCTTGGTATGCTTGATTACCGAATGGTTGTCGAGCTCCCAATTTTCTTAGCTACCATGTTGGCATGCTTGTACATAGAGGATAGGTGTGATCCACTACTAGAAGAAGAGTCCCATTGTTCTTGTACTTGAGGAAGTTTAAGATCTTTTGCTAAGTTGCCTTCCAAATTTATGCATTCTTTTAGTCATGCATCTAGAGTTTGAAAACGTTTACATATATGAATGCTTGCAACTCACTGCTAAGCAAACAATCCAAGAAGCAAAAAAATTACTTTTCTTGGGAAGGAAGATCCTTTATGACACACCTATCTACATACTGCTTAAATCTACAAGAAACTAATCTTATTGTTTCATGACTATATTGTATGTATCTATGGATCTGAGAAGAGGTATCATGTATTACTTCTTTCTTTAGAAACTCACTAATAAAATCATCTAAAAGATGTCCAATATCTCTAATTGAATGTCTATCTAGTGGCTGGAGCCAAGTCAACGTAATTCCAACCAATGTGTCCAAAAGCTTCATATTGAGTAAAAAATCATTCACTTGATTTGTTTGAAGCACTTTTCATGCACTTGGCAACTTGGGAAGGTCAAAGCCTTATCCTTAAGTCCTAAGGCCTTGCAAGTGGAAATGTAAAAACTTTCTTTTTGCATGGATAGAGGATTATGTCTGCCTAGCGAGACATCTAAACAAAGGATTAAAGCTTCCTCCTATACTTGCTCCATTTGCTATATCTAGCAAATCTGGGAATTTGGAATTGCTCCTTGTCTAGTTTTTTTTTATCTTGTGATTCACTATTGTCCTTGATTCTTTCTTTGGCATTTTTATCTTGCTTCATTGGAAAATAGATAGGTTATCCTAGATACATGTATTTTGATCTCTCCTCGTCAATCACTCTCTAATGTTCTTTTTATTTCCTATCCATATAGAACATCAGAAGCTCATTCATTGGATCCTTCATCTCTTAAACAATTATAGAACTTTGTCTTGTAGCATTTGGAGAGCTATAGGACCAAAGAGCCAATTTTGTTCAGATGAAAGGTAGATTTCTATGAGCTTGGAGTTCAAAGGAGCTATAACGAACTCCTCAATATTAGCCCTATTCTTAGTCTCTAGTTCTCCCATATCATTGATGAGATCGAGATTATCAAATATCAAATAAATCATGGTTTATTTCTTTAGGTAATGAGCTTCTATGCACCTTTATGACTTTCTTCTTATGTGGAATAGAACTGTTGGGGAATTGCAACCAAAACACATTGCAATTTAGTCCATCTAAGTAGACCATAACTTAATGAGAATTGATTCACAAATTCAAGAGTGATGTGATGCTCACTCTCAATTCTTCATCTTCATTGGTGTACACAAATTCAAGAGTGATGTGATGCTTGTCCTTGTATGTCACTAGAGGAAGCCATGACTTCCAAGTTATTATCAGTCTCACTAAAAGTTTTGATGATCAAATCATCTACATAAATGCATACGTATGTTGTCTTTCCTCCTTGCTTCTTCATGTAAAGTAATAGATTTGCAACTTTCTTTGTATCCATAACTTGATAAATAATATAAGAACCTCGGATTCCAAGCCGTTTGGGCTTGCTTTAGTCCATATAATGCTTTCCTTAGCTTGCAAACATGATTTGAGTATCTCATACTAACAAATCCTTGAGTCAGTTCTTTACATATCATACATCTTCACTACCTTGAGTTGAATCTTGACCATACCTCATGGCAAGTAAATAATCATTATGTTGGTTGGATGATGTGTTTGCATATTTGTCTTGCCCTCTATTATTATTGTTGCTTTGATTTCCTGGTCTTTGAGCTCTATGATAACATTAATTTGCAAAATGACCCAACTTACCATATATAAAGCATCCATTTGAAGTGTGTTATCCTCTTCTACTAAATCTTCCACCTCTTCCTCTATTTGTTGCTCTTCCACCTCTTTGACCTACATTTTCTTATTATCCTTGAAATTCCTTGGTTTCTTTATATGTTCCTCTTCCTCTTGTAGCTTCTTTATTTCTTCCTCATTCTCTACTTGCATACAACAATAGCCCTTGGCTATCTTTGGCATTATGACCACTAAGGTTCATCTCCTCCATCACCATGAGAGTGATTAATTGATCAAAACCAAGAAGTTCTTACATACTCTTGAGTTGAGAAAACCCTCCATTCTTCATCCCTATGTCCATTTAGGTTGTGGGCTACAAGATCATCATCATCTAAAGCACAACTGATTGATCCTAAAGCATCATCAAGCTCTTTAACCTTTAATATATAATCATTGATACCTTGAGGAACTTTTCTAAGATTTTATAGCTCATTCTTTAGCTGTTGTTTCTTAGCTTTTGTGGAAGGTAAGGTTTCTTAGCTTTTGTGGAAGGCAAGGTTTCTTAGCTTTTGTGGAAGGCAAGTACAATCCCTCCGAGCACTCCTATTATAGAGTTGCGAATATGCTGACATAAAATATAAATGACTATTCTCTAGTCTAGATTTGCTTATATGCTGAGATAAAATAAAAATGATTATTCTCTAGTCATTGGTTAGATTTCACTCATCGATATAGGTTTTGGCTCTCCACCACCTTTGTGTATGCCCTTAGCAAATACGTACATCCTATGAGAATGATAAACTACAAGTAATGCACGTTCTATTGAGACAATCAATGACCTAGTGCCATCAAAGAACTGATGTATTCAGCAAAAAGCATCCCGTACCATAAGACATGTTGTGCAAGTTGTGGAAAGCTGAGCAGATTTAGTGATCCCATCCGGGAACCGATATATTCAGCAATGGGCATATGTATATAATTTCTAATTGAATTTATTTTGAAAGACCAATGTTCGATATGTACCCTGTCGAAGAAAAAAGCATAGTTTTGCGCATAACTTCCATCAATAAACAATCTTTAGAATCCCTATAAATTGCTCTCCACCACCTTCCGATTGTTGCTGGTATCCTTCATGCTGATCATTCAAGTAGCTTGTAAATGGAATTAACTCAAAGATCAGCTTCAGATAAGCTGTGTCGATACTCTGCTGACTTAAAAGTGGTCATGCGATAGTAAAAGACAGAAACTCAAAGTCCTCATAGAGCATCGGTTTTTTTTTAACGATTATTACACATTCATGTTCCTTTTGTAACACCTATATTTATCATCACCCTTAAATAAATTGATGTTGTTTTACCTGTATTATTGTTAAACACAAAGCATCCATTAAAAACCATGCAACAAAATATTTAGACATAAACATAGTATGACAAACAACCATTAATCTAGACGAGAACCAGAGATTTATATGTAAAAACCTTTCTTTACAACTTAACACAACGTCAAGATGGACAAAGAAAGTTTTTTTTTGATAGATATTTGATTTCTTTTTCTAAAAAGACATGCTAGACTCACGAGAGCACCCAATTAGTATGCTCCCAAATCCATAAAAACAAGAGCTAGAGTAGAGATAGTAGCGAACAATAAAAAACCCCTATCAACATGCCAATATATCCAATAACCTAACACTCGCCCTAATTAAATTACCTACCTCTAGCCCTGATAAGGGCAAAACTTCATAAAGCGAGTGGCTCACAAGAGTCCACAAAAACATATTATCTCATACCAAACACTAATCGACTTAGCATAAAGATGGAATTAAAGGTTTTGAACGAAAATAAACCACGTAGATAATTGCTATTCATTACTTTTCTTTGTGAAGAGGCAGCCCTCACGAGGGGATCCAAATTCAAGCCACCAAACACCTCTCTTAATCTCAAGACATGTACAAGGTCTTTACACATGAGTACGCTCCCTAAGGTCTTTACACATGTTCCCTCATGTTTTTTTTTTACTTTTTTTAAAATGGAGGTTCGGCCGAGGCCTACTCCCCCTGACTTTAATTTTAAAATGAACAACTGTACAATGAAGGGGCATAGTACCCATGGGACCCCCCTTATCCCACAAGAACAGGGGCAGACAAGGTGGACGGCCCGAAGGCCCATACATCGAGGTGGACAGCCCGAAGGCCCAACGGATTTAACGCCCGAAGGCCGGATTCATCGCCCGAAGGCAGATTACACTGTCCCGCAGCGCAGGGGGGTTGAACCCTCGCCCCCGCCTCAAGAGGCGAGGGACCCAACCAATCGACCTGGCATCTTGGGACTCATGTTCCCTCATGTTCCTAATGCTTTGGGACCAACAAATTATTAAAAAGATCCTTTTCACATGACATATGACTTCTGTATCCACTATTTACATACTATACATTTTCAGTAGTTTAAATTGTTTCATCCCCATACATCATGGCAAGTAAACAGTCATTCCTTTAACATTGATTGATATGTTTGCATAGTTATCTTGACTTCTATGAGTATTATTGTTGTTTGGGTTCCTTGGTCTTTGAGCTCATACCTCTCTTACCTCATACAAAGCATCCATTTGAAGTGGCTTCTTCTCTTCCATCAATTTTTCCACCTCTACCTCTATTCATTGCTCTTCCACCTCTTTGACCTGCATTTGAAGTGGCTTCTTCGCTTCCATCAATTTTTCCACCTCTTCCTCTATTTGTTGCTCTCCCACCTCTTACGTGCATTTTCTTGTTATCCTCGAATTCCTTAGTTTCTTTATATCTTCCTCTTCCTTTTGTAGTACCTCAATTTGATTCTCATTCTCTACTTGCTTAAAACAATAGCCCTTGGCTATCTTTGACAATATGACCACCAAAGTTCATCTCCTCTATCACCATGAGAGTGATTAATTGATCAAAATCAAAAAGTCCCTTGCAACATTTAAGTTGTGAAGGCCCTACATTCTTCATCATAACTAAGTCCATTTAGGCTGTGGGCTACAAGATCATCATCATGTAAGGCACAACAATTTGATCCTAAAGCATTATCAAGCTCTTTAGCATTTAATATATAATCATTAATACCTTAAGGAACTTTTCTAAGATTCTATAGCTCATTCTTTAGCTGTGGTTTCTTAACTTTTGTGGAAGGAACATACAATCCCTCCGAGCACTCCCATACCTTCTTTGATGTTTCCAATTCATGAATCTCCTATTTTAGAGTTGCTTTTATGCTGAGATTCATAACTGTTGGTTAGATTTCACTCATCAATATAGGTTTTAGCTCTCCACCCCAACCGATATGCCCTTTGCAAATACGTACATCTTATGAGAATGATAAACTACAAAAAAGTAGAACAAGCAAAAATTGCACATGCTATTTGAGAATGATAAACTACAAATAATGTAAAACAAGCAGAAATTGCACATGCTATTGAGACAATCAATGACCTCGACGATGAATTAGTGGATAGTTGAAATGCCTTGGATTAGGATATTGTAATTTAAACTTTGAGTGGAGTTAAAATGAGCTAACCAAATGCAAATGAATGAGCATCGCTTTTATTATTACATGATTGAACATTCATATTCCTTTGTAACACCTGCATTTATCATCCCTCCAATCAAAGGGATGGTGTTTTGCCTGTATTATCGTCGAACACAAACCATCCGGTAGAAAACCATGCAACAGAATATTTTAAAAAAACATAGTACGACAAACATCCATTAATCTGGACGAGAAAGAGAGATGCGTATATAAACAAAAAAAGTTATTATAATAGATATTTGAATTAAATCGGTGCTTACAAGTCCTTATAAAGCATCGCTTTTAATATTACATGATTTAGCATTCATATTCCCTTGTAACACCTGCATTTATCATCCCTCTTAAGAAAGGGATGGTGTTTTGCCTGTATTATCGTTGAACACAAACCATCCAGTAGAAAACCATGCAACAGAATATTTTAAAAAACGCAGTATGACAAACATCCATTAATCTGGACGAGAAAGAGATATTTATATATGAACAAAAAAAGTTATTAAATACATATTTGAATTAACTCCAGGGTTAGGGGCTTAGAAGAGTCCACGCAAATAGATTACTACGATTCGATAGATTTACCACCAGTAAACTCCAAATGACAATTAAGAAATCAAAACAATATTTCTTACGGAGATTATGAAGCAACTTAATATACATAAACTCGCAATTAAGAAATCTAACAAATATTCTTAGAATTCTTATGAAGCACTTTCATGTACCTAATCCTAACAAGGATCTAAGAACCAAAGTTTACATCGTACAGTCTTATTATCAACAAAACACACATAAAACCGTTCAGAAGAATTGATAAAGGCATCAAAAGCATTCTATAAAACGAAATAATTCTAGTAATTTCAAGGTGCCTCAAAGTAGTGAATTTTGTTCATTCATTCATAACCTATTTGCAATCACAAAGACTAGCTTTGTTCACATATTACTGTGACTTACATTACAAAAGTCTAGCAAGAGAACCCTCATTGAACTTAATTTGAATTGTATCTACTTCATCGTACACAGCCTTCATTTGTTCACCTATTACTGTGATATACATTCCCAAAAACTAGCAAACAACCCTCATTCAAATTAAGTTAAGATGTATCTACGACATGATAGACAGTCTGTCAAGCTACTGTCAACCAAACAAAAGATTTTGACAATCAACAATGCCAAGCTAAGAACAATAAGAATTCATTCATAATCAAGGCAAAAGGTAAAACATCTCGGAAATTTATACGTATAAAGGAGTGCCACTCATGTATATATATAGCTTGAGTGCCAATACGTATGCACTACACTCTTTACTTTATATTGTACACTAAAAAGGTATCACCATCATGGCTACATTTGCGCTTGAAAGACTCTTGGGTTAATAGTAAATGCAAGAATACACTATTATTTAACGTTAAGTCTAGAGTGAACTTGAATGATGCTAAAAATATCACTCAAGTACCTATAGAATAATAAAACATATTTTTTGTGCCATAAAAGAAACACAGCTTGCCACACTTGGAGATGTTTAATAGGTCCATCTGATGTGCATGACCAATTAAGGCTATACAATATCCCTAATGGAAAAGAAATTTCTAGGCGCTGTAATGTCTTAAACACAAGTGATATGAAGGGTAGCCACATTTAAAACAGAATATCTATAATCGAGAACAAACCTGGAGTATTATGTGTCAGTGCCAGCATTACATTTTTGCACAGAATACTATATAAAGCTTTCCATATGGAGGACATCACATGACACATAGAAAATCACATTGCTTAGAATGCCTAGGCACTGTCACTATACACACTCGTGAGATAAGCACGGTGACTAATTTGGAATAAGAGTTCAGGCAGCACGAAGCTACTCGCGCAGGCTCTTGTTCTTCCAGTGCCACCGCTATATGACCTAGAACACCAGAGTGCTCCAATCTCTGTAGACAGACTGCTATGAAACAGTAATGATATTTTAGCTGCACAAATGCAACCTATCCTATAGGTATTCAAGATAAAAACATGCACAAAATGAACATACCCGACAGATTGACTGTGACTATAGTAAGCATTCATCCCATATCTCAAAAGAAGGGCATGCAAGCAACCAAGGGGCGCTTCAAGGCAGTACACTACTCCATGAAGCCCTCGAGCGGTCAAAGTACGCGCAGAAATCCGGTAATAAAAGCATACTTTAAGCGTTACAAGGTAAACAGTCCAGAGACGCACTCCCTTGGATCCCAAACGGTAGACCGCTCACCCTAAGTAAAATGAGAGGTCTACTGTTCATCATTGAACTAGAATCAGGATATCACAGACAACCAACGGACTCAAACTGTAGAGCTCATGCAAGCAAACTGGGACAAAAGTCTAAACAATCCACCAAAATTTGGCAAAGACTACATAAATTTGGTGAACGACATTCCTAATTATATGGCCGTGGCCAATCTAACAACTTCGTAATCAAGTTCGTTTTACTTGCTGCGAGAAACAAATAAACTGATGAAATTACAAAGGCAAAATGAGACCAACAGATTTGAAAGCTCAGACACAACAGAAATCAACACAACATAGCATAGACTTAAAACACATGAAGGCATGAACCGCAGTTGAGAAAGAAAGCATTGCAGACAGCAGATTTAAGACACTGACAGCACAACTGATACCAACTCGGTGAGCAGCTAGATATACAATATGATGACATTTTCTCAAATGACATAAATGTCAAACGACACGCATATTGAATGACTGGCTTTAGAGAACATACAACTTAATAATGAGTAATAAATGAAAAAAGAAGGGGTTTCCTTCGAGGAATTGAGGCTTCCAGAAAAGGTGAAATAGCTTCAATGATAGAAAAACCCGTACATTCAAACAACAAGAAAACAGCTCCATTTCGAATGCAGAGGACAACTAGAACTCACGTGTATACCTCCAGGCCACAGAGACGTTCACCACAGCGCAGCAATTAATTGATTATATAAAAATACTATTGCCATCGCATGCTTTGCACTACAACATAACATCCACGGAAAGGAAATATACGGAACAAGAGATGCCAAAACACACTCTTTCCCGAAAATATCGTAAGCTGCAGATAAGGAGAGCAAAAACAATTCCTCAGACAGCTTATAAACAGACACAAATATGGGGGCCTCAGTTCGTCCATCTGCGGATGTTGGTTTCATAAATCCAGTTTTCAACCAATGTAGGTAAGATTTCGGTATGACATCATTGGCCCCCCAACAACGCATCGGTTGAACCCGTTTCCGACTCACCTAATGTTCAACCCTTCCATAAAACCTGATGCGCGCACCTGCTGTGGCTAGTGTGTGGAAGTTGGGGATTTCGGCTGCGTAACCTCGTAAACTTCCACTGTACGATCCCTTTCATGCGCTAGGGCTCTTCGTTCACAGCAAACCATTGGGTTCTCTTTTCAACACTTGAAACGCGGGGTCTGGCCCGTCCCGTCTCACAACGGGGCTTCGAAACATGAGGGTAAAATGAGGGTGGTTTCAGATACGGGCGGAGGAAGAAACCTACTATGGTTTGAAATTCCATCCGGAAAACAAACATTTTTGAGAGGTCTCTCCTTAATTATTCACACATAAAGGTGGAAAAATGGACAATTTTACTCATCCGTCTTGTGTGAATTGAAAAAAACTAGGTGTTTTTTTTATATATAAAGGAAGTTGGGCCTTGGCCTATTCTTCTGAACTTTAATTAGAAAAAGGGAGAAAAGTTACACGTGAATGGGACTAGTGCCGATGGGACCCCCCAAATCCCACAATGCGGGGGACAAGTTCAGTAAGCTAGAGGGCATTACAAATGAGGCGGACAAATCTATCATCTCCCTCATGTGGGACCCATTTGGGTTTCAACTTGTTATTTTCGAGGAGATAAATACAATGATGTCTAAAAGATGGAGATCTCTTATCTCGGGAGAATCTTTTACCTAGAAGAAACAAGGATTTCTCAATCGGCATTCCTTTGAAGTTTGGCCAAAATTGACAGCACATCGCTCCCTCCAAATCTTCCAAAGAGTCTCACCCCTGATGGCATTCCACAACCTTGATGAACAGCCAACCGCCTCACCCAACAGCGCCTGTTGCCAGTTGATTTGGTTCGTGAGTCTCAATACCCACGTCACGTGATGCAAGATAACACGAGACTTGGGGCAATTGAAGAAAAGGTGAACTAAATCTTCGATGCATCGATGGCAACGCTTGCACCATGGAGGCACACCACAAATTTTGTTAGCCCTTGCATTGGACGAGATACCCATATGCAAGATCTGCCACATGAGAACGGACTTTTTGATCTCAATTAGGGGGTGCCAAATAGACATGAACTTTAGTTCCCATCGAAGTTTGGTCCAAGAAAGACACCACATCTTGTTAAGGGTGTGATGAACATCTAAGTTCTCTTTGAAGTTGGGGATTCTGGATAGTTTCTTACCATTGCTCCATTTGAGGCCCTTTCATGTCCGCAGAGAAGGCGGGTAGTTGAGCAGTCCCACACTAAACACCTGCCTTGAAGAAGATTCCATTCCTCGAAGGTAACTCTATGTCTCGGGTCTAAGTCTTCGAACCTGATCCATTGGCCAGTCTCTTGTTTCCAGAGCTGTTTCCACTATTTGAACCCCTTGTTCCATAGCCGCTTAGCAGTTTGGAGGTTCCAAGACTCCACCTCCTAATGCTGATGATCGAGAACCAGATAGAGTCATTTTGTATTATCTCAGCCGCCCACTTCCACTCACACTTCCACTCATCATTGATTCTGATGAATTGTTTGGCCTTGTTCCAACTCCTCCATAAGGAACACACGAGGCTAGAGCCTTTAGGGGACACCGAGTGGGGGGAGAACAAAAGCGTGAGGATCCCTATGTCCTTCCAACCAGGATGGCCAACTAAGGTAAGGTCTTTCATGTTTCTAAATATCAATTTAGCCCAAGAGGACTCACTATTGCTCCAAGCCTTGATAAACCACTTTGCCGCCAACTTGTCAGCCAACCCAGCAATATCCAAAATACCCAAGCCTCCCGAGTCTTTTGAGCTAATGCAAGTTTCCCATTTGATTTTGGGAATACCCCTCCTATTGGGGTCCCCAGTCCATAGGAAGTTTGTGCAGATTCTTTCCACTTTGGCCAACTCTTTCTCCTTAGGTCTTCAACATGAGATAAAGTAAATAGTCGTAGAAAGCATAAATGTGCTAACAACCATTGCACACCCTCCCAAGTTAGCTTGCATACCTTTCCAATGATTTAGTTTGCTATCCAGTTTGGGTAGCACCCAGTTCCACCGTTGGTACTCGATTGAGATGTTGAATCCCATCGGAATACCGAGGAGACGGAAGACTTGACCTCTAGGGATAACTTGACACCCCTGATCTAACAACAGTTGGGGTGGAGGTCCACAGATTGCTCTGAAAGCAGTTTTAGCATGGCTGATTTTTGAACCTGACGCCACACAAAAGGTGTCGAGGCAACTCCAAATCATCCCGATGTTGTTCATATCGTTATGTACAAAGGCATTCATGTCATCGGCAAAGAGTCTCGCAATCATTTGGTCGTGATCTAGAGGTAGGGAAAGACCCTTGAGATTGCCAGCATCCATGTGATGCTTTAATAGGCAATTGAGGCCATCCGAGGCGATAGCGAAGAGTAGTGGATCCAATGGGCAGCCTTGCCTGATAGATCTTTTTAAATGTATGGGCTCAAAGAGCTTACCGTTGATATTTATTCTCATTGAAGCATTTTCGAGTAGAGTGAAAACCATCTTTGTGAACTTTTGGCTGCATCCAAGGTCTTTTAGTGATTGAAGAATAAAGTCCCATTCCAATCTGTCATACGCTTTGTCGAAGTCGATCTTAATGAATACCAAATCTTGTGTAGACTCATCAACAAACGCAAGGCCTTCCCAAATATCGACAATTGCTTCAAGTATAGATCTACCTTTGATAAAATCTTTCTGGTCCTCACAAAGCCATGACTTTAAATGACAAGAGATTCGGTTGGTGATAACTTTGGCAATTATCTTGTATCCAGTTTGGAGCATGGTAATCGGCCGCCAATTTTCAATTTTGTTCTTATCTCCCCTTTCGTGAATTAACTTGATGACACCATTATTAAGACACTCAGGGAGGGCACCGATGGAGAGAGCCTCTTGCCACACCAGACACAGTGGGGTGGCCACCACGTGCTTGAAGAACTTGAAAAACTCATTGGTGAGGCCATCAGAACCCGGACTTTTTCCATTGGGAAGAGCATCAATAACCTCGATAATTTCGTTCTCGGAAATGTTAGCATCCAGCAGAGAATTCATGTTCTGTGGGATTCTAGATTGAGCAACCCTTGAGATGGTTGCCATGCAGTCACACCTATGTGAGGAAAGAGGAGTTGAGACCCTAAGAAGATGGGTAAAGTGCTCGACGATGTTAGATCTTTTCTCAACTTACGTGCTACATTCAATCCCATTATCATTGACCAAGAAGGGGATGGATTCCCCAGCTTGTTTCCTTTTGAGGATGTTACACATCTATTTCGATGGTTTGTCGGCCTCCCCCCCCCCCATCAATCTTTGAAGAATATTTGAAGATTTTTCCTTTGAACCTCCTCCTCAAATCTCAGTCTTCTCCTGATTTTCAGACGACCTTGTTGGCATTGCCAGTTACCTTTGTTCACTTCTTCTTCAAGGTGTGAGAACCTCCGGTACATCTTTTCTCTTCTTTTTTTTTGGATATCTCTTATAGCCTTTTGAGTCCTGATCAAAATTTATTGATTCCTTTCTACGGCGCTTCTCCAACACTTGGCTGGTTCATTACAATAGGCAAAGGCCTCCTGCCCACACAATGGAAATTTCTTGGTGGACAGAGGGGAGGGAAAACGACGTCTGACAAGCATGAAACCAACGAGCTTTCTGGAGCATGGGAATCAGTTTGAAAGATAAAGTAATTAGGTAGTGGTCCGAGATAGCTAGGTCCGTGTGTTGGGAAATCGAATGAATACCCCACTAGAGGATGATGTTTTGGTCGATGTAACATCTATCAAGTCTTGCTTTCCTCAGAGAGTCCCCTGATTGGAGATTAGACCAAGAGAATCCCTTTGTATCTTTGACCTCGACAAGGTCAAGATGGAGCTTCATTTTATCCCATGACCGTCAATAATTTTCCCCTTGTTATTCCATCGGTCCTCAGAAAACTCAACCATGTTGAAGCCTCCACAAATCAAAGCATTGTGTGAGAGGGAGTTGAGGGAAGCCCACGTATCGATTCTATCTGCCTCTCCATTTGGGGCATAAATAGAGACCACAATGAACTGATTAGGGAATCTCAAAGAGTCAGCAATCCAATGATGATTCTGATCTTCACAAGTCGAGGTCAATCTTTCGGACCAAGAGTGACAAATACCAATCGCAACGCCCCCCATTCCCCTAGGGTGAGAATTGGAGAACCATATGTGGGTCGGAGAAATGCATTTAAGCCATTTCTAAAGGTCCTCTCCATCGATTTTAATCTCTTGTATGCAGATAAAGTCGGGGTTGAGGCAATTGTGTTTGAACCACTGGCTAAGAATCGCCGCTCTTGAAGGGTCAGACAAGCCCCGAACGTTTAGCGATGTGATTTTCATTGTTGATGGTTGCCCTCTTTGAGGGGAGGGACCCGATCTTTTTTCTTCTTGTGATCTTCTTTTTTCCTCCCACCTTCCTGACTTAGGATCCTACTCTTGAGGGGCTCTTCCATGGCATGCCTAATGGTTATTTCCCTTTAAGCCTTGACTTTTGTTGCGGTAAGCTTGGCATGCAATCGGGAAGAGTAGGACCAAGGAACAAGCTTTCACTATCTGGGTTGTCTTCATTACTAGTAGTGAAGCCGTCCTCTTTACTCATGGTGAAACCTTCCTGCATATTCTTCTCAGCCATCAAGGCTCTTGCTATTTCTGCAATATGTCTATTTTTGCGTTCAGCCATGCCATTCTGTTGTGGTGTGTACCTGCATGAAAACGGATGCCGCAGAAAAGTACTGAACTCATTTGACATGTATTCAACTCCTCCATCAGATCTTAATGTCTGAATGTACTTCCCTGTCTGCTTTTCCACCAAAGTTTTAAAATTCTGGAAGTGAGTGAACACCTCGCTCTTCTCTTTCATGAAATATACCCATACTTTGTGTGTATGGTCATCACTGAAAGTAACATAAAACCTGCAACCGCCCATAGATGTGGTCTTTGTTGGACCCCAAACTTCTGTATGTACTATTTCTAGTACATTCTCACAAACATGCTTGTCATGTGGAAATGATGCTCTTGATTGTTTACCAAATTGACATGTTGCACATACCTTTTGCATTTCTACAACTTTGAAATTTGGTAGTCCATGGACAATCTCCTTTGACTGCATCAATTTTAGCCTTTGCAAGTTTGCATGTCCAGTCCGTTTGTGCCACATCTCTATATCTGCAATAACTCTTGCACCTTTTGCAAACATGGCTGCATTCATTTCAGGACTCTTCACATTTAAGGTGAACATCCTACCCACTTTGTTTCCTTTGGAAACCAATCGTCCATCCTGCTTGTACTCTTCTACATATAATCCATCAGCATTGAACTTGACTTGTAATCCCTGGTCAACCATTTGCCCAACAGAAACCAGATTCTTTGTTATATTTGGAACATGTAGCATATCAACAAGATGTTTTACCTTTCCATCCTCCATCGATAGTGCTATGTTTCCTGTATGCTCAATAGGATGTGACGTGTCATCACCTGTTTCAACATATCTAGGAACTGGCAATTTCTCAAAGTACTAAACCATTCCGCATGACTGATCAAGTGATTTGAAGCACCTGAATCAACATACCAAACATTATTATTTGATTTTGAAACACCGGTAGACATCATATTCATCATGTGATGTTGAACCATGAACAGCTTCTTAGAATCATCTGTACTTGTGGATGCATAGTTATTCTCCTGCCTTCTATTATTTTGATTCTTCAACCTACAATCATGTTCAAAGTGTCCAGGTTTACCACAATTTCAACATCCTTTACTGTCATTACCTGAATCATTTCTTTGGAAATTTATGTGGCCTCTTTGGATCCCCCTGCCTTGAAACTATCCTCTTCCTCCTCCATGAATCTATTGTTGACTTTGGTCTTGGTTACTATTTCCTCTTCCACTTCCAAAACCTCTACCTCTGCCTCTTCCTCTACCAGAGTAGAATACCTGCTCAGAACTAGATTTTCCTTGGGAGTGTGAATCCTCACCAAGATTCTTTTCTTCAATAATCAGCATAGATACCAAATCAGCAAAATTCAGAATATTTTCCCTGTTCTGTATAGAAGTTCTGAAGTGCTTATATGCAGCTCCTAAACCACGAAGACACACTTCCACCTTATCATCATCATCTACATTCACGCCAATAGATGCAAGTGACTCAAATATGCTTTTGATTTTCAAGGTGTAGTCACTTACCGACATGCTCTTCTTCTCCAATGTATGCAGCTCGTTCTTGAGTTGCAACTTTTGTGCCTTTGTATTGGTCTCATACAAGGTGACCAAACTGTTCCAAGCCTCTTTTGGAGTCTTGGCTTCTTGTATGTGTCCAATCATGCTATCCTGTATGCTAACAGATAGCCAGTACATTACCTTTCGTGCTCCTTGATTCCATTCCTCATATGCTCTTACCTTATCTGTAGTCCGATTCCTTTCTGGTAACTGCAAAGCATTTTCATTTTCTCCTTCGATGTACTTCCAATAGCCATTTCCCATCAGGAGATTCGTCATTCTGAATCTCCAAGCATGGAAGTTGTTCTTGTCCAGCTTATCACTCATAAGCTGACTCATTCCATCTGTGTTTTCCCTTTCTACAACAATTCACAACATTGCAAAACACTACAAGGAGCACTTCTGCTTGAACACTATCGCACTATGATGTGATAGTTTGATCTCAGAAAAACACAGTTTTCGTGTATCAACAGTACACGGAATCACTTAAAATTCTAGATTTAGAATATGTGAGTGTTGCCAAACACAACGCAAGTTACAACTTCTAAAACTGACCTAATTTTTTTGGGGGCCCCACCTTGCGGGCTCGAAATATATATATATATATATATATATATATATATATATATATATATATATATATATATATATATATATATATATATATATATATATATATATATATATATATATATATATATATATATGTATGTATGTATGTATGTATGTATGTATGTACGTGTGTGTGTGTATAAAATCCATTTTGATTTATATGTACATATATTATGGATTGTAGGAGAGAGTGAAAGACTTACTCTCATAAAGAATCTTATGAGAGGAACAATTCCGCGTGATTCCTTAGGGGCTATCATGCATGAGTATGCACACATGCCCAATGTGGAATTAGAATACAAGATCCAGATGCTTACCGAGTGGCTAGAGGAAGGCTCCTCTGCCGCTCCACTTGAAGGAAGAGAGTTGTCTACATATAGGTATGTTTTCTTATTATATTTAATATTTTTAATGATATTATAACACAAATAAGACATGCATAGGTAGCATAGGGTTGGAGTGTGTTGGAAATAATGTCAAATAGGTGATCAGTTAGAGCATGGAATACTTTTTTTTATACATATCTTAAAGAGAAGCGTTGTGGCATGTTGGATAGGCTAAAAGCCTTCGAACAGATCCACCATGATTCAAGTCTCGGTGGCAGCGTGACGACATGTTATTTCTGGAAAAGCAAAACAAAACATCATTTTTTTTTAGATTTATTTCGTGAGATTTTTTGGCAATGGGGGCAACTACTATGGAGATTTTCACGATTTGAAGCAATCGTTGAGAAGTGCTAATTTATGCTTTATACTTTTGCTTTTCAAGGGATTACAAAAACTATATAAGAGGGGTCTTAGATCATTGTTAATCATCACTCAAGACACAATCTTCCCAAGAGGAGCAATCACTCAATGAGGAGATATTGGAGGTGATCACAAAGGAGGTCCTCTTCATGAGGAGGAGTTTCACACTTTTGGAGGAGGTGTGCTTGACATGAGGAGATCTTGGATGAGTTTGTGTCAACCAACATACTCTGAGTAACAAGTCTACATCTGCTCCCACTTGTTCATCCACTAGTTTCTGATTTAGATAATCAGAATTCAGGTTTGCTATAAAACAGTCTAAATTGTTCATATTGTTACACTTATGTGTTCCTCAAGTAGCTTTGATGTGAACCTTTTCCCTATACATGGGCACTTTGTACTCTAGTGTTGGCTAGAGGTTTTTTCCCCATGTTACCACATACTTGATACTCTCATTTGTGATGGTACTTTGTACTTAGGGATAATATTCAGCTCTTACTTCAGTTTTAGTTCATTGTCAATAGAGAGAGCTATTCTAGCCATCATCTTCTGCATGTGTCTTGCTACGTTTGTGCTCCTTGTGTGTGCTTCTTGTGTGTCTCTCGCACTTCTACACACACCCAACAGTGGCATCAGAGCAGGTTCAGCTCCTTCTCAAGTTTCGGTTTTTTGCGTCGCGACACACATGCACTTTTAACAGTGCAAATCGACTTCGGAGCATAGAACTGTGAATTTCAACAGCCAAGAAACATTTCCACCAAGTGCATTGGCGTTTTACCCCTATTTCGAAGCCATTCGTGCAGTTAGAATTGCCATCAGAGTGACAGTTTGTGAGCTGAAATTTCAGCATTCATTTTAGCTTTCGTCGAAGTGAAGATTTTGTCACATTCTTGTTCTTTTTGAAATGGCAGGCAACAATGACTTGTTTGGCATGCTTCAAGCTGAAGATAAGCTTGATGGGACCAACTATCAGATGTGGTTTTACATGATGAAGCATGTTCTTGTTGTTAAACAACTTTGGAACATAGTGGCAGATGTAGATCGAAGACTCGTAGGTTCTTCTACTTCATAGTCAGCTGTCACAGATGAAGCTTCTTCTTCGAGTACAGTGGTTTCTCCTTCTCCACCTACACAATAGCAGCTTAGATGGGATGGAAAAGATGCTCAAGCTCATGCTTTGATTGCGCTTTCTGTGAAGCGTCATATAGTTCCACACATTCGGTCATGTTCTACCTCATGATAGGCATGAGACACTCTAGCTTCTTTGTATGACGTGCGTAACAAAGCACGTGTTGCATACTTGAGGAAGCAACTTGAGGATGTATGTATGGCTGAAAATGAGTCGGTCGATGTGTATGTGACACACATCAAGGACTTGAAAGAGCAATTGGCAAACATAGATGAGATTATTCCGGATGCATCACTCATTTCTACATTGTTGAAAGGATTGCCAAAATCTTTTCAAAGCTTTGCTACTACACTCTGTTTGGTTGAAAAAGTAAATCCTAATATGTATGCATTTGATGAGGTTGTGTCTCTTCTTTTGCAAGAAGAGCAATCTAGAGTGAATAGGAGTGGTTTGATTGAGGGAACACAAGCACTTGCTATCTCACAAAAGGGAAAAACCAAGTATGGTTCAGCTTTGGGTTCATCAAAACCAAAGACTCAAGCTTCCTTTTCCACTCATTCCTCTAATGATGGTGATTTGCAAAAGAAGAAGAGAAGCAAATATTGTCGAAAGGTTGATCATACTATTGATGAGTGTAGAAAGCTTGCTAAACACAATGAAAAGAAGAGGGAATCCGGAATATCTATTGCTGAAAATTCAGCAAATGCAAAGAATGATGAAGCTAAGATGGCTCAAGATTTTTGGGCATGTGTTGTTACATGTCATTATGATGCTTCTTTGCATTCTAAATGTATGGTTGTGAGTGAGGCTGATTCGGATTGGTTCTTTGATAGTGGTGCTTCAAAGCACATAACATCATGCAAAAGATTTTTTTGCCTCTTTGAAACATGCACCCAAAGGAGGACATGTGGTGTGTGCAAACAATGCCTCTTATCCTATCATTGGAGTAGGAGAAATTGACCTTACCGTTGCAAATGGAGGTGTGATTCTCTTGAAAAATGCATTGTATGTGCCTGGTATAAAGAAGAACTTAATTTTAGTTTCGTTGATTGCCAAAGCTGGACATCATGTACACTTTGTTGATGATAAGTGTATGGTTCATGATTTCAACAATGGTGATGTTATCATGATGTCTAGTACATTATGTAATGGTTTGTATCGCATGGATACATACAAGAGGGCTGCCTCAAATGCCTTGGTTGCTCATACTTCTTCCATGGCTGAAATGGAGCTCTGGCATGCTCGTTTTGGTCACTTGAACTTCAATAGTTTGCTTTACTTGCAAAAGAAGGACATGGTTATTGGTTTGCCTACACTTGAATCCATTGAAAAACATGCATGTGAAGGTTGCATTCTTGGAAAAATGCATCGTGCTTCTTTTCCAAAAGATAGTCATACACACACTACAAGAAAATTGCAGCTTGTTCATAGTGATGTATGTGGTCCCGTCAAGACTCCATCTTTTGGGAAGCATGTATATTTTGTTACCTTCATTGATGATGCTACTCGCCATACATGGGTGTATCCTATGAAAGCACAGAATGAGGTATTTTCTTGCTTCAAAACATTTTTAGCTATGGCTGAAAAATTTTCTTCACAAAAGCTTTTGACTCTACGCATGGATCATGGTGGTGAATACATGTCACATGAGTTTAATGCTTTTCTTCTTGAAAGAGACATTTCACACCAATGTACGGTGCCATATACACCTCAACAAAATGGTGTTGTCGAGCGTAAAAATAGAACTCTACTTGAAATGGCACGATGTATGGTTAAAGGAAAGCATCTTCCTGATAAGTTTTGGATGGAAGCGGTCATGTGTGCAAACTATGTGTTGAACCGTTGCACTACAAAAGCACTGAGAGTCATCACTCCTTATCAGGCTTGGAATGGTCATAAGCCTATGGTTAGTCATATGCGTGTGTTTGGTTGTTTGACATATGCTCTTATGCCATCACAACAACGTCACAAACTTGATGACAAGGCAAAGAAATGTATATTTGTTGTTTATAATGCTGAAAGTAAGGAATATCGTTTGTACCATCCATTGACGAACACAATTATTGTGAGTCGAGATGTGGTATTTGCTGAAAATTCAGTTTTCCCTCTATTTGAATGCAAAAAACAGCCAACAGTTAGCTCACAAGATGTGTTCGATACACTCATGCCTTTGTTCCAAAATGGTGCACTTGAATATGGACATGTAGAACAGCCAACTGAGGCTCAAAGGGCTGAAAAATTCCAGCCAAATAGGGCTGAAAATGCAGAGAATTTCCAGCCAAACATGGCTGAAAATTTTCAGTAAAAAATTGTCAAAACTATTGGAAATTTACAGCCACATATGGCTGAACATTTGCTTCAAAATATGGCTGAAAATGAGCATGAAATTCAGCCCACACATGATGTGCATATTGAAGATGTTTTACATAATGAACGCATGTCTATCAAGAGTGCACAAACTATGCCAAAGTGGGTAAAACAAACTTTGCAGGACACCAAATTGAGTGCACCTTTCCTTGGTAGAACAAGATCAAGCTCTCACCATGCATCAAGTAATTTTGTGGATTATTCTCTTATTGCTACAACATGTAATGAAGAGCCACTTTCTTTTGAAGATGCATGTGATGATCCACAATGGATGTGTGCTATGCAATCAGAAATGGATTCCATACATAGGAATGGTACTTGGGAGTTATGTCAATTGCCAAAAGGAAAGAATGCCATTTGTACAAAGTGGATTTATAAGATTAAGAGAAAATCTGATGGTAGTATTGATCGCTACAAAGCTAGATTGGTTGCCAAAGGATATGCACAACAATATGGCATTGATTATGAGGAAACTTTTCCACCTACTTCACGCATGACTACCATTCGTACCGTGGTTGCATTGGCTGCCCGTTGAGGTTGGAAAGTGCATCAGTTGGACATAAAAATAGCCTTCTTGAATGGTGATTTGCAAGAAGAGGTCTATGTGAAGAAACCTCCTGGATTTGCTATGAAAGAGAAAGAGCATATGGTTTGTCGCTTGCATAAAGCCTTGTATGGTCTCAAGCAAGCTCCATGTGCATGGTATGACAAAATCCATAAGCACTTGATTGCTCTTGGCTTCACATGTAGTCCAATTGAAAGCACACTCTATGTGCACAAAAATGGGGCTGATCTTATAGCGCTTGTTCTTTATGTAGATGACATACTCTTGACTGGGTCATGTGATGCAAAACTTGACATTCTTATGGCTGATTTGCAGCATACTTTTGATGTCACTTAGCTTGGTCTTTTGAGCTACTATCTTGGCATCCAGTTTGTATCCGTTGAGGGGGGAATTGTTATGCATCAAGCAAAGTATGTTGAAAAACTACTTCACCGTTTTGACTTTGAGGATTGCAAGCACTTTCCACACCAGTTGAGATAGGGTTCAGGTTCTCAGTTGAGGATTCAAGTGATGCATTTGACACTTCTCTTTATCAGCAAGCTGTGAGATGTCTTATATATGCATGCAACACAAGGCCGGATATAAAGTATGCAGTTTCCCAGTTGAGGCGATTCATGCATAGCCCTGGCACTAAGCATTGGAAAGCGGTGAAACGTGTGTTTAGATATCTTCGAGGCACTTTGGGCTTAGGTCTCTTTTATGGCAGAGATATTCAGCCATGCTTGCATGCTTTTACAGATAGTGATTGGGTTGGTTGTTATAATACTCGCATGTCCACTAGTGGTAATTGCTTTTTCCTTGGAGGCTCATGCATATCTTGGTTGAGTAAGAAGCAACCTAACAGGGCAATTTTCACAGCTATAGTGGAGTGTATATGGCTGAGATGCCTATTAATGGATCTTTGCATGGAGATTGATGCTGCTACGCTTATTCTTATTGATAGTCAGAGTGTTGTGGTTGTTGCACGAAACCAAGTGTTTCATGCACAGACCAAACATATTGAGGTGCATTATCACTATGTGAGAGAGTGCCTTCATGCAGGAGATATTGATTTGGCATATGTACCTACACAAGATAATGTGGCAGACATATTCACCAAAGCTCTTCCACGGGAAAAGTTTGAAGCTTTTCGCAAAGCTTTAGGCTTATTACCTTGTGGTGGTTGATCTGTCACTCCCTGTATATGTTCACATCATTTGCTCTAGGGGGGGTTTGTTACACTTATGTGTTTCTCAAGTAGCTTTGATGTGAGCCTTTTCCCTATACATGGGAACTTTTTAATCTAGTGCTGGCTAGATGTTTTTTCCCCATGTTACCACATACTTGATACTCTCATATGTGGTGGTACTGTGTACTTAGTGATAATATTCAGCTCTTACTTGAGTTTTAGTTCATCGTCAATAGAGAGAGCTATTCCAGCCATCGTCTTCTCCGTGTGTCTTTGCTGCGTTTGTGCTCCTTGTGTGTGCTTCTTGTGTGTGCTTCTTGTGTGTCTCTCACACTTCTACACACACCGAACACATATTCTCCATATTCTCATACACACACTCTTCATACCTCTTAGGCACACAATTTCTTGTATATAGTTCCTATTTCTGCCTAGATTCGGAGCATAAGTTAGTGTAGGTGAGCATTCTAGCTTACTATAAACTTTGAAAGATACCTTCTATTCTCTCTCTATCTCTCACTCATCTATTTTTGAGTCTTAAGGTGTATATGACAAGGTTCATGTGTTGGAAGATCCTGTAAACCTGTGATTAATTGTTATTGAGGCCTAGCCCACTTCCAACATTTGGTATCAAAGCATAGTTTACATGCACTCTTAACCAGATGAGTGACTATAGACTTGAGAATGAAGACAAGCTTGAGGGAATGTCTAATTATCCAATGTGGAGTTTTATGATGATGAATTTGTTAGTATTTGAGGACTTATGGAATATTGCCAATGGCACTTATCCAAGGCCAAGACAAGTCAGAGAAGATGTTGTTTCATCTTCTAGAAGATCTATTATTCTTATTTTTGCTCAACAAGAGGTTAGTGAAGAAGAAGAAACTCTTTCATCATCAAGAGTCCATACTACTACCAGATTACTTCCTATAGAAGAGCAATGTAGATGGCATTCAAGGGATGCATTAGCACTTTCATTTATTGCTATCGGAGTCAATAGACATATTATACCCCAAATCAGGTCATGCAAAACCTCTCCACAGGCTTGGTTGGAGTTAGAGAATCTCTATCAAAGTAGAAACCTTGCTAGGAAAGCTCATCTAAGGAGACAAGTAGCCAACACAAGGATGAAAGTTGGTGAATCAATTTAGTCACATATTTTGAAGCTCAAGGATTTACGAGATCAATTACTCAATGTTGGAGTCAACATTTTAGATGAAGAGATGGTAAACACACTTCTATGCTCACTTACATCAACATATCGTGCTTTTGTTACTTGTTTATCTCTATCTCTATAAGAAATAGAGAACTTTCATTTGAAGAGCTACAATTCCTGTTATTCAAGATGAAGATCAACAAAAAGGTATGGAAGAGAATGATGAAGCCATGTTGATGGGAAAGAAAGTCTACCAATCTTTCTCCTTATGCTTCCTCTACACCCAAAGAAAAGTCTTCAACTACATCTGATTCAAAGAAAGGAGTATGACATTACTATAAGAAACTAGGTCATTTCATAACAGAATGCAGAACAAGGATTTTTTATGAGAAGAAGAAAGCATTAAGTAATAGTGTTGATGATGATCCAAAACCTAAATCTTCAAAGGTAGATTCATATGCATGTGCTACTATTGAAGAAGTAGCTTTTGATCAGGCAACATTAAATGCAATCTATGATAGTCCTTGGATTTTTTATTATGGAGCTACTAAGCATATGACAGGTTGCAAAAAAGGTATTTTCTTCTCTTTATAAAAGGATGACCATTGTAGGTGGTCATGATTTGGATGTTGTTGGTGTTGGAGAAGTAAACCTTAAGTCCAGAGCAAGCGAAAAGTTCACAATTTCGAATGTTCTTTATGTACCAAACATGAAGAAGAATTTGCTCTCTATCTCTACTTTCTTGTCAAATGGTTATAAAGTTGTTTTTAAGGAAGATTCATGTGAGATTCTCTCACATGATGAGGAGCATTATCTACTTCAAGGTGAAAAGAGAATTGGCATGTTTGCGTTATCCAAAATTAGTCATGTGAATGTTGCTAGGTCTACTACACCTATAGAGAACATGAAGTTATGGCATGCTAGATTTAGTCATATCAATTACACTGTCTCAAGCATATCAAAGATCAAGGTATGGTGGAGAAACTTTTACTTTACTAGATGATGCAGATTCATGTGAAGCATGTCTTGAAGGAAACCTTCACAAATTACCTTTCAAGAAGCATGGATACATCATGAACACAAGGGAGTTGCAGATCATACATTCAGAGGTGAATGGTTCAATGAGAACAGATTCCATTAAAAGTTTCAGGAACTTTGTTATGTTCATTGATGATTTCTCAAGTTATTCATGGATTTACGGTCTTAAAGTGAAGTCAAAGGTTTTTCCTACTTTCAAGAAGTTCTTAGCTATGGTTGAAAATGAAAGTCAGTCAAAGATCCAAATTTTGAGAAGTGATAGAGGAGGAGAGTACATGTCTAAAGACTTTAAGTATTTTCTTGAAGAAAAAGGTATCTCTCATCAACTCTATTTCTTATACTCCAAAACATAACGGTGTTGCAAAGAGAAAGAAGAGGATAGTTAATGAGATGATGTGTAGTATGATATCATCCAAAAAGATTTCTCCCAAGTTTTGGTTTGATGTAGTACATACAACTAATCACATTCTGAATAGGTCTTCCACAAAAGCTTTGAACTTTATCACACCTTATGAAGGTTATTATGGGAAGAAACCCAATGTGAGTTATTTCAAAGTATTTGGTTCTCGAGCTTATGTTCACATTGAGAAGAAGGATCGTGGTAAGCTAGATGTAAAAGCCATTAAAGCTGTCTTTATTGGTTATGTAATTCAAAGCAAAGGATACATATTCATTGTTCAAAATACATGTGATATCCTACTCTCATGCAATGCATATATTACAGAAAGTCAAATTTATGATAAGAAGGAAGAGGTTCCAAATTTCATAAAAGCAGATGATTATGCATTTTCTAGAAGGAATTTGGATTCATATATTCAACCATACAAGGGGGTGATGAACCTTCTCAAAACCTAAGAGATGCAAGTGAAGATAGAATTTCACTACCTACATCAATACCGAGTCCATCATCAATACCTCTTGAAGTTCTGACTTATGAAGTTGGTGAAGGTTCCAGAGTTCTAGAATAAAGAGATACTAAAGAACTAGAAAGGATTCCACCACTTTTCAGGAATATGGCAAAGTGGTTATATCAAACCTAGAAGGATAGTGGTATAAAGGAATACACAAGAAGAACCAGAAGTCAAACAAAGAAACAACAAGAAGGCCAAGTAAATTATGTAGAATATTTTGAGATTCATAATGTTCTAGCTCTTTACTTCAGTTTAGAATGAATCAACTAGTATTCAAGATGCACTACAAAGTGATATGATTATCACATGTCCCAAAGATTCAGATCTTCAGCTGTTTAAAGGACAACTTAAGCATACATTTGATGCAAATGACTTAGGTATTTTACACTATTATCTTGGGATTGAGTTAAAGTATAGAGATGAGTGTAACTACATAACACAACAAAAATACATTGAGAAATTATTGGAAAGGTTTGAGATGAAAAATTCCAAGCTTATGCAAACACATATGGATGTCACTGTGTCATTATAGTAAGAAGTTCATGTCAGCCAACATACTACGAGTAACAAGTCTTTCACTAGTTTCTGGTTTAGATAATTAGAATTTGGGTTTGCTATAAAACAATTCTAAACTATTCATATTCTCCATATTCTCATACACACACTCTTCATATCTCTTAGACACACAATTTCTTGTATCTAGTTCCTATTCTTGCCTAGATTCAAATCTTGTCGATTTGTATCATATTCACACTGTGATTTGACATTGAAATTTGAGTCTTAAGGTGTGTATGCTAAGGTTCATGTGTTGGAAGATCCTGTAAACATGTGATTAATTGTTATTGAGGCGTACCCCATTTCCAACAGAGTGTGACATATCACTTGATGGCAGTATAACATACTCTTGATATATTTTGGTAGTGATGTGTGTGAACATACTAGGACCGCCAAAACACTTTTTTCCCTCTTTTTTTAGGTTTTTCCCCCCCTGCTTGTATATACACCTATAACTGTAATGGGTCACTTATCTTTGTACATTCACTTGGTAATACATTGAATATTGTGTGTTGTGCTCCAAGATTCTTCTTCTTCCTTATGTTGTTCATGTGCTTCCACAGACCTCAAACTCCGACAATTGGTATTAGAGTAGATTGCCTCTTCATCTAGGGCATAGTAGACACCCCTCTGATCATAGTCTCAGAATCGCATGCTATGTGGTGTTGAAATTTTGACATGAGCTTGTTTCAACCTCCGAATGCACTATTGTAGCACCTATGTAGGCAATTTTGGCCTTTCGTGCCAAACATATATACACGTTTCGGTTTGCCAGTATAAGCACCTCGAATTCTGATATAGGTTTAGTAGAGCTCGACAAGGTAGTTTTGTTCAACTTTTTGAGATACAAGCATTTTTCTACATTAGGGTATTTTACTCAGTGGCCATGGTTGAAAGCAATGATGTATTTTTTATGTTGGCTATTGAGGACAAGTTGAATGGTATCAATTATACATCATGGGCATATATGATGCATCATGTATTAGTGACAAAAGGAATATGGAATATTTGTTGATATTAGGACCGTGGGGGCACTTTTTTTCCCTCTTTAGGGGGTTTTTTTTCCAACTTATATATACGCCTATTCCGTTAACGGGTTACTTATCTTTGTACATTCTAGTGGTAATACATTCAATATTGTGTGATGTGCTCCAAGCTTCTTCTTCTTCCTTGTGTTGTTTGCATGCTTTCATAGACATCTAACTCCAACAATTGGTATCAGAGCAGGTCATCGCTTCATCTAGGGCATCATTGTCACCCCTCTAGTCACAATCTCAAAAATGCACAAAATTTGGTGAGCATACTTAGAGTGATTAGGAGATCAAAATGGTATTCAACTTTTTGAGATACAATCATTTTTTTGGATCAAGGTATTTTAGTCAGTGGCCATGGATAAAAGAAGTGATGTATTTTGTATGTTGGTTGTTGAGGATAAGTTGGATGGTACGAATTACCCATTATGGGCTTATATGATGCATCATGTATTGGTTGCAAAAGGACTATGAAACATTGTGCACGGTGTTGAAAAACATCCTATTTCACCTACAAATACAGGTACTGAAGCTAATTCAAATGGTGTTGAAGATGGTGATATTCTGTAGATTCCTATTTGTGTTGTGGTTTCTGTTGCACCTATTGTAGAGAAAAATTGATGGGATGGCAGAGATGCTCAGGCACATGCATTGATAGCCTTGTCTATCAAATGTTCCATTATTCTTCGCATTCACTCTTGTAGAACGACTAAGGATGCTTGGGATACACTTACCACATTGTATCAAGCTAGGAATGAGGCTCGTGTTGCTTACTTCTGAAAACATTTGGAGAGTGCGCATATGAATGAAGGTGATTCTATGGACAAGTTTTTTACAAAGATCAAAGACTTGAAGGAACAATTGATTTCTGCTGATGAAGTTATACCAGATAGCTCACTTGTGCATACCATTATGAATGGTCTTCTTGATTCATATCAGAGTTTTGCTTCTACTCTTCGTTTGATTATGAAAGGCAATCAAAATGCCTTGACATTTGAGGAGTTAGTCTCTATTCTTTTGCAAGAAAATCACTCTAGGCAGAACATGTCCATTATGTGTGTTGCAGATCAAGCTTTCCTGGCTAGTGAGAAAGGCAAAGGTAAATGGAGCTCATCTATTAGTAAGCAGAAATCTACAAATGTTGCACATTTGAAGAAGGAAGACAAAGATGAGAAGGAATTTGAAAAATAGAAATTGTTTTGCAAGTACTGTAAAGCAAATGATCATATCATAAAGAATTGTCCAAAACTGATTGCAAAAGAGGCAAAGAAAAAAGAGGCTGAAATGGTTGTTATAAAGGCATCTACACCAAAAACAGAGTCTGCTAATCTTGTGCAAAATGAAGAATGGGTGTTTACTACTATTTGTAATTTTGACCTAGCTTCTCCTGAACAGTGTATGTCTACAGTACAATCAGATGTTTGGTACTTTGATAGTGGGGCAACCAAACATATTACCTCGCAACATAGTTTCTTCACTTCACTTGAGCCTGCCCCTACAAGGAATATTGTCACATGCACCAACAACTCCTCTTATCCTATTATGGGAGTTGGTAAGATCATTCTCACTACTGCTGATGGTAGTTCTTTTACATTGTCATATGCTTTATTTGTGCTAGGGATCAAGAAGAATCTGTTATCAATTTCACGTTTAGCCAATACTGGCTTGGTTGTGAAATTTGTTTATGATAGATGTACAGTTCATGATATGTCGAGTGGCGATGTGATTATTGCTTCTGGCACTTTATGTCGTGGACTGAATAAGCTCATAGACTATGAAAATTTTGTGAATGATTTGGCATGTGCAGTACATGATTCTTAGGCTATATCAGATGCAAAGCTTTGGCATGCACGCTTTGGTCATCTTAATTTTGCTAGTTCGCTACACCTACAAAAATCTGAAATGGTGTCCTCTCTACCCAAACTTGAGGCACTTGGTAAACATGTATGTGAAGGCTACATTTTGGGCAAAATGCAGCATTCCTCATTCCCAAAAGATGGTTCAGTTCAAGCTACTGAGAAATTGGAGTTTGTTCATAATGATGTTTGTTGTCCTATGCAGACACCCTCTTTTGGAAAATATCTTTACTTCGTGACTTTCATTGATGATTTTTCCAGGCATGCATGGTATGTCCATTGAAAGCAAAGTCTGAAGTGTTTATGTGCTTCAAATAATTTCTGGTTTTGGCTGAAAATATGTCAGCATGTAAAATGGGCACCCTCCGTTCTGATCGAGGGAGGGAATATATGACTTCTAATTTTAATGCATTTTTGGCTTAACATGGGATAAAACATCATTGTACAGTGCCGTATAGACCTCAATAGAATGGAGTTGCTGAACAGAAGAAGAGGTCACTCATGGAAATGGCGAGGTGTATGGTCAAGAGTTAGGCTTTACCACACAGTTTCTCGCTTGAGGCTGTCATGTGTGTAGCATATGTACTTAACAGGTGTCCCACTAAAGCATTGCATTCTATCACTCCATATGAGGCTTGGCATGGTTGCAAGCCATATGTTGCTCATTTGCGTGTTTTGGTTGTCTGGCATATGCATTAGTTCCTGAAAAACATCATAGGAAATTGGATGATAAAGTAGTGAAATGTATTTTTGTTGGGTACAATTCTGAAAGCAAAGGCTATCGTCTGCATCATCCATCGACTAAACACATTCTGGTTAGCTGTGATGTTGTTTTTGTGGAAGATGCTATTCAACCATTTACTTTCATGTACTAGGGAGACATCTGTTAGCTCCAAAGACATGTATGATACTTTGCTGCCTCTTTTTATAAGTGGATAGTCTAGTGTTGGTCCTAATGAGGTAACTTCTCAGCCTTTATAGGTTTCATGTGATGATGAAGATCATTCTATTCATGATGCAGATTTACATGATGCACTTGTTGATGAGAGAGCTGATATTGAGGAGGCAAAAACTATGCCAAATGGCTGGTGCAGACTTTGCGTGACAGCAAATTAGAGGCACCTCTGTAGTATCGTACTTGTTCAGACTCTCATAGTGCCTCTTTTGCATCATATTGCTATGCTATGGCTGCGTCTAGTCTCTACGATGAGAATGAGCCTGTTTTGTTTGATGAAGCACAAAATTCAAAAATTTGGATGGTTATTATGCAATCTAAATATGATGCTATAATGAAAAATGGTACCTGGTCTTTAGGTGACTTGCGTCCTTGCAAGAGGCCATTGGCACTATGTGGGTATACAAGCTTAATCATAAGCCTGATGGAACAGTTGATAGGTATAAGGCTAGACTTGTTGCAAAGGGTTATGCTCAAGAAAGAGGGATTGATTTTGATGAGACCTTTGCTCCTACTTGTAGAATGACTACTATTTGTAGCATCTATGCACTTGAGCTCATCAATGGTTGGAATGTGCATTAGTTGGACATTAAAAATCCATTTCTGAATGGTGATTTGCATGAAGAAGTGTATATTTTTCAGCCCCATGTCTTTGTGGAGAAAGGGCATGAAAACAAGGTGTGCAAGTTCAAGAAGGCATTATATGGTTTAAAGCAAGCACCATGTGCTTGGTATGAAAAGATGCATGCCTATCTGATTGCACATGGTTTGAGAACAATCCAATTGAAAGAACCTTCTATGGTAAGCATGCTAATGATGTGCTTCTGATCATTGTTGTGTATGTTGATGACATGCTACTCACTGGTCCTCATAAGAAGCATATTGCTGATTTCAAGACTGATCTGCATGCCTCATTTGAGATGTCTGATTTGGGGAATTTGGATCATTATTTGGGCATTCAGTTTATGCAAGCTGATGGTGGAATGGCTTTGTGTCAAATGAAATATATTGACACATTATTGTAGCATTTTGGCCTTGAAGACTGTAAACCTATTGCCACTCCTATGGAGACAGGTTTATGATTGAGTCTTCATGATGCTGGAGATGCATTTGATGTTGTTCTCTATCAGCAGGCTATTGCATGCTTGATTTACTTATGCATTACTCTGCCAGATATTTAGTTTTCAGTCTCATAGATGAATAGATTTATGCCTTGCCTAGGTGTCAAGCATTGGCAGGCAGTTAAGCGCATCTTTCACTACTTGAGTGGTACCCGGCTACTTGAGTGGTACCCGACTACTTGAGTGGTACCCGGCTACTTGGATTGTTTTATCCCAAGGTGGATCACTACCGCTAGATTTACATGCTTTTTTTGACTATGAATGGGCTGGTTGCTATGACACTGGTGTGTCCACTAGTGGCTTTTGGTTCATGTTTGGTAGCTCATGCATATCTTGGTTGAGTAAGAAGAAGCCTACTGCAGCCACTTCTAGTTGTGAGGCTGAGTATAGGGTAGCTTTCATAGTGACTATTGAGTGTGTGTGGCTCAGCTCATGCATATCTTGGTTGAGCAAGAAGCAGTCTACTACAGCCACTTCTAGTTGAGAGGCTGAGTATAGGGCAGCTTTCATAGTGATTATTGAGTGTGTGTGGCTCAGATGCCTTATGGTGGATTTTGGGTGTTGGTCAGTCTTCTGCCGCCACCGTCTTCACTAACAGTCAGAGTGCATTGGCAATTGTGAAGAACCCTGTATTCCATGCTCGCACTAAGCACATTGAGGTGCATTATCATTATGTCAGGGAGAGGTTCTCTGCTGGAGAGACCAGCTTGGCATATGTGCCCATGCAGGAGAACATTGCAAACCTTTTCACGAAGGCTCTACCTAGTGAGAAGTTTGAAGCTTTCCGCAAAGCTTTGGGCTTACTTCCTTTTGTGGATTGATTCCACATAGCTTGGCACTTCCTTATACATGAGTGCTAGCTGATTGCTCACCGCATCACTCCCAGGGAGATTTGTTGATATATTTAGGTAGTGATGTGTGTGAACACACTAGGACCACTCGGGCACTTTTTTCCCTCTTTAGGAGGGTTTTTTCACCCGGCTTGTATATACACCTATTGCCCTAACAAGTTACTTATCTTTTGTATATTCTACTAGTAATACATTCAGTATTGTGTGTTGTGCTCCAAGCTTCTTCTTCTTCCTTGTGTTGTGTGCGTGCTTCCGCAGACGTCTAACTCCAACAATATTGTGCAAGGTGTTGAAAAACAACCTACTACACCTGCAAATATAGTTATTGAAGGTGATATAGATCATGTTGAAGATGATGATCTTCACATTCCTGATCATGTTGTAGTTCTTACTGCACCTACCATAGAGCAACTTTGTGGGGATTGTAAAGATGCTTAGGCACATGCATTGATAGCTTTTTCTATCAAATGTACCATTATCCCTCACATTCACTCTTGCAAACAAGCAAAGGATGCTTGGGATACACTTACCACTTTGTCCCATGCAAGAAATAAGCCTTGTTTTGCTTACCTTTGAAAACAATAGGAGAGTGAGCATATGAATGAAGGAGATTCTATGGACAATTTTTTGACAAAGATCAAAGATTTGAAAGAGCAATTGATTTCTGTAAATGAAGTTTTACCAGATAGTTCACTTGTGTAGAAATGTTCTTAATGGTCTTCCTGATGTTTTGCCTCTACTCTTTGGTCGATGATGAAAGGCAATCCAAATGCCTTAACATTTGAGGAGTTAGTATTTGTTTTATTGCATGAAGGTTAGTATAGGTAGAATAGGTCCATTATGCTTGTTGTAGATCAAGCTTTCTTAGCTAGTTAGAAGGGCAAAGGTAAATGGAGCTCATCTATTAGTAAACAGAAATCTACTAATTCTGCACAGTCAAAAAGGGAAGACAAAGACGAGAAGAAAACTAAAAACTAGAAATAGTTCTTCAAATACTGTAAAGGAAATGATCATGTCATAAAGAGTTGCCCAAAACTGGCTACAACAGAGGCAAATAAGAAAGAGGATAGAATGGTTGTTGCAGAAGCCTCTGCACCTAAAATAGAGTCTGCTAATCTTGTGCATAATGAAGAATGGGTGTTTACTATTGTTTTGCAACTATGACCCTCTCATCATCAATGTATATCTACAGTAGACTCAGATGTTTGGTACTTTGATTGTGGGGCAACGAGTAATTGAATACTACTCAATATGACGATTCCATGTGACAGGTAAGTACACCGAACAATAATACATAGACAACTAATCGAGATTACGCCAAACTTATCGTATGCCGACTCAAGTCACAAGTTCCTGCCACAAATTTGACAGACTTACCAATGCTTCTGTTCACATACAGATCTTTATCGATACAAGTTTCTTCCTAAGATAGGAATTCTCAGTGAACGCAGACTATTGTATCAAATCTGGTCACTTAACCGAAAAGATACTAAATGCAGATGATTAACTTCGACCTTACACAGTTTCTCGCAGGATGACAAACCCACTATTTCATGACGGAAAAGATCCAGAATTGTATATAATTAATCACCAAACAGACTCACAACACAAGACTACCGAATGGAAATCGGCACGACAAGGAGAATAGCCGAATAGTTAGATGCGAATAGAATAGAACAGAACTCAATGTGCTCATCAATACCTCATACATATTCTCAAGTATGATGCTCGCAATTTCCCAAATTGGATCAATATAACAGACAGACAGAACACAATACTATACTTGTAAATTCCCAACACCTCTGTTCGAGATGTGATCAACCCACTCACTACAATGCCCAACAGAACAGAGACTCTTTCCGAAAACTACTATTGATTTTTACCGCTTCCCTTTGTGCGCTTTAAATAGAAGTCTGCTACAATGTTTCCGCGAATCCACTTTTTACGGCACCTGTCCGGGTTCATCCGTCCTGGTGCGGCCCTCTAACACTGGCACGCACGGTGGACTCGAACCCGCAGGTGCAGTACTGTTGGCAATATCCTTTTGCACTGCCTGTCGGTCCATACCAGGGTTTGACTCCCCAATCCTTTCTGACCGCACTTGTTCTAGTGGTGGAACAAGTATAGCCAGCCATCTCCTGCGAAAAAGTGTCCAGCTATTTTGAACATGGCTATCCAACTGTTGTTTTAATAAATCTATGTCCACATTTGTCATCAATGTGGCATTTAGTTCTACACCCTCATCCTTTAATATCTGCTTTTCGAACTCCTGCAATACTTGTATCCTTGATTGCAAAAGTTCATTTTCGGCTTGCAGGTGAGCATTCAGGGTAGAAAAACTGGACATTTCGGTTTGAATTTGTGTTTGGATAGTTTGCTGCCACTGATTAAAGTCTTGGATGCACTTTTTTGCGGTGATCAATTCTGCCATAAGATGTTGGTTGTTTTGCTGTAACACCTGTATTAACGCTTCTTTGTCATCCAATTCTTTTTGCATCTGTGTCATTACTGAATTGGACTTAGTCATCGTGGCTAATAATAATTCGTTTTTGTGCTGAATCGCTTGTTCTTGTTGCCGTAAATATTGAGAAACCTCTTGGAGTTGGTTTTGCATCCTTATGACAAAATCGGGTTGGGGGTCATCCGGTGCTTGCTCTGAACTGGCAGTTGGCAAGTTGTCTGCTATTCGTTTTCTAATGGACAGCCGAAACGGCGTCCCTACTGTCTGATTCTGTGCGCTGTTACCTGTGTGGAATAAAGATGCAGACGAGGTGGAGGGTTGGGCTGCTTCCGCAGGCTCTGTGTGGTATTTTGAATTTAGTTGATCATGTTCACCGGGAAAAAAAAGGGGGGGACCAGTGTAACTGCTTATCCTTTACAGATTGGACAAAATTAAATATAGCAGCTAAATAGGCTGCTAGTCTGCTATTGGTGTGGGATCTTCTCTTATCCCCAACAATGATTTGTGCGTAGAGGTGGTCATAGAGCCAATGTGTCCAGCTAACCGGGCCTCCTTCTTCGGCATGCAATAGGGGAGAAAAATTTTCTTTCGACATTAAGTCGAATTTTACTAGTAAACAAAGCTTTTCTAAATACCATTTAAATTGTTCTCGTCGGTGATAGGTGGCGTTTTTCAACATGTAATACCGTCGGGGGCCTTCACAGTCGCCAAATTCCTTCTTCAGGTCCTCATTTGAACATTTAAGATATCGGGCACCATCATAGAGTGGTAGTTTAAATACGGCTGAGACGAGCTGGGGCGAAAATCGTACCTGATTGAGAATGAAGCCACTGGTTTGTCGCATGCTATGTAATTGGTCCTCTGCATCATCATTAGCAATCCACTGTTTCCACGGTAATTGGGCAAACTGGAGGAGCCCTATCTTCTGTAGCCAATCTTCATTCTGTTGCGATTTGATGTCGAGCTCGATTTTAAATTCGGTGGAGAATTTATGCTGAGTCTTTTCTGATGCAGAAGTTACTGCGTCATCTGCTTCATCTTGTAGGGTGGTATCTGTTGTTGTTACCACATAGGTCTGCGTATGGGCGCGCTTTCTGAATTGCCAGCGGAGAATGTCAGATTCCGACATGCTTGGTTAAGGTTTGCTGAGAAAAATATGCTAGAAGTTGCTAACAGGTGCTGAATCTCGAAGAATGCTAATTTAGAAAGCTAAACTCTGTAAACGCATTTTATAAACACCGGTGCTTGAACGGCCATTTGCTCTACTGATTGTATGTCAGTAGGACATGACTCTTCCCTCCCTTGATAATATTTGTATCCGAGTAAAAATCATTATGCCGCATGTTACATTGTCGATTGGTGCTAGACTGAACAAGACTTTTCATGTGCGAAAATGTCAGAAAACCACAATTTGATTATCATATTCATACATTATGAATTTGGATGGGCGAATATACTCATTCGTCGATGAGACCTTCGAGATACATACTCCTAACCGATCTAAATGTTCGAGCTATCTTTTTCTTAAGAGTTTCTAATAGTTGTTTTAGCGTATCAGGCTCTAGAAGCTGCGCATCTATTCTAACAGAGCTAAGTGCGATTGCTTCGGTGAGCACATTCTCGGCCTGGGTCTGCACAAAAGCTTCCTGTAGATAGAAATCGTTGGCTAGTACAGCGTCCCTGGAAGTCTTCATTTCGTCCAGTTTGGTCTTTAGTTATGCAATATACTCCTTCTGGTTGCGCAGTTGGTTGTCTTGGCGTTCAAACTGCTGGGTTTGGAAATCCAGAGTTTTCTTAAAGGCATCTCGTTCTCTGCGCGTCTTGTCGATATCCTTGAGGTATTGTCCTTCCCGTATCAGCTGGCGTTTTAGGATACTGTTAACTTCATTTGCGCATTCTTCGGCTCGCCATAACTGTTCTTGAATTTGTTCGGTTTCTTTCTGTTGATCCTGATTCTTCTGGATGGACTCTTGTAATTGAGTCTTTGTCTCTGCGATCAATTCTTCGAGGGAGGCGTTGATATCTTCATTTTCGTGGAGGGTGGCCTTCAGGGCGCGGATTTCTTCATGCGCGGCGTGTAGGAGTCGATCTTTGGCTGCAAGTTGCTCGAGGGCTGCATCTCGTTGCTCTACTAGGGTCTGTTCTGCCGAGAATTTGGCTTGGAGCTCTGCTAACTGCGTCTGGAGCTGATGGTTCTCAATCTTTGTGGCTTCGATTTCTTCCTGGAGGGGGGTGATGTCTGCTTCCAGTACGTCGACCTTGTATTGGTATTCGGCCTTGAGGTTGTCCGTGGCTTCCTTAAATTGTATGGGCAGTTGGTGTGATAACTGCATAAGGAACTGCCCCATGGATGCTAGTTCTGAAAATACGGTGGGTGGTGGTGGTTGACGAGGCTGAGAGGAGGTATCGGTGAGGAGATTCTGAGAATTTGGCGGAGAGTAGTTAGGGGAGGAAGAGGAGGAAGGTGTAGGTTCAGAACCGGGTCGGCGGGATGGTTCCGGTGGGAGGTCGGGGTTGACAGGTGGGGTAGGTAGAGCAGAGTCAATTGTGGTTACCTTTGCAACGGTCTGTTGTTCTGCTTCTGTATGATTGATGGCCTCAATAAGTTCATCCAATGCTTTTGTGGCAGTTTCCGGTTCGTCCTGTTGATGCTCAGATTCCTTTTCGGTGGACAGTATCTCTGTATCTGCTTGGTTTTGTTGGTCTTGTTGCTCTATCGAAGTGTCGTTGTGTATTGAAGTGGCGGTGTCGTGGTAAGTTTCTTCTTGCTTATCTTCTTCGGCGTCGTGTTTCTTTCCGGCGGATCCTTGGACTTCACTTTCTGAAGAGCTGATCCTGATTCGCTTCGTGCGGAAGAGTTGATTGATCTCTTCGTCGTCTTTTTCAGTTTCCTCGAGTGGTTGTGCTGATTCTTCGTGCCTAAGCGCTGGGCCTGTGGGTGGGGGTTGTGCGGCGAGAATGGTTGGGAAGAGGAAGGAGATGATGTGGGGAAGACGAGAGCGCGGAGAGCTGCCTTTCTGGAGTTGTTTTACTATAGCGACAGATTCCTTATGGATTCTTTGAAAAAAATAAGAGGCAAAGTTGACAGGTTCGCGGGTGGCTAACTCTAGGGCGGAATAGAAGGGGCGAGAGATGCCGTAGGTTCGTTTTTGCAAGTTGAGGATTGCTACAAGGAACTGTAGAGCGGATCGTTCGGGTTCTGGTCGGCAGAGAATGGCATATTCGTTGGATGAGGAGCGGGGAAAGAGTGCGGTCATGCGAGCGACAGGGATGCTAGGGCCATTTTCGCGTCCTTGTGGGGTGAGGCGGTAGGCTGCAGAGAAGGCTTGGAAGGTGATGACGGTCCTATATGGGAGGGAAGGGAAGATCCACTGTCGTTCGGTGATGGGGAATTGGGCGATGGCGTGGATGATTTGTGCGGAGAAGGGATGAGCTTCCACTGAGTGCCAGGGCAACTCAGCGAAGTTGGACAATCCTCTGCAGCGTAGGTATTCGCCGACGTCTGTCGGGATACCATCACGAAAAGCAGCGTAGTTGGCTAGCGCTTCCATGGTGTTTACAAGCACACTTATAGATAACACAGAAGACAAGGGTAATACGTATAGTCTCGAGAACACAATAGTGTTTAGGCGCAACCGATGGGTTAAATAAGGAGAACATGGTGGAAGAGGGAAGGGGGTGGGTATCATTGTGCGGTGCGGGAAAGGTACTGTTTGCATGCTGGCGTGTGTGCTTGAGTGACCGGTAGGGAGAGGCTGAAACAAGCTCTAGTGGCAATCCAAATCTTGGAAAGACATCTGATAATAGACATTTTGCTACTTCAGCTGCTGTAGCCGAACGTAAAGGCCATGCTTCTGCCCACCTGGTTGCGTAGTCTGTGCAAGTCAATATATACCGGTTATTACTGAATACCGCAGGAGGTGTGATTGGACCAATAAAATCTAGACCCCACTTCTAAAATGGTTCTAAAGGGAGTACTGGATGAAGTGGAAAGTAATGGCGTTGTAGTGGTTGTCCAGTTCTTTGACAGCTATCACAAGTTTTGATAAATTCCAATACATCTCTGTACATAGTTGGCCACCAAAGTCCACTTTGCAGAATTTTCCGGTGAGTAAGATCTGCTGCAAAATGTCCTCCTGTTGGACTTGAGTGAACTAGATTGATGACTGAATTTACTTCATGTGTAGGGATACATCGGAGTAAGGTTCCTGTATGATCTGCATAATAAAGTTCTCCAGCAACTAACCGGAATCTTCGACTAAAAACTGCAATTTTTTGGCGTGTAGCTGTAGGGACTTCAGAAGGTAGACATCCATCCGAAAGGAAGGTCAATAACTAATCATAATACGTAGTTGGTACTGGTTGGTTCAACAATTCCTCAATAGTTGGTTCTGAAGTATAGATGGCTGGCATTGTATCATTTATGCCAACCGGAGGTTCACCTGAATCTAAGCGTGACAAAAAGCCTGCTAAAGCATGTGAACTACCTGGCCGATGAATGACATCATAGTCGAATTCCTCCAATAGTAGGACCCATCGTGCTAGGCAGCCACCTATATGTTGCTGTCGAACCAAGTAAACAAGTGCAGCGTGATCGACATGAAATGTAAATTTTCGGCCCAGCAAATAATGTCTGAATTTTTTTACCGAATACACTAGTCCTAAGCATTCCCTCTCTGTTACCGAATAGTTCTTCTCTGCGGGTGCTAATCTTCTGCTAGCATAGTATACTGGTCTAAACCATTTATCTGTTTGTTGCATCAGTACACTTCCTATTGCTATATCAGATGCATCAACGAATACGTGAAATGGGTGATCCCAATCTGGGGGCTGTAAAATGGGGACCTGTGTTAATAAGTGTTTCAGTCGATCAAATGCTATCTGACATTCCTGAGTCCATTCGAATTGCCGTGGAGTCTTAGAAATTAATTTGTTCAGTGGTATTGCCACATGAGCAAGCCATCGTAAATGTCTTCCATGCCATCTCACTTGACCCATAAACCGCATTACTTCTTTGGGTGTCTTAGGCACTGGAGCTTCTAATACTACTGAAATTTTATTAGGATCGACTTGAATACCCTGTCCCGATATGATGTGACCAAGTAACTTACCACATGAAACCGCAAACACAGATTTGTTTGGGTTTAAACACAATCTATATTCTCTACATCTCTGAAAGCAACATCGTAAATGTACCAGATGTGCGATCGTCTTACCAAAAATTGAAAAATCGTCAAGGTATACTTGCATAAATGAGGTGAGATAAGGAGAAAATATCTCCTGCATACATCTTTGAAATGTGCTTGGTGCATTCCTCAACCCAAACCACATTACTGTACAAGCAAAGACACCCCAATTTGTAATAAATGCAGTTTTTGGTATATCCTCTTCAGCCATTCTTACTTGGTTATATCCACTGTATCCATCTAGAAATGAATACATCTCATGACCTGCTACTTTGTCAAGCATAGTATCCAAAAAGGGAATTGGAAAAGGATCCGGTACTGTTGCAGCATTTAATTTCCGATAGTCTACACAGATTCTCAATTGCTTGTTTTCCTTCGGTACAATCACAATTGGTGAAATCCATTCCGCATGTTCTATTGGTACTATGAATCCAACTTTTAATAACCTATCAAGTTCAGCCTTTACCTGTGATGCATAATGCGGGTTCATCCGGTAACTAGTTTGCTTTATCGGTTTCACTTCTGGTTTTAGCATAACTCTGTGTTGATAAATACGAGGATCCAAGCCCTTCATGTCTTTGTAATCCCATGCAAAGACGTCAGTAAATTCTTGGAGTAACTGAATTAAATCTGCTTGAAATGCTTCCGGTAAGTTTTGCTTTATCTTTACAGGACGAGGGTGATCTTCATCTCCAAGGTTATAAGTAATTAACTTGTCTTCTGGAACATAAAATTGTTGATATTTCTCTGTATTAGCTGATGGTTCGGGAAGTTGCTGTAGTTCATTATCGTGAATCGAAATGGTATCTTCCTCCTTAGTTTCTTCGGCAATGGGTATTACTGTACATACTAAAGCATTCCAGGTATCTACAACAGACTGTAGATCAATAGTTCCTAATGTAATTAAATCAACATTATTCTTCAGAAATTCTTCTTCTTCGTCATCAGACAATCCATCTAACATATGGACTGGTTCGGCAAAATATGGTCGAGCATGTAACTCACAGGGTTGTATCGCGTTTAACTTTACAACACATTTGCGATTTTTATCTTTGAATGTAAGTTCCTGGGCTGACCAGTCTTGAATTACCTTGGCTTGTTTCAACCAAGGACGACCGAAAAGTAGATTGTAATCTAGGGTGGATTCCGGCAATTCTAGAACAACGAAGGTCATCTTGAATGTTGTGTCTTGCAAAGTTATGGGTATATCTCGGACAAGTCCTACTGGATGGACTCTAGATTGATCAGCCATCCTAACAAAGAATTGAACTGGTTCTATCTTAGTCCATCCTAACTTCTTACAAAGTGACGCAGTGGCAATATTCACGCCAGACCCCCCATCAATTAAAACTTGTGTGATTTGATGTTTATTAAACCATACCGTAATCAGAGGAACTGAGTGATCTACCGTAGAGTCTGGCTCTGATTGTACTGTTGCGGTAGCCAGAATGCAAGCAGATTTTGTAGTAAACTGCTGTTGAAATTGTTGGCGTATTCCTGGTACTAATGCCAGTAATTGCCCGAAAGGCAATGTGATGGATGCTTTTGACAATATATCCCATGCTGGTTGCAATTGATTTCCATTTTCCTTAATTGTTGAAGATGAAGCTTGGTCTGAAGATGGTAATTCTGTTGCAGATGATGTACCTGCTTCTGTATTGTCAGCACGAGCTTGTGTCGTATCCGGGGACTGGATTACTGGAGTAGGTTCTGGAAAAACAGGTGGTTCTACGGTGGTCCATTGACTGGCTTTATTATACATTCTGTGTTGTTCACGTATCCCTGGTTCAAATAATTCTGCTGCTGGTTGCAATTGTTTACCGGAACGAGTTTGAACTGCTGCTGCCTGCGTCTCTACAGGTGTGATTGTTACCACATTGGCCATTGGGTTTTGACGTTCCTTTTTCCTTTGATCATATTCCGCTGCATCTCTACAGAATCTTCTAATATGGCCCAATTGTCCACAGAAATGACATCGTGGTGGTGGTAAATTATGATTTTCCGGTGGTGGTCCATTCTGCCAGCGCGGTGTATTATAGTTATTGTTCCTCTGTCCTCGATAATGTCGATAACCTGGTTGTTGATTGTTTCTCAAATGTGGGGGTACATATTGATTGGCTGACTGTCCTTGTTCCTGAATAATTGCATTAACTGTTGCTGTTCCTTGTCTTCTGGCATTGTATGCACAATTCTCAGTGGTATGTCCAACAATGTTACAGATGGCACAATAGGTCTGATTTAACGCACACTGGGCACTAGTATGTCCTGAATTCTTGCATGTGGTGCAGTATACTTGCTTAGTTATATCTTCAGCCACATGTTTGTTTGTTTTTATCCATTCCAAATCCTCTGAAAATCCACCAACTTTGTTTTCCAGCTGAAGAGTCATTGCGATCACTGCATCGAGGGTCATGGCTCCTACACATCTTATAATCATGATTTGCCTAAGTTGAGGAAGTAAGCCATTGATAAACCACTGTGTAATAACATCGTCTGGTAAATTAGCATGAGCCTGGGGTAACTGTCTTAAATGTGTTCTGAAAAGGGTAGCATACTCTTGTACAGTTTGATTTGGTTTCTGTCTGTTGTTCTGTAAATACTCAAAGATCTCTGCAGGATTCTTTTTTAGCCTGAATCGCTGCAAAAAAGCGTCTTGTACTGCTTCATAAGTACCGAAATGATTAATATCGTATTCAGTAAGCCATCTTGCTGCTTCATTCACAAGTGTAGATTGAAAAACAAATGCTTTGTATGCCGGGTCCGGTGGATGGTTGAGAACAGCGTAACTGATTTCAAAGGTGCGTACGTGAGCATCTGGATCATCTCCTGGAAATCCACTAAACTTTGTGTATGTTACTCCCATTGGAGCCGATCTGGGTTGACCTAACTGTCGTTGCGGTTGTTCGTTCATCATGAGTGTATTATACCTTCCTTCTGTATTTCTGTTTTGAATTTCTGAACTACCGGAATTTGTTTCACCAAATGGCACACTTTCCGATGCAATTAGCTTACTTACTATATTGCGAATTTCTGTTTCAAATAGTCTTCCTTCCTCCTTGATATCCAGATTAGGAGGACTTGCTTCCAGACGTTGTAGTTGAGCGGAAGATTCAGCCGAAACTACTGAGTCGTCACCGAAAAACTGTGATTTTCTTACCGAAATTCCACCGGAAGGATTCGAAATTGTGACTGGATACAGTGTTGATTCGCCTGTGTTAATTTCCTTCCCTAAAGTGTTTCTAATCGTATCTGAATCTATTCCGAAAACTTTTAGACTAGATTCCAACTGCGTCTTGGTAGGTTCCAAAATTGCTGTATTTTCGACAGTCTGTACCGTAGTGATACCAGACAGTTCTAGAGATGTACTACGTTCTACCGTGATTTCACCGGAATCAGTTTTATCGTTCGTCACTTTTTCGACAACTGGGTCAGGTCTAATTGCACTAGTACCTCCCAGATTTGTTCTTAATACCCCTAACTGGTGATTCTTGGGATACTTTTCACCTGATCGAGTAATCGGCATGTAGCATTTCCGTACTGATCATATAGTATTACGAACAGAACAGTCTTGCAACAATCTGTTTCTGTTGCTACTGTTTTTCCAACAAAATTTAATTCGATCAAAATACCAGGCAATCTTAATGCCACATCCCCAGCAGGATCGCCAATGTTAAACGATAATACTTTCTATCCAACTTTCGGAAGAGTATTATCAGGTCCTCGGGTTCTTGGGAGTGGTAGGGGTCTGTTAGACAGAGGCCCTGTACTATTTTCCCAACTTTTCACACACTCATAAATACTCCATCACGTCTTAGCATAGTGGTTGATTCTGACTACTGACAACTATTCGGCACGGTGTATATCAAGACTTTTGGACTGAATCTGCTATAGTAATGGAGCAGAGGTCCTGTTCTGACTTATAACTAGTAGAATACTCACTTTTCAGTAATTGAATACTACTCAATATGACGATTCCATGTGACAGGTAAGTACACCGAACAATAATACACAGACAACTAATCGAGATTACGCCAAACTTATCGTATGCCGACTCAAGTCACAAGTTCCTGCCACAAATTTGACAGACTTACCAATGCTTCTGTTCACGTACAGATCTTTATCGATACAAGTTTCTTCCTAAGATAGGAATTCTCAGTGAACGCAGACGAATTCTCAGTGAACGCAGACTATTGTATCGAATCTGGTCACTTAACCGAAAAGATACTAAATGTAGATGATTAACTTCGACCTTACACAGTTTCTCGCAGGATGACAAACCCACTATTTCATGACGGAAAAGATCCAGAATCGTATATAATTAATCACCAAACAGACTCACAACACAAGACTACCGAATGGAAATCGGCACGACAAGGAGAATAGCCGAATAGTTAGATGCGAATAGAATAGAACAGAACTCAATGTGCTCATCAATACCTCATACATATTCTCAAGTATGATGCTCGCAATTTCCCAAATTGGATCAATATAACAGACAGACAGAACACAATACTATACTTGTAAATTCCCAACACCTCTGTTCGAGATGTGATCAACCCACTCGCTACAATGCCCAACAGAACAGAGACTCTTTCCGAAAACTACTATTGATTTTTACCGCTTCCCTTTGTGCGCTTTAAATAGAAGTCTGCTACAATGTTTCCGCGAATCCACTTTTTACGGCACCTGTCCGAGTTCATCCGTCCTGGTGCGGCCCTCTAACAGCTCACTTGAGCCTGCCCTTATAAGGAATATTGTCACATGTGCTAACAACTCCTCTCATCCTATAATGGGAGTTGGGAAGATCATTTTGACTATTACCGATGGTAGTTATTTCACATTGTCAGAAGTTTGTTTTTGCCAAGGATCAAGAAAAATATTTCTTCAATTTCGGCATTAGCCAAGATTATCTTGGTTGGCAAATTTGTTGCTGACTAATGTATAATTCATGATCTATCAAATGGTGATGTTATGATTGATTTTGGCATTTTATGTCATGGGTTTTATAAGCTCATAGACTATGCAAAATATGTGAATGATTCAACATGTGCAATTCAATATTCTAAGGTTATCTCATATGCAAAGCTTTGGCATGCATGCTTTAGTCATCTAAATTTTACGAGTTTGCTATGCTTGCAGAAATCTGAAATGGTGCCCTCTCTACTCAAACTTGAGGCACGTGTTAGACATGTCTATGAAGGCTATATTTTGGAAAAAATGTAGTGTTCCTCCTTCCCAAAAGATGGTTCAATATGAGCTACTTAGAAATTGTAGCTTCTTCATAGTGATGTTTGTGGTCCGATGAAGACACCTTCTTTTGGGAACTACCTTTACTACGTGATTTTTATTGATGATTTTTCCAAGCATGCATGGGTGTATCCATTAAAAGCAAAGTCCGAAGTGTTTATGTGCTTCAAATAGTTTCTGGTTTCAAGTGAAAATCTGTTAGAATGTAAAATGGGCATCCTTCATTTTGATCGAGGGAAGGAATACATGTCTTCTAATTTTAATGCATTTTTTACTGAACATGGGATAAAACATCAGTGTATAATGCCATATATCACCTCAACAAAAAGGAGTTACTGAAATAAAGAACAATCTCTCATGGAGATGGCAAGGTAGGTGTATGGTCAAAAGTCAAGCTCTACCACATAGTTTCTGGCTTGAGGCTTTTATGTGTGCAACATATGTACTTAACATGTGCCCCACCAAAGCACTGCAATCCATCACTCCATATGAGGCTTGGCATGGTCACAAGCCATCTTTTTCTCATTTATGTGTTTTTTATTGTTTGGCATATGCATTAGTGCCTAAACAACAACGTAGAAAATTGGATGATAAAACAATAAAATGTATTTTTGTTGGGTACAATTTTGAAAGCTAAGGCTATCGTCTATATCAGCGACAAACTAAATGCATTTTGGTTAGCCATGATGTTTTTTGTGAAAGATGAAATTCAACCATTACTTTCATGTATTAAGGAGCCATCAGTTAGCTCTAAAGATGCATATAACTCTTTGCTGCCTCTTTTTATAGGTGGATAGTCAAGTGTTGGTCTAAATGAGGCAATTTCTTAGCCTTTATAGGTTCACATGATGATGCAGATCATTCCATTTCTTATGTAGATTTACGTGATGCACTTTTTGATGAGAGGGTTGATATAGAGGAGGCAAAACTATGCCTAAATGGGTGGTGCAAACTTTTCAAGATAGTAAATTAGATGCACCTCTATCATATCATACTTATTCATGCTCTCATAGTGATTCTTTTGCATCAGATTGCTATGCGATGAATGCCTCTAGACTTTGTGATGAGAATGAGCATGTTTCTTTTGATGAGGCACAAAATTTAGAAAATTGGATGGCTTCTATGCAATTAGAATATGATGTTATCATGAAGAATGGTACTTGGTCTTTATGTAATTTGCCTCTTGACAAAAAGGCCATTGACACTTAATGGGTATACAAGCTGAAGTGTAAGCCTGATGGAATAGTCAATAGGTAGGTAGGCTTGTTGCAAAAGGTTATGCTCAAGAAAGAAGCATTGATTTTGATGAGACCTTTTCACCCACATGTGGAAAGACTACCGTTCATAGCATCTATGCACTTGCAAACCATCATGGTTAGAATGTACGTCTGTTGGACATTAAAATTGCATTATGAATGGTGAATTACATGAATAAGTGTATATTTTTCAGCCCCATAGTTTTGTGGAGAAACGGCATGAAAACAACGTGTGTAGGTTGAAAAAGGCATTATATGGTTTGAAGCAAGCACCATGAGTTTGGTATGAAAAGATATATGCCTACTTGATTGCACATGGTTTGGAGAACAATCCAACTGAGAGCAGCTTATATGTTAAGCATGCAAAGTATGTGCTTCTGATCATTGTTATCTATGTTGATGACATGTTGCTCATCGGTCCTAATGAGAAGCATATTACTAATTTTAAGGTTGATTTGCACGCCTCATTTGAGATGTCAGATTTGGGGCATTTGCATCATGATTTGGGCATTCAATTTATGCAATGATGAACCCCCTTCAAAATTTCTTCAATATTCACCTTCTGTGCATTCTCCTAAGGGCGAGTCGATTGGTCTTTCAATGAAGTGCTGACCTTATCATAGGGTTCTTCAATGGCCACCTAGTCTTCCAAATTAACCTTCTTACCATCTTCTTTTTTCTTGATGCTGTGTTTCTCTTCTATATGGGTTGTCATCACTTGCCTAGCCCTAGTCATCATAGGTACTATAGATGATGAAACAACAAAGGATTGTGGAGTCATACCTTCCTCTCTAAGAGAGAATGCAATCATATGAATCCAAGTAGGGTGGTTGCAGGGACAATCTCTCTTTGTAATGATCCTTGGCATCTGGGAAATGTTGATAGGGAGGCGTGCCATTAGACAGAGAGTATTTACCTTGCACATGAACATATTCCCCATGGTGATAACACATTAGAGGTCTATTACACCTAGGTTGATTTGGAAAATTCTCCTCTGTGTTATGCATATTTGAAGTACTAGCATAAAATATGTCATGAACTTGTGTATTACCTCTCTATTAAGATCCTTTAAGGTAGTAGCAATCATGCACCTCATGGTCACCTTTGCTACAAAATTGGCAACTTACTCGATTAGGACAATTCAGGTTGGAGTGGCCACTATTGTTGCATGTCGTACACCAAATTTGCCTATGGATGTCTTGTATAGTCCGCAACTCCTCCACTTCATGTCGAAGTTGTGTTACTAAATCATCATTGTAATGTGCAAGTGGCAAAATGACCTTCTCCTCTTGTTGACTTCACTACATCTTGAGTGCTTGCAGTTCCCTCCTAAGTTGCTCAATTAAGTTCAAACTTGTGACATAATTCACTTGAGTCCCACCTTCAAAATGCACTCTAGCCTCCTACATGTGAGAAGAGGCATGAACTATTCCTTTATAAGGGATGAAATTCCATTGCAACCAATGGTTAGCATGATAGCCTTTTCTAAGTGGGGCATTGATTTTATTGGATCCTTAGATGCATTAACAATATACTTCCATGTCGAATACATCATATTGGAAACATATTATCTAACGAGGTGGATAGAGGTGAAAGCCACTAAGAAAAGGGAAGCACCATTAAAGTTCTTATTCGAAATATTCATGAATAGTGGAATCCTTGAAGAAATTGTTAGTGATAGAGGCATTCACTTCATTAGTGAGGTGTTTGAATCACTTCTTGGTGATTTCTTAGTAATCCATAAGAAATATGCACTTGTCACCCATAGTCTAGTGGGAAAGGAAAAAGTTCAAATAAAGTGATTTGAACCATGTGAACTAAGATAGTCAATAATGGTTGATCCAATTGGTCAAGCAGTTACGTCATGTGGTTCGAGTGTTCAAAGTAGCTTGTAAGGATTGCTAAGAATTATGATTCTAGGCATCATGAATTGTCACACAAACTAGATAAAATGGAGAAACTACAAGAAAAATGTCCACAATCAATTGCAATGATTGTTTCACCTAAGCATAGACAAAAAGCATATTATGATGCACACATTAAGAGTAAGGGATTGAAAGTTGGAGGCTTGGTGTTAGTATACATGTTAAAGCAACATGCTACTTTACAAGAGGGGTATGGAACCGTACTAAGAAATATGATCTCATCATTCGGAGTAATTAGCTTAGCTGGGATAGATGGAGAATTCCTACCAAACTATATTAGTGGGTGTAGAGTGAAAACATGAAAGGGATGGTTTTTTGAATAAATATTAGTAGGTTTGCTTCAAGAACAAAATAGGAAAGAAGCAAAGAAGAAAATTCAAGAAAAGACATGGTATAAAACTTTAGGGGGAATAAGATGACGAGAAGAATGGATGAGAAATGCAGGTGAGAGATAAGTAAAATACATGAGATTCCCATGGCAAACTATCTAGGTTGGGTAGAACAATAGAAGACCTTTGTTAATTGAAGGCCATACCTAAAGATAGATATTGGCGATGATGAATATATATGACTTTATTTCTTAATGGATAGAGCAACAACTCTAAACAAAATTAGAGAAACTCTAAACACAATTAGAGAAACTATAAACACATTTAGAGAATAATCAAATCTTGGCTCTAGAAATATCTTTAGTAGAAACATGTTTAGCAAAGCTCGACAAAGTGGTTCTGTTCAATGCTTTGAGATAGATTTATTTTTTTGCATCAGGGTATTTAGTGCAATGATCTATTCCATATGTTAGCTATTGAGGAAAAGTTGGATGGTACTAATTACCCATTATGGTCATACACGATGCATCATGTATTTGTAGCAAAAAGGTTGTGGAATATTGTGTAGGGTATTGAAAAACGCCCTAATACACTTGCAAATATAGTTATTGAAGGTGATGTAGATGACTTGAAGATGATAATATTCAGATTCGTGTTCATGTCATGGTTCTTGCTGCACCTATTACATAACAACTTTGATGGGATGGTAGAGATGCTCAGGCACATGCATTGATAGCTTTGTCTATCAATCATGCCATTATCCCTCACATTCATGCAAAATAGCAAATTTTGCTTGGGATACACTTACCACTTTATAACAGGCAAGAAATGAGGCTCCTATTGCTTACCTTTGAAAATAGTTGGAGAGTCAGCATATGAAAGAAGGTGACTCTATGGATAGTTTTTTGACAAAGGTCAAAGATTTGAAGCATTAGTTGCTTTTTGCTGATGAAGTCTTGCTAGATATTTCAGTTGTGTAGACTATTCTTAATGGTCTTCTAGATTCATATCAGAGTTTCACTTCTAATCTTTGATTGATGATGAAAAGAAATCCAAATGCCTTAACATTTGAGGAGTTAGTCTCTACTTTATTTGCAAGAAGATCATTCTAGGTAGTACAAGTCCATTATGCATGTTGTAGATTAATCTTTCTTAGCTACTCAAAAGGGAAAAAGTAAATGGATCTCATCTACTAGTAAGAAAACATTTGCTAATGTTGCACAGTCAAAGAAGGAAGACAAAGATGAGAAGAAAATAGAAAAGTAGAAATAATTTTGCAAATACTGTAAAGGAAACGATCATGTCATAAAGACGTCCAAAATTGGTTGCAAAAGAGGCAAAGAAAAAAGAGGCCATAATGGTTGTTGTAGAGGCATCTACACGTAAAATAGAGTTTGCTAATCTTATGCATAATGAAGAATGGGCATTTACTATTGTATGCAGCTATGACCCATCTTCTGATGAGCAGTGTATGTCTCCACTAGACTCAGATTTTTGGTATGTTTATAGTGGTGAAGCCAAACATATTACCTCATAGCACAACTTCTTCAATTCACTTGAGTCTGCCCCTACAGGGAATACTCTCACATGCACTAACAACTCTTCTTATCTTGTGATGGGAGTTGGTAAGATCATTTTGACTAATGTTGATGGTAGTTCGTTCACATTGTGAGATGCTTTGATTATGCCATGGATCAAGGAAATTATGTTGTCAGTTTCGGCATTAGCCAAGATTAGCTTGATTGTCAAAATTGTTGATGACAGATGTACAATTCATGATATGTCGAATGGTGACGTTATAATTGCTTTTGGAATTTTATGTCATGGGTTGTATAAGCTCATAGACTATGAAAAATTAGTGAATGATTCAACATGTGCAGTTCAAGATTCTCAGGATATCTTAGATACAAATTTTGGCATGCATGCTTTGGTCATTTGAATTGTGCGAGTTTGCTATGCCTGCAAAAATCTAATATGGTGTCCTCTTTGCCCAAACTTGAGGCACCTTGTAAAAATGTTTGTGAAGGTTGTATTCTGGGAAAAATGCAGCATTCTTTCTGTTGGTGCATTTTGCCCAAGCCTACATGCTTGATATGCTTGATATTATCCTCATTTGTAAGTCACATGAGTAGTCATGTGAACACCTCTTGTAAAAGAGTACATTTTATCTCTTGTAAATGGAAAAAGAAAAAAGTAAAAGGATGGCTTATCTCATCCATGATGTAAAAGCAAATTCGTGGCTCCAACTACCAAAATCACGAATTTTTGAGCTGAGGGAATCTCTCCTAACTTTGGGGATCACTTTTAGGTGGAGCCATTCGAATTCGAATTCAAAACTCCCTCCAAGAATTGCTATAAAAGGAGCAAGAAGGAAGAGGCGATTAGCAAGCCTTGTACGTGACCACTTCATGTCATTTTGTAGAGATTGAAGAGCTTACTCCATAGCTCTATCATTCTACTCCCATTGTGCAAAGATTCATTGCCAATGTGGTTGTAATCATATGTGAATCTATACATTTATTATCATCTACCTCTCTGTTTTGTTCTCTGCTATACTCACTCAGAGCAGTAACTTCAGAAGGTCATATCTCGAGTTTTACTGAACATTTTTCAGTGTTTTAAAGTGCGTTGGATAGCTCTCACTGTCTAGTTTCTACCTATAAATTTTCAAGGTCATTGGATTTATAATTTTGGAGATATCTGCATTTTACTGCTTACTGGTCTATCTCTGCAGAGCCCCGAGAATTGTGGGAATGTTCCAGAACTTGATGAAACTTGTTCTCAGTGCTCAGTCCATCATTTGAAGTGTTTTAACTTGGAATAGGAAGCTTGCTAAGTCTATTTGCTATGCCCAAAAGGAATTTTTCTAATTCCTTCCAGGTTGAGAGCACTGTTCATTTTTTCCAGCAGGTGTATGTCCAAAAATAGCAAGTTTTGGGAGCTAGTCATTTCGCAACTTGTCGGTCTTTACTTAAACTTTTGGGATACATGTTCCAAAGTACTTGGCTGATATTTTGGTGGATTTAGGAAGCTCAAAGGGTCTACTAATCAACTCTGAAGTCTCAGTTGGCTGGTGTGAAGCTGGTTGTAGCGGCACCTACTCATCTTTGGATTGCATCCACCATCTCTCTTCACAGTGGTATCAGAGCATAGTCAAGCAACATGGGAGATGGATTTCCATCAACAATTGACAAATTGGATCGAAACAACTACCCGGCATGGTCTCTAAGGATGGAGGCTTACCTTCAAGGAAGGAATCTATATGGATTCATATCCGGAGATGAAGCAATGCCAACCATGAGGAACAAAGGGCAACCATCACATGAAGAAGTGGAAGGACTTTCGAATTGGTGTTCGAAGGATGCACTTGCAAGGTCCTATATTCTAAACTCAATCTCTGATTTTCTTTTACCTCATGTCAAGGGATGCAAGACATCAAGAGAAACCTGGAATGCACTTGCTTCTTTCTTCTCTTCCAACACTCGAGCAAGGAAGAACCAATTGTGGATGGAGTTCACAACAATGAAGAAAAGCCCGAAGCAAAATGTGACTGATTATGTCACAAAGATGAAGGAGATTTCCGACCAACTTGGAAGCATTGGAGAGGTAATTGAAGAGGAGCAAATCATAAGACAAATCATGAATGGAATCAAAGCAGACGACAAGTGGGAGTCATTCACAACAGCCATGGATTTATACATGGATATGCATGTACCCGACCTCAACACACTCATGGGCCAACTCTTCACTCATGAAGCAAAGATTAGCAAAGGTGGTGAGTCCTCAAGAGGTAATCAAACTTCTACCTTATATTCTGATAAAGCTAAGGTCAAGGACAAGTCAAAGAATAGGAAGAATGAAGATGAAGGAAGCTCTTTCCAAGCAAACTTTGCAGGTAGAGGAAGAGCTAGAGGAAGAGGCAGAGGTGGAAAGCAAGGCAGGGGGAGATTCCAATCATCTCAGCCTTGCAACATATGTGGCTTATCTAACCATACTACTGAAGAATGTTTCAGGAATCCAAGGAACTCAAGAGGAAGAGGATTCAATAGAGGTGGCTATGGATCAAATAGAGGTAGGTACAATGGAGGCTACAACAACAACAACTACTACAACAACAATTACAACAACAACAACAACTATCAAAGTGGCCATAGAGGAAGAAGAGATTACAATAACTATGCAGAGGACCAAAGTCAAGAAGATTCATTATTGATTATGAATCTATCAACAAAGAAGGGTAAGGATGATGATCACATATTTTACATTGATTCGGGATGCTCGAACCATGTAGCAGGAAATGTGGCTTTACTTTCTGATTTGGAAGATCCTCATAACAAGCATGAAGTGCAGACAGGAGATGACACAAAGCACTCAGTGGAGAAGATAGGTAATGTGAAGACATCAGATGGGAATATGAACCTCTTAAGCAAAGTCTTGTATGTCCCTACAATTACCAAAAATTTAATAAGTGTTGGACAGATTGTTGAAAAAGGATTGCAGGTTAGATTCAATCGATTTGGAGCATATGTTGAAGACCCAAGGCAAGGCTTTCGAAGGATTGCCAAAGGAGAAAAGACAGGAAGGCTTTTCACTTTTGAAGTGGAAGATACAAAGAACATAGCTTTGTTTAGCTATGGATCTCAAACTCTAACAGAGTTGGAGATATGGCACAAAAGGCTTGCTCACATCGGTGAGAGGACACTCAAACAGATTTGCAGGGACCAAAGTGTACTTGGTTTGCCTAATATCACAAGGCAACACATGATTTATAAGTGTGAAGCTTGTCAACTCGGCAAGGCTCATAGACAACCTTTCAATAAGAAAGGATATATGTATCAAAATCCTTTGGATCTAGTGCACACAGATGTGTGGGGTCCAAGTAAGGAGCCATCTATATCAGGCTCAAGATATTATGTGTCTTTCATAGATGATTGTAGCAGGTGGACCATTCTGTTTTTCATGAAGCACAAGGATGAAGTGTTTAATTGCTTTAAGAAGTATATTGCTCTTGTTGAAAATCAAACAGGTAGGACTTTGAAAAGACTCAGATCAGATGGTGGAGGAGAATACTTCTCTTCTGAATTTGATGCCTTCTTGCATGAAAGAGGCATTAAAAGGGAAGTCACTACAAGGTATACACCTGAACTCAATGGTGTAGCAGAGAGGAGGAATAGAGCTATCGTCGAAGCTGCAAGGTCCATGCTCAACGAAAAGGGATTGCCGAACTACCTATGGGCAGAGGCTGTGTCGACAGCCACATATCTCATAAATAGACTTCCATCTAAGTCACTAGATGGAACCACTCCATATGAAGTGTGGAATGGAAGAAGACCTAGTCTAGAGCATTGTAAAATCTTTGGATGCTTAGCCTATGCTCACATTCCTTCTCAAGTAAGAGGGAAATTGGATCCCAAGGCAGAGAAGTGTGTATTCATTGGTTATGATCAAAACCAAAAAGGATATAGATTGTACAATCCAACCAATAAAGGATTTTCTGTGAGTAGAGATGTAATTTTTGATGAAAACAAATCATGGTTTGATGATGACAGGAAAGTGAAGCTGCCATATGACTTGGATGAAGATTTTCCATCACTTCAACCAAAGGAGCCAAAGCAGATTGAAGAAAGTGATTCGGAGATTGACCTAGAAGACTTGGAAAGACTAAAGCTATGGAAGAACAAAGGTAAAGCAAAGATGCAGGATGCTACATATGGACCCGAGAGCTCACATCAACCACTTAGAAGGTCTTCGAGGGAGAAGAAGAAACCAGAGAGGTTTGGTTATGATACTTCTTTGGTCACCAAGCACTCAATCTACATTGCAAAGGATTCAACCAATGAAGAACCTACCACATTCGAAGAAGCACAAAGCAAGAAAGCTTGGAGAGATGCAATGGATGAAGAAATGGAAGCCTTGAAGGAGAATGACACTTGGGAGCTTGTACCTAACAAGCCATCTATGAAGATAATCGGATCTCGATGGATATACAAAATCAAGAGGAATCCAGATGGAAGTATAAATAGACACAAAGCAAGGTTAGTTGCTAAAGGGTTTGCTCAAACCCATGGTATTGATTATGAGGAGACTTTCTCTCCTGTTGCAAAAATGCCTACAATTAGGGTTCTCATTAGTCTTGCTGCATCTAGAAATTGGAATCTTTATCAACTTGATGTAAAGAATGCTTTCTTGAATGGATGGATTTCTGAGGAAGTGTATATGGCACAACCTCCTGGATATGAGGATGCACATCATCCTAACTATGTATGCAAACTAAAGAAAGCTTTGTATGGATTGAAGCAAGCTCCAAGAGCTTGGAATTTCAGATTGGTTACTTATTTGCAGGACCAAGGATTCAAAGCTAGCAAGGCGGATAGCTCTTTGTTCATAAAGAGGAATGGATCTGAAGTGATCTATTTATGTGTGTATGTTGATGATATTATTATCACAGGCAATGATCTTGAAGGAATCAAACAGGTAAAGAGTCAAATGAAGGAGGAGTTCAAAATAAGTGACCTCGGACCACTCACTTATTTTCTTGGATTGGAGTTGATCTACACAGATTCAGGTATATACATCACACAAAGGAAGTATGTCCATGACATGCTCGTCAAGTTCAAGATGGAAAATACAAAGTGTGCAGGTACACCTATGGAGCAAAATCATAAGCTTAGTGCTTATGAAGGAGAGCCAATTGAAGACATCACAAGCTATCAAAGCTTGGTTGGAAGTTTGAACTATGCAACACTCACAAGGGTGGATATATGCTATAGTGTTAGCATATTGAGTCAGTTTATGCATAAGCCGAGAAGACCACATATGGAAGCGGCCAAGCGAGTCCTCAAGTACCTAAAGGGGACCATGAATGAAGGTTTGTTTTATTCATTTACTTCAGATATTGAGCTAAAGGTCTACTCAGATGCAGATTGGGCCGGATCTAAAGATGATAGAAGAAGCACATCAGGGTATATATCATTTGCAGGTTCAAAAATCATTTCTTGGTCATCGAAGAAGCAACCAACCGTGGCATTATCTTCTACTGAAGCTGAATATAGAGGTTTGGCTAATGCAACTCAAGAAATCATGTGGTTAAAATCTTTGTACACAGATCTTGGACTTCATTCTTCAACACCTCACATTTTTGGTGACAACACAAGCTCACTACATCTAGCAGCTAATCCGGTATACCATGCTAGAACCAAGCATATTGAAGTCCACTACCATTATGTAAGGGAGAAGCTAATGAGCAAGGATATTCAACTATCCTACGTCTCTACAGATATGCAATGTGCAGACATGTTGACGAAAGCTCTTGATGGTACGAAGTTAAGTAGATTCAAGTTGATGATTGGCTTGCAGGAAATCAAGGACAATTGAAGACTTATCTGGAGGCCAAGCATGTTAGGCTTGAGGGGGAGCTGTTGGTGCATTTTGCCCAAGCCTACATGCTTGATATGCTTGATATTATCCTCATTTGTAAGTCACATGAGTAGTCATGTGAACACCTCTTGTAAAAGAGTACATTTTATCTCTTGTAAATGGAAAAAGAAAAAAGTAAAAGGATGGCTTATCTCATCCATGATGTAAAAGCAAATTCGTGGCTCCAACTACCAAAATCACGAATTTTTGAGCTGAGGGAATCTCTCCTAACTTTGGGGATCACTTTTAGGTGGAGCCATTCGAATTCGAATTCAAAACTCCCTCCAAGAATTGCTATAAAAGGAGCAAGAAGGAAGAGGCGATTAGCAAGCCTTGTACGTGACCACTTCATGTCATTTTGTAGAGATTGAAGAGCTTACTCCATAGCTCTATCATTCTACTCCCATTGTGCAAAGATTCATTGCCAATGTGGTTGTAATCATATGTGAATCTATACATTTATTATCATCTACCTCTCTGTTTTGTTCTCTGCTATACTCACTCAGAGCAGTAACTTCAGAAGGTCATATCTCGAGTTTTACTGAACATTTTTCAGTGTTTTAAAGTGCGTTGGATAGCTCTCAATGTCTAGTTTCTACCTATAAATTTTCAAGGTCATTGGATTTATATTTTTGGAGATATCTGCATTTTACTGCTTACTGGTCTATCTCTGCAGAGCCCCGAGAATTGTGGGAATGTTCCAGAACTTGATGAAACTTGTTCTCAGTGCTCAGTCCATCATTTGAAGTGTTTTAACTTGGAATAGGAAGCTTGCTAAGTCTATTTGCTATGCCCAAAAGGAATTTTTCTAATTCCTTCCAGGTTGAGAGCACTGTTCATTTTTTCCAGCAGGTGTATGTCCAAAAATAGCAAGTTTTGGGAGCTAGTCATTTCGCAACTTGTCGGTCTTTACTTAAACTTTTGGGATACATGTTCCAAAGTACTTGGCTGATATTTTGGTGGATTTAGGAAGCTCAAAGGGTCTACTAATCAACTCTGAAGTCTCAGTTGGCTGGTGTGAAGCTGGTTGTAGCGGCACCTACTCATCTTTGGATTGCATCCACCATCTCTCTTCACACTTTCTTCCCTAAAGATGGTTCAATTAGAGCTGCTCATAAATTGTACTATGTTCATGGTGATATCTGTGGTCCTATGCAGACACCTTCTTTTGGGAAATACCTTTATTTCATGACTTTTATTAATGATTTTCCAGGCACGCATGGGTGTATCCATTGAAATCAAAGTCTAAAGTGTTTATGTGCTTCACACAATTTTTGGTTTTGGCTGAAAATCTGTTAGCATGTAAATTGGGCAACCTCTATTCTGATCGAGGGGGAAATACATGTCTTCTGATTTTAATGCATTTTTGGCTGAACATGGGATAAAACATCAGTGTACACTATTGTATACACCTCAAAAAAATGGAGTTGTTGAAAGAAAGAACAATTTTTATGAGGAGAAAGAGGCATGGAAACCCCCAAAAGCAGGATGAAGTGATTGGCAATCAATATACTATTTTCTTCATCTGCCTTGCACTCAACACCATCGCTATCCATCATGTAAGGGATCACTTCCTTTGACGGCTTCTTCTTAAGGAGGTTGCACATCTCTTTATTAGGTTTGTCTGCTTTTCCCCACCCACAAATCTTTAAAGTATATATGGAGATTCTTTATTTGAATTTCATGTTCGCATTTCAACATGCTTTTGATTTTTTTGAGCCTTGTCTAGTATTGAGAGTGGCCTTTGTTGACTTCTTCCTTGAGATTCCTTAGCCTTCGATAAAGATTTTTCCTTAGCCAAGCGTTGGAGAATGCCATTAATTCAAATGTATGGATACTCTTAAAATGCAAGTGATTGTACTTCAATAGATGGCATGCAAAAAGGAAGAAACACAACCACTCTTCTCTCTTGTTAGCTGTATAAATTGATTTTTTTTGCATTAACATGTTCCCATTTTGTAGAGTAAATGTTTGAATGTAGGTAACTTGCGAAGGAGAGGTGTTTGATGGCAAGGATAAATTACAATCAAAAGTTGTGCCCTGGAGGAGGGTAATGGTCTATCCATGAAGTGTTAGAGCTTTGATGATGCAATCATAGTTTTCCACAACTTGTCAAGCCAGAATGGTGTATCATGGAGTGCAATGGTTGTTAGTTGTAACCACTATTCACATATTGATTTGGCTTTGCATTTTTTTCTCTTATGTTGCAATAAGTTTATAGTTTGAAGAAGGCTTTATTTGTCTCCATTTTGGTTAGCTTATAGAAGTGTAGAAGACATAGTCACCAAAAAGGAGATCCAAAGAAAGCTTTCTTTTTGTTCTCTTTGGAGAAGGAGGAGGGGAGGAGAGTGCGTCGAGCAGAGAGAGGAGGAGATTGCTTGAGATTTAGGGCCTCTCTTCGGAGGAGAAAACAGAAGTGAACTAGAAGAGTAGGGAGGAAAGGTAGATCCATCTTGAAGGAGAGTTGGGGCAATGGATTGTAGCCCATGCAACAAAGGGGGAAGAGTGCATGTACAAGAGTTGAAATGGATAGTTGGGGCAATGGATTGTAGCCCATGCAACTGTTGGAATCACTATCCTATTGGTTCATTCAATGTTCTTTTAGGTCAAGATTTAATATCCTCTTGGTCCATTTTACTCAAGTTGTTCTTGAGGAATCGACGGGCGGACAAAGCATGGGTGTACATGCTTATTATTGCTTCTACACACAACGACGACTAGCGCCTCGGTTACGTAAGTGTCCCTTTATTCCAGCCATCCTGGTTCAAGTCCCGTGGACGGCAACGCGAAGAAATCTTCAAGTTTTTTGAAACAGCGAATGCGGAAGATAAAAACGGCGATGCCTAAGCTTTTTGCATTTACGATTTTGAAGATGATTACGATCGTGGAGTTTTTATTGAGCGAGTGCTTTATTACATGCTTTATTGGGTGCTTTTGAGAGTACAAAATCTACTATATAAGAGACTATTTGGGTCACTTCTATGTATCCTTCACCTAGTTTTCAACACAAGCCTTGAGCTTGGACCTCAATAGAGGTGGTGTTTCTTCTAGCACATGGGGTAGCCATGGTGCTAACTTGAAGCATGCTGAGGAGCGGCTATGTAGTTCTTCTTGGAGTTCTTCTTGGAGAAGATGAAGAGTGTGCTCACACTCTTGCTCATGAAGAGGAGGTTATCTCTTGTTCATGGAAAGAAGACTTGGTCATTAGCAGCTTGATGGTGAGGATCGGCCATCTACATGGTGTATTTGAAGATTGTCTTCTACATGAAGATTTCGGGCTACTTCAAAGACATTGGATGGTATTTAACATAAGATTTACATCTTATGTTAAGTATTCAGGTACATATTCTCTTTATGCACACAGGTACTACTTGGAGTTTATGGAGGCAGTAGCATCCATATCAGGAGGAGTCCTATTCGGCATAGGTACAAGAGAATCAGTATGTATATGCTTTATGCATATTTGGATGAGGTGTTTGAGAAGGTGTGTTCACATGAGTTTGAGGATTTCCGGCACCAAACTTGTTAGCATTCTTTGCTACTTTTTAAGTTGTGATCTTTTCACACACATATCTGACTTAGGGTCTTCCATAGCCTAAGGTTAGATGAGGGTTTGTTGATTATCAGTTTCACACCGATCCTTCCTCTTTCAGTCACTCATATTCACTCTTCTATAACCTATAAGGTCACACATCTCATGTATATTCAGATTTCTGCCCATACACCTGAATATGTTTATTACATTTGTACATTCACTCTTCCATCTATTTCTCATCACATAGAGTGGTTGAGAGTTTTGCTCCCACATTGTACATTGAACATTGGTATATATGATACTATGAGTAAGCGATGGCTTACGTAACACCTTACACATGTCGTCTATTCTTTCTCTATCTTTGTCTCATCATTTATATGATTAAATGTGGTATGTTCATGTTTTGTCAATATGGAAGATTGCTAAATTTAATGTTGTATATGCTGGACCTATGGAACCATGGACCTGTGATATGAGCTAAGGGCCTACCTCATTTCCAACAGCAACAAAGTGGGGAAAGTGCATGTACAAGAGTTGCAATGGAGAGTTGGGGCAATGGATTGTAGCCCATGCAATAAAGTGGGAAGAGTGCAGGTACAAGAGTTTGAAATAAACATAGGAAATTGGTGATAAAGGAAGGTATTCATTTTACTAACGAGGAGGAAACACAAGAGGAGGGGGGTTGGCTTTTGTTCTTGAGGGCCATGCACATCAAGTAGGCAAGAGAAAGGGAGTGCTAGCTTCCATACATGGGGGGTGGGGGGGTCCGCTTGGGAGAGTAGAAAAGGGGATTTTGGTGAGTTAATGAGGGGACCTGCTATAGATTATAGGGGGCTATATACAACATAACATCAAGGAGAGTATGAGGGTTATCCTTGTGACGATGCTATTCGAAGAAGGTACTGAAGAAGGGAGAGGGAGGCATGCCTGGAGGACGTTTCATCTGTTGGGCATGCTCTCACACAAAGGAGTCTACATCGAGGCATATACAAGGGAGAGCAAAGGGTAGTAGTGGGAGCTTCTTGGACCCCGACTGCCAGAGAATAGAAGGGGGAGGCATTTTTCTAAGGAGAGATTCGTTCTAGGAGAAGATCAGCTATTGGGCTGGAAGGGCTTTTGCTTCTCTCTAGTTGCTCAATATGAATAAAGGAGCTATTTTTCGGTTTATTCTCTATATTTAGAGAATGCTTTAGAGGCAAAAGAAAACAAGAAGCATAGTCGGATATTAGTTTGGATACAAAGACTTGAAAAGTGTTGAACAGAAGTGTGAGCACAAGATCCTTTTGGCTGAGGATCATACTTGTGCGCAACAGCAAGATGTCTATATAAACTTTTGAGTCTTAAGCGTTGGATGAATTTAAGGAGTGCAGGTGTGCCAAATGTGGGAGAAAGATCTACACTCTCAGTGATTAATCTGAGATGAAGAATAATGAAAACTAGTGATGGTGTGGAGATCTCCCAAAAGAAGGACACTGAGTAGAATTTGAAGCATGTTTTGGGCACAAGGGAAAAGGCATCCATATCCAAAAGTTACAGGCTGCAATTCTCCAGGATCAAAGCTGGTCATATGGATGTACCAAAAAAAGGGACAGATATTGTTTTTTTTAATATAAAGGAAGTTCATCATTAGCCTACTCTCCCGGACTTGAATTAAATGAAAAAAAGTACAAGAGAAGGGAACTAGTGCCCACGGGACCCCCTAAATCCCACAAAGCAGGGGAAAAGCTTTTACAGAGCTTAGATGGCATTACAAAGAAGGTTAATCACGCTCTCATCACCCTCATGTGGGGCCCACTTGGGTTTAAGCTTGTTATTGATCAAAAGGAGTACTTGATGATGCCTGAAGGGGGGGATTTCTTACAGTTAACAATCCTTTTGCCAAGGAAGAATAACGATTTCTCAATTGACCACTCTTTGGGGGAGTCACCGAAGTTGATAACACATCTTTCCCGCCAGATTTTCCATATGACCTTCCCTCTGATGGCATTCCAGAGAGTTGCGAAAGAAGGAAAACTAAAAGAACTATTGAGAGAGTGAAGATAACAGAAGGCGGTAGCTATCGGTTTAAAACAGACGTTGATGCATGAGATGTTTTTTTCTCTTCCCTTATTATTTGCGAAAGAAAAGCAATATCCCATTGTAGCGATTCATTGGAGCACAAAGCACTACTAGAAAAAACCTGTTCATTTTAAATACGAAGATGTCGAGAAGGAAAGTTTATACATGTTTATGAAGTTTTCTTGAGTGACACGATTCACATCTCTATAAAACAATGTGTTCAGAAAAGAAGAATGAAAGCAAGCTTACTGCATATTGTCCCAGTTCGTTGGCCTGGTGGTTGGGCTTCTCACCTCTTGATGCGGGGGCGAGGGCTCAACCCCTGGCAGCAACATGTAAGGGACATATGAATCATGGAAAAACTGTTGTATGTGGCTGTTGGCCACCGTTTGACCATCCCCGCGATAGTTGTGACCACCATTTAACCTAATCCTGTAAACCCCTGTTCTTGTGGGATAAGGGGGGTCCCATGGGTACTATGCCCTTCCTTGTACAGTTGCAATTTCAAAGTTAAAGTCCGGGGGAGTAGGCCTCGGCCGAACCTCCATTAAAAAAAAAAAAAGCTTACTACATACTGGAGAAAACTTGCTTTCATAATGGAGAGATCCATCAGAGTTGGATGAGGCAACAAAAAGCCTACGTGAAAAGGGCCCCTATGCAAAAAAGTCGATAGACAATGGATCTGACGAACTACTTCCTCCTCCAAACTTGACAACTTTGAATTGAAGTAATCTTTCATGAAAGTGCAGAAGAGCTCTAAAATGATTAGATTTAAAAGCCAATAGCGGTTTTGGAGAGTTGTTAGTAGTTATTTCCTTTATGTGATGCATCATAATGGGCATGTAAGTGAGCAAGTTATAGTGTAAGTTAAGTTTTTCGTTTCTCTAGACTTATCCATATGATTTGAATTACTAACCTTTTTTTTATAAATAAAGAATAAAACTCTATTGGATCGTCTCTTTATGTGTCTATACTCTTCCATGCTACTCAGCGATAGCCTACTCTTCCATGCTTGAATAAATAAAAGAACAAATATACAATGAATGGGCTTAGTGCCCTTGGGATCTACTCTAACCCACAAAGCAGGGGTATGGTCAGAAAACTATGATAGACTACAACTGTTAGGATATCTAGGATTCGACGGGATACAAATGCTTTTAAAGGGAGTTGCTGAGAAGTTTAATGATTTTTTTGTCACCTTCATGAGCAACCCACCTACTTTTAATCTTCTTGTTTTCCAAGACAAACATTCAACAGGGTCTGAAAGGCAAATATTTTTTACAGTTACATATACTTCTACCTAACAAGTATAGAGATTTTTCAATCAACCACTCTTTTTGATGACCATCAAAGTTGATCGCACATCTTTCTTTCCATATCTTCCAGAGTGCTTCCCCTCTTAGCATTCCAGAAAGCCAAAGAGCAGCCAATTGTTTCTCCAAGTAATGCTTGTTTCCAACTGATTTTCCTTGTTAAGCTCAACCTCTTGGTAAGAGTGTGCCAAATCGGGAAGCTTCTAGGGCACAACATACATACACATACACACACATATATACACACATGCATATGTGTTAAGCCCATAAAAGTCATATTGCTCAAAGTCAACTGTAGACAAAGTCAACAACAGTCAAAGTCAAATTGGTCAAAGTTAACAAAGTCAAGGTCAAAGGCAATAGGGGCAAAGTCAAAGTGTTCGAGTGCAGGTGTCAAAGTGCACAGGTAGTGCACAATTAAGTGTCCACAAAGGGTGAATTGGAGAAAGTGGTTACAGGTTGCAGAGGTATTTCTCTAATTCCCCTAAGGTTCAAAAGTGTTGTTTAAAGTGTTTTGGAAGGTTCAGGTGAACCCTCTCTTAGGTGCACAAGGGAAGACTTAAAAGGAAAATGTGAAGGTATGTGAAGCGGCAGCGTATGCAGAAGTGAAAGTATGGCCCCCCAATTAAAATTTTTCTTTTAGGCTAAAGTCACTACAAAACAAAATAGGGATTCGTTGGCTGCCACTTTTGGAGACAATCTTGGGACATCAAAGTGAGCACCAAGATACTCTTGCAGTTAGGAGCGTACGTGAATCGACACTCAAATCAAGGCAAGGACTATTCTTGGACAATTCTAAGACTAAGCAAGGCGAGCATAGTCTAAGCAAGGCAAGAGAGAGAAGTGCAAGAGACACACAGTGTGCGACGCAAAGAAGTGAAGTGCAAGGTGTGCATGAAGAGTGACTAAGAAGTGTGCAGAGAAGTGCTAAGCTATTCCCCCCCAAGGATCCCAAGGTCTCATTGCAGTGTGCGCGTGCCGACAGAAGGTATCCATCCCTCCCCCTTATTGGAAGCTTGGTGCAAGGTGTGCACAAGTGCAAGCTTGGAGAAGGTGGAGGTCTGGTGTAGAGGAGGCTGGCAGCAACAAAACCTTGGGTATTTGGTACTTTGTAATTGAGCACTCTGTGGGATTTCGCACAGAAGCATTGGATTGTATTGTGCATCACCATTGTATTTGTCTTATTATAATCAATCGACAAAGGCTTCCAGTGTGTATTTTTCTTCTTGTCTTTCTCTTTTATCCTACAAACACTCAAATGCCTTCTTGTCCAAGAATCCCCCAACAAAATTTGGCATGCCCGGTGGGAATCTAAGGAGATTTGAGCATAGGAGAAGACATCTTGCAGTGTGGAGAAGCGCTATTCAAGTGCCGACAGTACTACTTCATTGGGCTAAAAGGTACATAGTCTTATCAATTGTCTCATGCTAAGAGGACTATGAACAGCTCATGACCGCAACTCGGTCCCAAACATTGAGGGTCACCTGCAAGCAAACAAGAAGGAAGGCTGTTAGAAGATCATCTAGTCCACTTTCATCAACTTCATCAGTAAGGAGCATGGCTGGTCATGTAGACTTGGAAACCCTACTATCAAGATTAAATATAAAGTTTCCTTCTTTCAAAGGCCTAGCTCAGGAAGATCCGGACGAGCATATTAGAAGGTTTTTAGCACGATGCAAAACTAGAGGCTTAATGGGAAGAGAGGATGCCTTTTTGATACTCTTCCCTGCCACATTAGAAGGATTAGCAGATAAATGGTTCAGCCAGTTTGCTGAGAACCATTTTACAACTTGGGACTTAATGAAAGATGCATTCAAAAATCAATTTCAACATGGAAATACTGCAGAGATCATCATAGAGAAATTAGAAAACTTGAGACTGGGTCCAAGTGAAAATTTTCTAGAATTTGTAACTAGGGCCAAAGCACTAATGGCTAAATTGCCAGATCCACCACATGATTTTTTTGTTAAGAAATGGTTAGCTAAGGCCAGATCCACCAGATCCACCAATGTAAAATCAAGGAATTAGTGTTGCCCACAACCTCCATAGAGGACTTCATCAACATAGCTACACGGTTGGAGCAGATAAGGCAACAATATGGAGCCATTTCTTCTCAACCACCCTATTCCACATAAATGGAGGATCCAATAATCTAGCTAAGGAAAGAGCTGGAGGGCTTAAAAAGGAATAAGCCCCACAAAGAGGATGAGAATGTTGTTACTCAGTTGAGGAGGGAGATTGAGGCATTAAAGCTCCAAAAGGAGGAGGAGGCCCAAGCAGAAGAATTGGCTCAGCTGCGACAGGAGTTGCAGGAACTCAAAGGGGGTGGCATCAAGAGTGGACTTTGGTGTACCATGTGTAGCAAGCAAGGTCATATAGTAAGTGAATGTCCTCTGTTAAGTGCGACTTGCCAACTATGCAGGAAAGCTGGACATGAGGCCCAGGAATGCCAATCAAGAGGAATGCCTGCAACAACATATTGGACCCGAGGAGGACCCTTACCACCAGCAACGTGATGGTGGTTGCACCCAATCAAGGTAACAATTATGACCCTAGACAGAGGAATAACTTTGGAAATGGGCTTAGGAGGCCAATTATTTGTTTCAAATGTGGAGAATGTGGGCACTATCAAAGTAGGTGCACTCTCCCAGAAAATGCCCCTCCTTGCAAGAATTGCCTAGAGGCTAGGGACCACTATACTAATTGTTGTCCTAAGAATCAAGCATCTTCATCTGGGCCCCACATTCAAATGATTTCTGTATGCAAAGAAGAAATGGTAGATCAAGCCAGGGTGCCATCACCATCTACCAGGGTGGTGCAGTTAGAAGAAATTGAATCTTTTACAAGGGGAAGGCTCAAGTGGAAATAGGTCAAGAATCAAGGATTAATGGATTGAACAAAGATAAAGAGACATCTCAAGACAAAGCCACCACATGTGCAGATATAAGGCAAAAAGAAAATCTCATAGGTACCAGTGATGCCATTGGACATGCATTCAGTAGGGCTCATGAGGAGTTTGATACGTCAATTGGAGCCCATGCTATTAAGGAATCAGAAGCTTCTAGAACTCAAGTCCATGAAAAAGGAGGTTAGTATTTATGATTTAATAAAAATGGATGGGAAATTTAGGTTAGATCTCTTGCAGCTAATTGATGAGGTGTCCATGACAAGTTTAGTGGCAAAGGCTGCTGTTATGCATAAAGATAAAATTATAGGGGAAGCACCCCTCACAGATTATAAGAGCCCTCGGCTGACAGTCTCTATTAAAGGTCATGAGTTTCAAGGAGTTATGGTGGATGGTGGCAGACCAAAGCATAGTAAAGCCTATGGGAGTGGTCCCTAGAGTCCTAGTCAAGATACAAGGTACCATCTTTAACTTGGATTTTGTTGTTTTAAGGCAGCCACAGGTAGAAGGAAGTTTCCCTCTGTTAATAGGGAGACCTTGGTTAAGGCATGCCAATGTGCTACATGACTAAGGCAAGGACAGAATGTGGGTAAAGCAAGAGGGAAAAGAGTTGCAGTAGATAATTTTAGAAGAAGGACCACACAATCAGAGACATACCAACATGATGGAGACAATTGGTATTTGTATGGAAGAAGAATTGTTGGACAACCCAGAAGCACATCTATTTGAAGAAGCAAATTTATATGAAGATGAAAACATGTTGGCTTGGCTCCATGCAGAAGACCCTTCTTCCTGCTATGGAATTTTTCCAAACTCAAGTGGAGAGGAAACATATGAAGAAAAAGAGGATATCATTCAGATTACTGGCTCGAGTGAGACAGTCTCAGTCAAAGGCCATAAAAGAGAGAAAAAAAGAAAAGCCCTTAAGTGCAACAGTGATGAAGATACTTCAAATCATATGTCAATGGCCAATTTTTTATGGATGCTGGTATGGATATCATCTGTTATGTCAATTTTTAGGATAGCAAGTGCAGGGCTTTACAAGGATATGGAAGAAGTACTTGCAAGTCTTTGGAAACAAAGGGTTCCATTGGATGAAGAAGCTGGAATAGTAAAAATGAAATTTTGCAGATTAAGTTATAAAGTTGCTGAAACAAAGATACAAAAGTTGCAGTATGGAGGAGGCAATATTTTACTGAAGGATTTAGGGTACCCCTATCAGATGACCAGTGTGGCCAACAAGAAGACAAAACCAAGGAAGTGTAGTACAATTGGAGTTTATGGAGGAGTTTTTCTGAGTCAACATATCAAGGCTCAAGGCCTATCATCAACAAAAGTGAAGATTTATGGATCACCTGGAACCTGCAAAATTTGTCCAAGTCGTACATAGCCTTCTTATGTCATTTTTGTTCCAGTTTTAGTAGCTTTTATCCTTCTTTTTATGCTTGTTTCTTAAATTTTGCAAATTTAGCAACCAGTTCATAGCCCTCTGCATAGGTACAAATTTTGAAATTTTTTGGAAATTTTTGGGAATTTTTCAAGCATTTTTTAAAAATTTTCTAGCATTTTTTATCCTTTTCAAGTGTCATTTTCTTGCCAAATTGGAGGAATAAAGGAAGCTCTCTGTGGTTTTGAGTGAGGAAATTGGCCTAGACATGTATATAATTTTTTGAGATTTTTTTTGGATTTTTTTTGCATTTTTTTGGATTTTTTCTCTATTTTTCTTTAATTTTTGATATTAAAAAAAAAAGGCCCCCTAGGGATATTTTTCGGAAAAAAAAGGGGGCCTAGTAGGGATTTTTTTCGTAATAATAAAAGAAAAAAACAAAATCTCTCTCTCTCTCTCTCTCTCTCTCTCTCTCTCTTCCCCCCCTTCCCGCTCCCCTTCCTGCTGCCCCTCCCCCCCCCCCCCCCCCCCCCCCCCCCCCCCCAACCCCCCCTTGCCCCCCCTCCCCCCGAACCCCCCCCTCCCATTATTATTATTTATTTATTTATTTTATTTTGTGTTTTATTTTTGTTCTTTTGATTTTGATTTTATTTTTTTAATATAATATTATAATATTATTTCTTTATTAATTTTATTTTCATTAATTTATTTTATTTTCTTTTTATTTGCCCTCCATGTGCGTGACAGTAATAGATAAAAAAAAAAAGAAGGTAAATTTTTATTTTCCTTTATTAAAACATTTATTTTTTTTAATTTTATTGGCTCAAACCTTTTGGCTCTGGATCACGCTTCGGATGGCCATTTTTTTCAAATTTGGAGTCATTTTCATGTATTTTGGCACCTTTGGATTCATTTTTTGACTTAATTTTTTTAAAATCCCACATTTTCTCTAACTTTTGGTCAAAACCCACATGTTTTGAGCCAATTTATCACATGTTTTATTTTCAACACATGGTCCACATTGTCTCTTCTAACCCCATCGCACCATATGTTGCACATTTTCACATATGCACCCTCTGTAGCTCTTATGTTTGATCATTTTGGCCCTCTCTAGACCCCATAATCCTACTCCCTCACCCTTCCCTTTCCCTTCTGCCCAGCCACATCCTTACCCCTCCCTGCCCTATCCGTCTCAGACCCTTAGCCCTCCATTCCCCCTCTTTTCTACCCTCCCTTTGCTCTCCTTTGATTTCCAGGCAAAAATTTCACTTCTTGGTTCTTCTCTGGTGCTTTCCTGGTGGACTTGGTAGCTGCTCAAGTGTCCTTTTGCAGATTTTGCAGCACAAGAATCATATTTTTACTCTATGCTTAGAGTTTTGGCTGTAGCTCTCTGGGACGGAGAGCACATTAGGTGATGGGCAACTATTGTGCCCATAAAAGTCATATTCGTCAAAGTCAACCACAATCAAAGTCAAAAGGTCAAAGTCGAATCGGTCAAAGTCAACAAGGTCAAGGTCAAAGGCAATAGGGGCAAAGTCAAAGTGTTTGAGTGCAGGTGTCAAAGTGCACAGGTAGTGCACAATTAAGTGCCCACAAAGGGTGAATTGGAGAAAGTGGTTGCAGGTTGCAGAGGTATTTCTCTAATTTCCCTAAGGTTCAAAAGTGTTGTTTAAAGTGTTTTGGAAGGTTCAGGTGAACCCCCTCTTAGGTGCACAAGTGAAGACTTTAAAGGAAAATGTGAAGGTATGTGAAGCGGCAGCTTACGCAGAAGTGAAAGTATGGACCCCCAATTAAAATTTTTGTTTTACGCTAAAGTCACTACAGGACAAAATAGGGATTTGTTGGCTGCCACTTTTGGAGACAATCTTGGGACATCAAAGTGAGCACCAAGATACTCTTGTAGTTAGGAGCGTACGTGAATCGACACTCAAATCAAGGCAAGGACTATTCTTGGACGATTCTAAGACTAAGCAAGGGGAGCATAGTCTAAGCAAGGCAAGAGAGAGAAGTGCCAGAGACACACAGTGTGCGACACAGAGAAGTGAAGTGCAAGGTGTGCATGAAGAGTGACTAAGAAGTGCTAAGCTATTCCCCCCCAAGGATCCCAAGGTCTCATTGCAGTGTGCGCGTGCCGACAGAAGGTGTCCATCCCTCCCCCTTATTGGAAGCTTGGTGCAAGGTGTGCACAAGTGCAAGCTTGGAGAAGGTGGAGGTCTGGTGCTAGAGGAGGCCGACAACAACAAGACCTTGGGTATTTGGTACTTTGTAATTGAGCACTCTGTGGGATTTTGCACAGAAGCATTGGATTGTATTGTGCATCACCATCGTATTTGTCTTATTATAATCAATCGACAGAGGCTTCCGGTGTGTATTTTTCTTCTTGTCTTTCCCTTTTCTCCTACAAACACTCAAATCCCTTCTTGTCCAAGAATCCCTCAACAATATGCATACATACACACACACATACATATGCATACACATACATATGCATACATACATACACACACATGCATACACACACTTACATATACATATGCATACACATACATATGCATATACATACACTCTGACATGCATACACATACACACACATACACACACATACATACACATATGCATACACATACACTCTCATATGCATACACACATAAAAGAGACACATATACATACACACATATTCAGACACACACTTTTTCATACATATGCACATATATACATACACACATATTCACACACACTCACATGCATATTACATACACACATGCATATTCATGCATGCATACACACATATACATACACACATGTACACACACATATACATACACACATGCATATGCATACATACATACATACACACATATATGCATGCACACACATATATATAGACACATATGCATACACACATACACACACATATACATGCATGTTTTAGGTCTAGGTCTTTAGGATTAGGGTTTTAGGGTTTTTACACATGCATACACATATATACATATATAGACACATAACACATATACACATACATGTATATATACACATTCATACACACATATACATGTTTTAGGTCTAGATCTTTAGGATTAGGGTTTCAGGGTTTTTACACATGCATACACATATATACACATATACACACATAATAAATATACACATGCACATATATATACACATGCATACACACATACACACATATAAATGTTTTAGGTCTCGGTCTTTAGGATTAGGATTTTAGGTTTTTTACACATGCATACATATATATACACATATACACACATAATACATATACACATACACATATATATACACATGCATACACACATATACATGGTTTAGGTCTAGGTCTTTAGGATTAGGGTTTTTACACATGCATACACATATACACATGCATAAACACATACACACATATACATTTTTTAGGTCTAGGCCTTTAGGATTAGTTTTTTAGGGTTTTTACACATGCATATACATATATACACATATACACACATATACACACATATACACACATATATACACATATACACACATAATATATAGACACATACACATATATATACACATGCATACACATATATGCATGTTTTAGTTCTAGGTCTTTAGGATTAGGGTTTTAGGGTTTTTACACATGCATACACATATATAGACATATACACACATAATACATATATACACACACACATATATATACACATGCATACACACATATACATGTTTCAGGTCTAGGTGTTTTTTATTAGGTTTTTAGGGTTTTTATGCATGCATACACATATATACACATATACACACATAATACATATACACATACACATATATATACACGTGAACACACATACACACATATACATGTTTTAGGTCTAGGTACTTAGGATTACAGTTTTATGGTTTTTATGCATGCATACACATATACACACATAATACATATACACATACACATATATATACACATGCATACACACATGCACACATATACATGTTTTAGGTCTAGGTCTTTAGGATTAGGGGTTTAGGGTTTTTACACATGCACACACATATATACACATATACACACATAATACATATACACCTACGCATAATTATACACATGCATACACACATACACACATATACATGTTTTAGGTCTAGATCTTTAGGATTAGGGGTTTAGGGTTTTTACACATGGATACACATATATACACATATACACACATAATACATATAGACATACACATGCATACACACATATACATGTTTTAGGTCGAGGTCTTTAGGATTAGGTCTTTGAATTAAAATAAATAGATATAACTCAATATATAAAAAAATAGTGTTTTGGGTTTAATATTATATAAATAATCAATTAAAATTTAGGAAGAAAATTAGAATATGCAATTAAATGTAGATCTTTCTTCAACACCTTCTATGGTCACTACGATTTTCTTAGTTTTCTCTTTATTATCGTATGCTACTCCTGTGAGTGCTTCCCTAAGGCATTCACATCATAGCTTTCCGATCTTCTATCTCATATTCCTTGAAGTTTTTTGGCACTTCAAAAAGTGCTTTATCTTCTTCTCATTGAGTATTGCATTTCTTCCCTTTCTTTTCCTCATTTTTATCGTCCTTTGTTATTTTCAAATATTTTTTCATTCATATTGTTCATGTTCTTGAGTCCTGGCTTTTATTAGGTAAAGGTACTATTCGGAGAGGTGTAGAATGGTTCCACGAGGATGGATTCTTCATCTTCATCACTATCCTCCTTGAGTTTACTGGTGGGGGGCTCACATTCTTCTATAACCAAATCACACTTGAGTGGTTCTATGGTAAAAACGATAATGTCATAGCCATCCTCATTGCAATGGGGAGTCCGTTGTTCTTTATTAACGACTATGTCCATTGTAGCTAGAATTTCTACCCAACCATGGGGTTCAAATTCTTCATCTGGAAACACCATAGGAGCATAGGCTAGGTCTTGAACCAATTAAGGGTTCCCAATGGCTCTCATGTCTCTAGAGGTTGATCTTTTCTCTTCCTCCATTGCAACTTTACACATCCATAAATGGGTGTCTTCATGCATCCATGAGGATCCTAATCCTATTGAATGTACTGACTCCATTTCATCTGATGTTCTATGGACTAGTTCCATTGCAAGGGGGGGGTACATCTCTACGAGAGTAGTCCTTGAGATTGACTTTGGTTGTGAAACCTAAGTGTTTTAAGTATAAGGAAGTAGTTCCCCAATCTTGCATTATTTACAATTGATGCATGAAAGGTCTACCTAAAATCATCACATAGACATGAGGCTTGCTAAAATCACATATGGAAAATATATCCTCAAACTCTATGCCACAAGTCGTGAATTTTATTCCTTCAAATAGTCCTAAAGTCTTCTCAATGTGATCATCTTCCATTTGCAGTTTTCATCCTCATTGGCTTGAGTGCTAGCTTACCCCAACACTTCCATAAGGAGGTGGTAGCAATGACAACTTCTACACTTGAGTCCAAAACTGTTGAGATATCAAGCTCAACATGTGATGATCCAAGATGACACGTATCACTTTTTCATTTTTTCTGACATGTATAGTGGTCACGCCGGTACATGTCAGGGACACTTCCTTGAGATTTATTAGATTTATCTACCGAGAGTGATGGCACATTTGTTTTCTTGCAAGCTCACTCATTTGCGAACATTAGGTTTTTCGTTATGTACTGGTCTTTATTATATTGAAGTGGTTGTATTCTTGTTTTAGGTCATTCTTGTACATTTTCTTTTTATGTAATAGAAGAAGAAGAAGAAGAAGAAGAAGAAGAAGAAGAAGAAGAAGAAGAAGAAGAAGAAGAATAAGAAGGAGAAGAAGAAGAAGAGGAAGATCATTCTTCCTTGCCTCTATCTGAGTGTGTGCTTCTGTTTGATTATGAGAGTGTGTGTGTGAGCTCTCTTCCTTATCTCCTTCCTCATGACATGGTATCAGAGCCAGTGTGGCTGTAGAGAGCTCGTGAAGAAGGCCGACAGTGAAGAGTACGTGAGAAGGTGTGGAGAAAGCACGATTCACAAATGACCTCAGATTGCTACGAAAATTGGCATGAAGGTAAAAGCCATCTCGATCTCCATTTCGAGCCTGCAAGGTGGGGCCCATAGAAAAACCAAGTCAGTTTGCAGAACTGTAACTTGCGTCTTGTTTGGCAACACTCATACATTCCAGATCTAGAATTTCAGGCGATTCGGTATATTGTTGGTACACGAAAACTGTGTTTTTCTAAGATTGAACTGTCATGTCATAGTGCAACAGTGTTCAAGCAGAAGTGCTGCTTGTAGTGTTTTGCAGTGTTGTGAATTGTTGCAGAAATGGCAAACACAGATGGAATGAGTGAGCTTATGAGCGATACAATAGACAGAACAACTTCCATGCTTGGAGATTCAGAAGGACAAATTTCCTGATGGGAAAAGGCTACTGGAAGTACATAGAAGGAGAGAACAAAAATGCTCCACAGTTACTAGAGAGGAATCAGATTGCGGACCAGTTAAGAGCGTATGAGGAATGGAATCAAGGAGCATGAAAGGTAATGTATTGGCTATTTGTTAGCATGCAGGCTAGCATGATTGGGCACATACAGGATGCCAAGACTCCGAAAGATGCTTGGAATAGTTTGGTCACATTGTATGAGACCAATACAAAGGCACGAAAATTGCAACTCAAGAACGACCTGCATACATTGGAGAAGAAGGGCATGTCGGTAAGTGACTACACCTCTGAAAATTATTGGAACATCAAGCTTACACTATGTTTGAGGTGGATTTGATCTACATAAAAAACTATTGCTTGGATTACGACAAAAGAATATCTGTTGGAGAGTTCTTTTACCTATGCTCATTTATTGTATTTTTTTGAGAGAATTTTGATGGTTCATTTACTGTTGTAAAAGCGTTGAGATTTACACATGTAAAACTAGAAAAAAAGATCCCAAATCCCATGAATTTTTTGTGGTTGAGTTGTAAGCAATCAAGCAATCAATCACCTAAAAGTAGATCAAACTAGATCTTCACTTTTCCTAAATTGTAGGAAAGTGAATTGATTCCCTCCAACAACCATTTCCACCTTCATTTGAATTTAAAATATGCTTTTAGAAGTCGTGGAACACTCCTAGAGTCTATATAAATACTTGAAATCACTTGTACAATACATGGATCAATATACATACACTTATGACCATCATTGTCTTGCTCCTTCAATTTTTTGCATCATCTTCTTTGCCAATAGTAATTTTGCAGAGGCTGTTGCTCTCTCTCCAGAGCTCCAAATTTGATGATAGATGGCTCATTGGAAAGGTATTAGTGTCTAGTTTATGGTTGTGAAGTTTCACAGCATTTGGTTTAGTTGATTGGGAGAAATCTCAGTTTTTGTGTATCAGGGTCAATCTCTACATATTCCTGAAAAATAGGAGGTACCATCGTTGAGTGTCTGATTCATTTCTATAGCATATTTTGCTTATTCCTTATACTTTTGTGCATTTTATACACTCAACCCTATGTGTATCACTCCCATAAAATTATTTTTTCTAATTGTAATCATGTTGGTCCCTATGGGCATTTGAAGTTCATTGTCTCTTCCATAGATAGTAAGTTTTTTGAGCTAGTCGACACACAAACCTATATGTTTTGTATCGACTTCTTCTCCTTGATGCTCCAAAGTACATAGTGAATTTCTTTGCACTTGTCGCATGCCTTTAAGGTCTATTTGATTCTCCATAATCTCAAGGGTTGTTCTTGTGCCTGTTCACTGGACCAAACTTCATCGCTTCGAAACACACTTTTTTACCTCCTACAAGCTTCTCCAAGTTCTTTCAGTGGTTTCAAAGCTAGATCAAGATGGGTGATGGCTTTCCCTTAATGATCGAGAAGCTTGACCAACAAAACTACGTGGCTTGGAAAATCAGAATGGAGGCCTATTTGCAAGGTAGAAATCTTTATGGAATTGTAGCAAGTGATGAAGCTATGCCTATTCCAAGATCCAAAGGAGGACCTACACAAGAGGAGATAGATAAGCTCACACTTTGGTGCACAAGGGATGCTCAAGCAAGGTTGTACATACTAAACTCTATCTCTGACTTTCTATTACCACATATTAGAGGATGCAAGACATCTCAAGAGACTTGGGATGCCCTCGAGACTTTCTTTTCTGCTAGTATCAAAGCAAGAAAGAATCATCTTTGGAATGAGTTCAACCAAATGAAGAAGACACCTAAACAAACCATCACTGATTTTGTTACCAAGGTCAAGGAGGTTGCGGATCAGTTAGCATCCATTGGAGAGCTGATTGAAGAAGAGGTCATCATGAGGCAAATTCTCAATAGCATTCGAAGTGATAAGCAATGGAAACGTTTCACGATGGCATATGATCTTATCATGGATGTGCAAACTCCAGACTTCAACATCTTTCTTGGAAAACTCTTCAATCAAGAGGCCAACAATAACATAAAGGAAGGTAACTCCTATCATGGTAATTCAACTAGTTGTCTATATGTACATAAGAAGGATAAGAACCAGAAAGGCAAGAAGAAGGAAGAATATGAAGAAGAGACTTCCTAAGCCAACTTCACAAGCAAAAGCAAGTGGAAAGGGAAGAAGAAAGGACCAAAGCAAGACAATCCAAAGTTCAAAATGTTCAACCTTGTGCCATATGTGATAAGACCAACCACACCACTCAAAATTGCTAGTTCAATGGGAAGACCCAGAAAGGAAGTGGAAGAGGTGGATATGGTAGCAATAGAGGCAGAGGTGGACACAACTTCATCAATAAAAATAGAGGCTATAATAGAAGGGACTACAACAATAATTTAGAAGATCAACCACATGAAGACTCATTGCTTCTCATGAGTCTAAGCCAGAAAGAAGGCAAAGAAGATGATCATTTGTTCTACATAGATTCAGGATGTTCAAATCATGTTGCAAGCAACATTGCTCTTCTATCTGATTTGGAATGTCCAAAGCATAGACATGAAGTACAAACGGGGGATGATACAAAGCACAATGTGGAGAAGATTGCTAATATCAATGCTTCCAATGGCTGGACAAAGATTCTGAGTAAGGTTCTCTATGTACCCACTATCACTAAAAACCTAATAAGTGTAGGCCAAATAGTTGAAAAAGGCTTGCAAGTTAGGTTCACCCAACATGGAGCTTTGTGGAAGATCCATGTCAAGGCTTCAAGAAGATAGCCAGAGGTGAGAAGCATGGTAGGCTCTTTACTTTTGAAGTAGAAGAAACCAGGAACATAGCTCTATTCACTTTTGGGTCTCAAACCCTAAGTGAGCTTGAAGTGTGGCATAAGAGAGTTGCTCATGTGAATGAAAGAACCTTGAAGGATATATGCAAGGATCAAAGTGTTCTAGGACTGCCAAACATATCAAAGCAACATCAACAGGTGTGATGCATGTCAGATTGGGAAGTCACAAAGACAACCATTCAACCATAAAGTCTATATCCAGAACAACTTATTGCACTTAGTACATACAAATGTATGGGGACCAAGTCAAGGACCTTCATTGGCAGGATCAAGGTATTATGTCTCATTTATTGACAACCATAGTAGATGGACTGTTCTATACTTTATCAAGAGTAAGAATGAAGTATTTGATTGCTTCAAAAATTATCTAGCACATGTGGAGAATCATACATGTAGATCACTAAAGAAGCTTAGATCTGATGGAGGGGGAGAATACTTCTCCAAAGAGTTTGATGAGTTCTTACAGGATAAAGGTATCAAAAGGGAAGTGACTAACATGTACTCTCAACTGAATGGAATCACTGAGAGGAGAAACAAGACATTGGTTGGGTCAGCCAGAACAATGCTTGAAGAGAAGAAGTTGTCACATTATCTATGGGCAGAGGCTATTTCAACTGCTGTGTATCTTGTCAATAGACTACCATCCAAATCACTTCAAGGGATGACTCCTTATGAAGCATGGCATGGAAAAAAACCTAGTCTTGGACATTGCAAGGTTTTTGGTTGTTTAGCTTATGTTCATGTACCATCACAAATAAGAGGTAAGCTAGATGAAAGGGCAACAAAGGCAGTGTTTATTGGATATGATTCAACTCACATGGGTTATAGGTTCTATAATCCTTCAACCAAGCAGTTCACTACAAGTAGAGATGTTGGGTTTGAAGAACACAGGTCTTGGTATGATGAAGACAAACAAAAGGTAACTCTACCATACGATCTTGATTTTTATTCTCATCAATTATGAAGCAAGCATGATACATAGGTCCAGCATCCAAGAAGTGATACAACGATGACAAGATGAAAGGGAAAAGGATTACAAGCTATGGAAGTCAAGAGGCAAAGCAAAGATGCAAGAGATTGGAGAATGCTCCAGCAAGCACCTAGAAGATCAGCAAGAGAGAAGAAACAACTAGAAAGTATGGATATGATTCCACATTTGCTACGAAGCATTCAATCTACTTGGAAAAAGACTCTATTTCAGAGGAACCCTGAACCTATGAAGAGGCAAAGGGAAACCCTAATTTGCAAAAGGCCATGAAAGAAGAAATAGATGCATTGAACGAGATGGACACTTGGGATTTGGTTCCAATGTCATCGAATCAAATAGTAATTGGTTGCAGAATGGTATATAAAGTTAAAAAAATTTAGATGGATAAGTTTGTAGGTACAAGGCAAGATTAATTACCAAAGGATGATCACAAACTCATGGTATAGACTATGAGGAAACATTCTCACCAGTTGCAAACATGAATACAATCAGAACATTGATAAGTGTAGTTGCTGCAAGGAATTGGAGACTCCTCCAACTTGATGTGAAAAATGCATTCTTAAATGGTTGGATAAGTGAAGAGGTATACATGTCACAACCACCAGGTTTTGAAAACCCTAATCATCCATCTTATGTTTACAGACTTAAGAAAGCATTGTATGGATTGAAACAAGCTCCTAGAGCTTGGAATTATAGGTTGGTTACATATCTTCAAGATCAAGGGTTCAAAGCTAGCAGCTCAGATCCTTCTTTATTCATCAAAAGGGATCACGATGAGGTTATCTATCTATGTGTATATGTAGATGATATTATTGTGACATGTGATGATCTAAATGGCATTCAAAGGATCAAGAGACACATGCAAGAGGAGTTTAAAATCAATGACCTAGGTGAGCTCACATATTTCCTAGGTATGCAGGTGACACACACACACACACACACACATATATATATATATGAAGGAATGTATTTGACTCAAAGAATATACATTCAAGATCTACTCCTCAAGTTCAAAATGGAGAACACTAAACCTATAGGTACACCTTTGGAGATGAATCATAAACTTAGTGTTTATGAAGGTGAGAAAATTGAAGACATTAAAGAGTATCAAAGCTTGGTAGGTAGCTTGATATATGCTCCTCATACAAGAGTAGACATCATATATAGTGTGGGAGTGCTTATTCAATTCATGCACTCACCAAGAAGACCACACATGGATGCGGCTAAGAGAGTACTTAAGTATCTCAAAGGTACAATCAATGAAGGTATATTCTATCCTTACTCTTTAGATTTGGATATCAAAATCTATTCAGATGCAGATTGGACATGAGCTAAGGATGATAGAAGAAGTGCTTCTGGTTACTTAGCATTTGCAGGTTCGAAGCTAGTGTCATGGAGTTCTAAGAAGCAACCTACATTTGCTTTATCCTCAACTGAAGTAGAGTACAGAGGTTTGACCATAGCAACTCAAGAAGCAATATGGTTAAAAGCATTGTATACAGATTTGGGACTTGTAAGTTCCAAACCTCACATATTTGGAGATAATGTAATTTCCATGCATCTAGCGACAAACCCTATTTTCAATGCAAGAACCAAACACATAGTGGTTTATTACCACTTCATCAGAGAGAAGCTCATGGAAAAGGAGATTGAAATTTAGTTTGTTCCTATTGAAAGCAGATATGATGACAAAGACACTTGATGGAATAAAGCTTTGTTAGATTCAAAGCTATGGCAGGTATTCAACCTATCAGAGAATGAAGACTCAAGCATACTTTAGCTTGAGGGGGAGCTGTTGGAACATCAATCTTACACTGTGCTTGAGGTGGATTTGATCTACATAAAAAACTATGGCTTGGATTATGGCAAAAGAATATTCGTTGGAGAGTTCTTTTACCTATGCTCATTTATTGTATTTTTTTGGAGAGATTTTTGATGGTTCATTTATCGTTGTAAAAGCCTTGAGATTTACACATGTAAAAGCAGAAAAAGAGAGCCCAAATCTAACGATTTGTGGTGGTTGAGTTGTAATCAATCAAGCAATCAATCACCTAAAAGTAGATCAAAATAGATCTTCACTTTTCTTAGATTGTAGGAAAGTGAATTGATTCCCTCCAACAACCATTCCCACCTTCATTTGAATTCAAAATCCACTTTTAGAAGTCGTGGAACACTCCTAGATTCTATATAAAGACTTGAAATCACCTGTACAATACATGAATCAATGTACATACACTTGTGACCATCATTGTCTTGCTCCTTCAATTTTCTGCATCATCTTCTTCGCCAAAAGTAATTTTGCAGAGGCGGCTGCTCTCTCTCTAGAGCTCCAAATTTAATGAGAGATAGCTCATTGGAAAGGTATTAGTGTCTAGTTTATGCTATAAATTTTCATAGCATTTGGTTCAGTTGATTGGTAGAAATCATAGTTTTGCTGTCTTGGGATCAATCTCTACGTATTCTTGAAAAATAAGAGGTACCACCGTTGAGTGTCTGATTCAATCCTATAGCATATTTTTCTTATTCCTTATACTTTTGTGCAATGTATACACTCAACCCTATGTGTATCACTCCCATAAAAGGATTTTTTCTAATTTTAATCACGTTGGTCACTATGGGCATTTGAAGTTCATTGTCTCTTCCATAGATAGTAAGTTTTTTGAGCTAGGCGACATACGAACCTATCTATTTTGTATCGAATCCTTCTCCTTGATGCTCCAAAGTACATACTGTACGAAAATAACAGCACATCGGAATAAACCTGTAGACGAAGTTGAGAGAAAAATGCAGACAAATTTAGACACAGACTGAGAGATAGAGAACTCAAATTCTCAGATTGTCGAGCGTAATGCAGTTACAATGATGGTGCTGTCCACCTGTGCGCTCCCAATGTGGAGCTCAAATGGCGATCTAGACAGACTCTAGATGAAGGTCTTACTAGTGTGCAATGCTATGTAAAGCTCAACCTGGGCCGTGCTTATATAGCTTATACAAGGCGGTTCGGTATAGATAAACGTAGTTGGGAGATACAAAATAGTCGATAAAATATACGATCCGACAATATCTCAATGACCAAAAGTCCTACTGTCTCGGCCCTATGGGACGGGGGATAGGACCCCGGACCCCGTAGAAGGGGGCAAGCCCCCCTTTGTACTCGCCCCATTAAGGTTCTATGGGGAAATTGCGTGATGCCACAGGGTCTTTATTTTCACCTTAAATGGAAACCCAATGGCCTGGAAGTTTATGCCCCACTTAACCTAATGGCTAGGCTCACAAAGATCATCTACAACCATCAACGGTCACACATAGAACTCATCTAACTTGGAACTTAGGGTTCCACAAATGTCCCGGCTCTCATAATGGCTTCTCCTCATAATGGGGGCCTTACAACTTAGAGCACCATGGATCATTTGTGGTCACATGAGGGTGGAGTATTGAGCATATCTAACACCCCCCCTCAATGTCCACCCTATGGTGAACTACCTCCTTGGTCCAATCCCAAGCTTTGGAAAGTGTCAAAGAAGTTTCTCTCTTTCAAGAGCCTTGGCAAAGATGTCTGCTCCATTTTCTTCAGTGGGACAATAGCTTATCTCCACGACCCCATCCTCAATCAACTCATGCACATAGTGATACTGGATTCCTATGTGCTTGGTACGTGCATGGAAATCAAGACTTTTGGCGATGGCCATGCAACTTTGATTGTCACACTTCAACTCTGTAGCCTCATGTCCTTGTATTCCTATGTGCCATAAGATCCTCCTCAACCATACTGCTTCACATGTTGCAATGCATGCAGCTTTGTACTCAGCTTCAGTAGAAGATAATTCTATAGTTGGTTGCTTCTTACTAATCCAAGAGAAAATCCTTGATCCTAAAGAAAAGCAATATCCAGAAATTGATTTTCTGGTATCAATATCTCCTGCCCAATCTGAGTCACAATATCTGACTAGAGATGATCCTTCTTCATAAAGAATACCATAATCAGTGGTTCCTTTCACATACAAGAGTATCCGCGTGCTTGCCTTCCAATGAGTTTGGCAAGGCTTATTAGAGAACTTGCTTACTACTCCAACAACATAAGAGATGTCTGGTCTGCTATTGCACAAGTAGATGAGACTTCCAACTAATTTCCTGTATCTTCTAGTATCCACTAGAGGTAAAGTATCTTCAATAGATAATTTTGTGTTGACCTCCATAGGTGTAGAAATTTCCTTGCAATCCTCCATGTCGAATGCCTTCAATATCTGCCTTGCATACTTTTGTTGAGAGATGAAAATCTTCCTTGGTTCCTGCCAAACTTCAAGACCTAAGCAATAATGCATTAAGTTGAAGTCTGTCATTTCAAATTCTGAACTCAAGGTAATGCTAGAACAAAGCATATTGAGGTACATTATCACTTCATCAAAGAGAAGGTATTAGCAAGTGATATTGATCTTGTTTATGTGAGAACAGATGAGCAGATTGCTGATATTTTCACTAATGCACTTGGAATAGAGAAGCTGAAGAATTTTTGGAAGATACTTGGATTAGAGGACACGGTGTTGAGCTTGAGGGGGAGTGTTGAGATATCAAGCTCAACATGCGTTGATCCAGGATGACACGTATCACTTTTTCATTTTTTTTGACATGTATAGTGGTCACTCCAGTATATATCAGAGACACTTCCTTGAGCTTTATTAGATTTATCTACGGAGAGTGATGACACATTTGTTTTCTTACCAACTCACTCATTTGCAAACATTAGGTTTTTTGTTATGTATTGGTCTTTATATATTGAAGTGGTTGTATTGCTGTTTTAGGTCATTCTTGTACATTTTCTTTTTATGTAATAGAAGAAGAAGATCATTCTTCCTTGCCTCATTCTGAGTGTGTGCTTCTCTTTGATTATGAGAGTGTGTGTGTGAGCTCTCTTCCTTATCTCCTTCCTCGTGACAAAAACTGCTTTGGTGGTGTAACCTTGATAAGTAATAGAGAGATAGGTATTTCTTTCATCCCTTTCACTCATGTATCCTACCTTATCCAAGGGTATCTCTGGCACAGTCTTGTGTGTCCCTACTTGAGAGGGTGGTATAACTATCTGTAGAACTTGAGTTGCTATGTGCTTACACAACTTAAGTTTCACTTTCAATAGCTCCCCTAAAGTGAAGTGACATTGTACCTTCGTGTTCTTCACTATGCATGTGTTCCTAGATAGAACTGATTTCACATTTCTTATCATAACTGTGGGGGCTGTCATGTGAATAGACTTAGACTCCCATGGGCTTGTAAATTGAGGTAGTTCCTACAGGGAATCAAATTTGAAGTCTAATTGCTCATTGAATTGGGAATCTTCCTGCTCCTCATAGATAGAGGGATTGTCTTGTGGGAATTGATCATGGAGATCATCCACTATCTCAATGCCAGGAGGGTTCTCCCTCTCCTTGGCCCATTTATCCTCTTGATTTTCTCTTAACAATTCTTGGGAATACTGATTTTCAAAAGACTTCCATGTTTGTGGAGTTAGGGGCATAAAATTCCTTGGGGGGCATGCTTAGCCTTTCACTTCCATGGTTACTTACCTTTGATGTAGCTGACTTCCTAGGTTTGGCTATCATCCCGTCCAATCTCTCTAGCAACCCGTCAAAATGCATCTGGGTCTTGGCTGAGTTAGTGTGATTGAAAAGATTATTTGCCTCAAACATGGTGTGAACTAATTCTACCATTTTTGCACAAAGCTTCGTCCTTTCAATGTCTAAGTTAGCTCTAGGATAACAATTATCTAGCTCTACCACATTTGGTCCTTCTTTAATTCTATCTTGATATGCTTTGAACATCATGTCTAAATCTTCATGAGTAGGATCTGCTAGGAATGATCCTGCTCTGGGTGGGGGTGGCATAGTGGGGTGGTTCAGGTGTGACGAGGACAGTGGGGTTTGATAGAGTGTGTATATCAATTTGGATTTTGTTTCCTTTAAGCTCTCTTCTAACTCATTCATCTTCTTCGTCCATTGTCTCTTCATCCCTTCACGACTATCCTTCCAAGCTCTCTCTCTCTCTCTCTCTCTATTCTTAGCCATGCTATCAACCTCACTAGTTTCTAAATTCTTCTCTTGAATTAGAACTTGAGTTTGCTATAGTGCTTGGGCTCTAGTCACTACTTGCATGGGGTTTTAGTTGTCACGCTTCCACTGGTGTCCACAACCAATATTGATTGGGGTAATCTTCTGTATCTTGGGAGGATTCGTTGGGTAATCTCTCAAGAGGTGCTCTTTTCCACACTCTAGAAAAAAGCCTTGAATAGTCACTGACTAGGATGGTCTAGAGGGAGGAGCCAGACACTCCCGAACAAAATGATCTCCTTGACATTTATAGCATGGCCCTCTAGTTGCTTGAGGTCTCATCCGTTGGAGTTAGGATCTAGGGATGGGATTTGTTTATATCACACTTGAATGTTCTGGCTCCCAACTAGGTTCACTAGGAGTCTCATAGGGATAGATCACATTAGGCTTTGATGATTCCATAATAAGCTGGTGGGCTATTTGTTACACTTATATGTTCCTCGAGTAGCTTTGATGTGAACCTTTTCCCTATACATGGGAACTTTCTAATCTATGATGGCTAGAGGTTTTTTCGTCATGTTACCACATACATAGTTCACTCATATGGGGTGGTACTTTGTACTTAAGGATATTATTCAACTCTTACTTTAGTTCAGTTCATCGTCAAAGAGAGAGCTATTCCAGCCATCTGTCTTCTTCATGTGTCTTGCTATGGTTGTGCTCCTTGTGTGGGCTTCTTGTGTGTCTCTCGCACTTCTACACACACCTAACAATGGTATCAGAGCAGGTTCAACTCCTTCTCAAGTTTCAAATTTTCCCGTTGTGGTGTGCGTGCACTTTTAATAGTGCAAATCAACTTCGGAGCATAGAACAATGGATTTCAACAGCAAAGAAACATTTCCACTAGTTGCACTGGTCTTATCCCCATTTCAAAGCCATTCGTGCAGTCAGATTCATAATTAGAGTGATGGTTTGTGGGCTGAAATTTCAGCATTCATTTAAGCTTTTGTCGAAGTGAAGATTTTGTCACATTCTTGTTCTTTAGTGAAATGACAGGCAGCAATGTCTTGTTTGGCATGCTTCAAGCTGAAGATAAGCTTGATGGGACCAACTATCCAATGCGGTCACTATCCAATGTGGTCTTACATGATGAAGCATGTCCTTGTTGCAAAAAAACTTTGGAACATAGTGGCAGATGTAGATCAAAGACCCTCAGGTTCTTCTACTTCACTATCTACAGTCATAGATGGATCTTGTTCTTCAAGTACAATGGTTACTCCTTCTCCACCTACACATGAGCAGCTTAGATGGGATGGAAAAGATGCTGAAGCTCATGCATTGATTGCACTTACTATGAATCATCATATAGTTCCACACATTCGATCATGTTCTAGATCAAGACATGCATGGGACACTCTTACTTCTTTGTATGCCATGCATAATGAAGCACATATTGCATACTTGAGGAAGCAACTTGAGGATGTATGTATGGGTGAAAATGAGCCGGTGGATGTGTATGTGACACGCATCAAGGACTTGAAAAAGCAATTGACAAATATAGATGAGATTATTCCGGATGCATCACTCATTTCTACATTGTTGAAAGGATTACTGAAATCTTTTCAAAGCTTTGCTACTACACTTTGTTTGGTTGCAAAAGGGAATCCCAATATGTATGCATTTGATGAGGTTGTGTCTCTTTTTTTGCAAGAAGAGCAATCTAGAGTCAATAGGAGTGGTTTGATTGAGGGAATGCAAGCACTTGCTATCTCACAAAAGGGGAAAAGCAAGTATGGTTCAACTTTGGGCTCATCAAAACCAAAGCCTCAACCTTCCTCTTCCACTCATTCCTCTAAAGATGCTGATTCGAAAAAGAAGAAGAGATGCAAATATTATTGAAAAGCTGGTCATACTATTGATGAGTGTAGAAAGCTTGCTAAATGCAATGAAAAGAAGAAGGAATCTGGCATGTCTATTGCTGAAAATTCAGCAAATGCAAAGAATGATGAAGCTAAAATGGCTCAAGATTTTTGGGCATGTGTTGTTACATGTCATTATGATGCATCTTTGCATTCTCAATGTATGGTTATGAGTGAGGCTGATTCGGATTAGTTCTTTGATAGTGGTGCTTGAAAGCACATCACTTCATGCAAAAGGTTTTTGCATCTTTGAAAGATGCACCCGAAGGAGGAAATGTGGTGTGTGCAAACAATGCCTCTAATCCTATCATTGGAGTAGGAGAAATTGAGCTTACGGCTGCAAATGGAGGTGTGATTCTCTTGAAAAATGCATTGTACATACCCGATAAAAAGAATAACTTAATTTTCAGTTCCATTGATTGCCAAAGCTGGACTTCATGTACACTTTGTTGATGATAAGTATATGGTTCATGATTTCAAAAATGGTGATATTATTGTGATGTCTGGTACATTATGTAATGGTTTCTATCACATGGATACATACAAGAGGGCTGCCTCAAATGCCTTGGTTGCTCATACTTCTTCCATGGATGAAATAAGTTTTGGCATGCACATTTTTATCACTTGAACTTCAATAGTTTGCTTTACTTGCAAAAGAAGGGCATGGTTTTTGGTTTGCCTACACTTGAGTCCATTGAAAAGCATGCATGTGAAGGTTGCATTCTTGGAAAAATGCATCATGCTTCTTTTCCAAAAGATAGGCATACACACACTACAAGAAAATTGCAGCTTGTTCATAGTGATGTATGTGGTCCCGTCAAGACTCCATCTTTTGGGAAGCATGCATATTTTTTTACTTTCATTGATGATGCTACTCGTCATACATGGGTGTATCCTATGAAAGCAAAGAATGAGGTATTTTCTTACTTCAAAGCACTTTTTAGTGGCTGAAAATTTTTCTTCACAAAAGCTTTTGACTATATGCACGGATCGTGGTGGTGAATACATGTCTTATGAGTTTAGTGCTTTTTTTCATGAAAGAGGTATTTCACACCAAGGTACGATGCAATATACACCTCAACAAAATGGTGTTGCCGAGCGTAAAAATAGAACTCTACTTGAAATGGCACAATGTATGGTTAAAGGAAAGCACCTTCCTGATAAGTTTTGGATGGAAGCAGTCATGTGTGAAAAATATGTGTTGAATCACTGCCTTACAAAATCATTGAGAGTCATCTCTCCTTATGAGGCTTGAAATGGATATAAGCCTATGGTTAGTCATATGCGCATGTTTGGTTGTTTGGCATATGCTCTTGTGCCATCACAACAACATCACAAACCTGATGACAAGGCAAAGAAATGTATATTTGTTGGTTATAGTGCTGAAAGTAAGGGATATCATTTGTACCATACATTGATGAACACAATTATTATGAGTCAAGATGTGGTATTTGCTGAAAGTTCAGTTTTCCTTCTACTTGAATGCAAAAAACAGCCAACAATTAGCTCACAATATGTGTTCGATATGCTCATGCCTTTATTAAAAAATGATGTGCTTGACTATGGCCATGTAGAGAGCCAACTGAGGCTCAAAGGGCTGAAAAGTTCCAGCAAAATAGAACTCAAAATGTAGAGAATTTCCATCCAAACATGGCTGAAAATTTTTAGCCAAAAATTATTGAAACTGTTGGAAATTTCCAGCCACATATGGCTGCACATTTGCATCAAAATATGGTTGAAAATGAGCATGAAATTCAGCCCACACATGATGTACATGTTGATGATGTATTACATAATGAATGCATGTCTATCAAGGGTGCACAAAGTATGCCAAAGTGGCTGAAACAAACTTTACAGGATAGCAAATTGAGTGCACCTTTACTTGGTAGAACAAGATCAAGCTCTCACCATGCATCAAGTAATTTTGTGGATTTCTCTTATTGCAACAACATGTAATGAAGAGCCACTTACTTTTAAAGATGCATGTGACTATACACAATGGATGAGTGCTATGCAATCAGAAATGGATTCCATACACAAGAATGGTACTTGGGAGTTATGTGTATTGCCAAAAGGGAAAAATGCCATTGATACAAAGTGGGTTTACAAAATTAAGAGAAAGTCTGATGGTAGGGTTGATCGCTACAAAGCTAGATTGGTTGCCAAAGGATATGCGCAACAATATGGCATTGACTATGAAAAAACTTTTGCACCTACTTCATGCATGACTACCATTCATACCATGGTTGCATTGGCTGCCCATCGATTTGCAAGATGAGGTTTATGTGAAGCAACCTCCTAGATTTTCCATGAAAAGGCAAGAGCATATGGCTTGTTGCTTGCATAAAGCCTTGTATGGTCTCAAGCAAGCTCCACATGCATGGTATGAAAAAATACATAAGCACTTGGTTGCTCTTGGCTTCACATGTAGTTCAATTGAAAGCACACTCTATGTACGCAAAGATGGGGCTGATCTTACTGTGATTGTTCGTTATGTTGATGACATACTCTTGACTGGGTCATGTGATGCAAAACTTGAAATTCTTATGATTGATTTGCAGCATACTTTTGATGTCACTTATCTTGGTCATCTGAGCTACTATCTTGGCATCCAGTTTGTATTTTTCGAGGGGGGAATTGTTATGCATCAAGCAAAGTATGTTGAAAAAATACTTCAACGTTTTGACTTTGAGGATTGCAAGCTAGTTTCCACACCAGTTGAGATAGATGTTAGGTTCTCAGTTGAGGATTCTAGTGATGAATTTGACACTTCTCTTTATCAGCAAGTTATGGGATGTCTTATATATGCATGCAACACAAGGCTAGAGATAATATGGAAGACATATTCACCAAAGCTCTTCCACGGGAAAAGTTTGAAGCTTTTCGCAAAGCTTTAGGCTTATTACCTTGTGGGGGCTGATTTGTCACTCCCCGTATGTGTTCACATCATTCGCTCTGGGGGGTTTTGTTACACTTATGTGTTTCTCGAGTAGCTTTGATGTGAACCTTTTCCCTATACATGGACACTTTTTACTCTAGTGCTAGCTAGAGGTTTTTTCCCCATGTTACCACATAAATGATTCACTCATATGTGGTGGTACTTTGTACTTAGGGATATTATTAAGCTCTTACTTCAGTTCAATTCATCCTCAATAGACAGAGCTATTCCAACCATCTATCTTCTGCATGTGTCTTGCTGCATTTGTGCTCCTTGTGTGTGCTTCTTGTGTGTCTCTCACACTTCTACACACACCCAACACTATCTACATGTGTCGAGTCCAAGTTGTAAGCATTAGGATCACTTTTTGAAAATCAATGGGGGTGTTGGCACTAAGGCTCTGCTTAAGTTATCCTCTGTTGATGCATACTTGATTGGGATAACATTAGTAGGGGGTGGAGGCTATTGGCCTAGCACCGATTGAGGTCTTTGCTCAGCTTCATATGGAGGCTGATAAGGTTGCTAGGGACTAAAGTATGGTGGTTGTTGATACGGGAGGCTGTTGATATGATTGTTGGTAATTTTTCTAACCACTTATTGTACGAGAAATCCTATGTCGTATGGTTAGTGTACCTTCTCTCCATTGTGTAATATTAGCTACTAGGATTCCCTTGGGGTTGAGTCATGATTGGGCACACACTGTCCATGTGGTCTCCTCCATAATTGTAACAACGATTCATAGAGACCATCCTAGGGGTATGTTTGCTTGAGACTCCTAACTTCTAAGCTACTTTTTCATCCAATTCATCAATTGAAGTTGATTGTTTTGAAGCGACACTAGTAGAACTATCTAAATCATTATAGATCTTTGAAAGTTCTAACTTGTCACCCAGGTCATCCTCAATGTCTATGCACATTCTTACACATTGCTCTATGTTCCTAGGCTCCTTCAAGTAGACATAGGATCGTAATTTTGCACTTAACAAGCCATGCAAGAATAATGCCTCTTGCTTGGATGGTGTGGGTAGCTTTGGAATGGGACATGTTTCCAAGGATTTTCTAAATCTTCATCCTGCTAGCCTAACTGTTTCGTGAGGTGTTTCCACTCTTAGAAAACTCAATGACAAATGCTTCTAGCAATTGGTTGATGCTCCTGAGTGGACCTTGATGTAGCAGTTGAAACCACGTCAAGAAAATATTTTTAACATTAGACCAAAAGACTATATTGAGTGAACAAGTCATCAACTTGTTCATCTCTCAACACCTGTCTAAACTTGGCTACATGATCATATGGATCTCTAGTCTCATCGAAGTAAGTTTTCATGGACTTCACCAATTGAGTGGGTCTCAATATCCTAGGATGTTCTAAGTCTTGGTAGGGAAACTCATCCATGCTGCTTTGATGTCTTGGACCTCTATGTCTCTCTTGATCCACTCTATCTTTCTCTAATCCTGGTCTATCTCTTCATTTGAAGTTTGCAAAACTTACTTCTTGCCTCTCTCTAGTTCTTTCCTTATGGCTACCATGAATTTGAGATGACCAAATATCAATAGGGGAAAGGTTAACTCACCCTTCCAAGTGTACGCATGCCTACCATGCTCAATTACTAAGAACATTCTTTTCGACATGTTGTCTAAGTAGACAACTTTCCCTAGAGCCTTAGGGTCTTTGATATCATATATGGTGACTCCATGTACCTCGCTAGGTTGGTCTGATTTAAATCTCCAAAAAGATTCATTTATGTCTCTCTTAAAGAAGAGTTTGATGCTTTTGTTATCTTGGGGAATCCATTCTAGCAATTATCCTAGACAAGATTGACTTGCCATGAGGTTTCATAGGTTCTTTTGTGATGATATCTTGGTCTACGTCTCCTACCTCAGACTCAGGGATAATGATTCCAAACTCATCTATCCTATCTGGTGAGATAGTAACCACATACATGGTTCCTTGTTTATCAATATATGAACCTTGTTTCAACTTGACCACTAGGTGTTCAAGTCAAAAAGGTTGATTAGGATTTTTGAGTTGGACCACTGATCTTCCAAAACTGTCTTCATCGATGTGAGCACCTAATTAATTGGTTAGAATGTATTCCAATCGATTATTATAGGGACCTTCTAGTGTTTGTAAATATGTTATCATTGAACTACCTACTGATCTTTCCATACTAAACAAAATTTTCCAATCACTGTTCTTAGAGCTTAGCATGTAAGATAATTGCTATTGAGTCCACGACCTAGTGGTATGACCGACACTAACTTTAGAGGATGTGATGCTTTTTCTATCGTGACCTAGGTGCCTACCTGACCTAAGGTTGATATGCTTTGTTGACTAACCCAGTTTCCCAAGTACAACCACATTGCAGGTTCTTTTGTTCCAAGCACTTGTTCTTTTTAGGTTTTTATAAATGTATTTTCTTGTCTCAATATAACGTTGTAAGGACCACTTAAGTTGACTGTGGTTGTGATTATTCACGATAAGGTTTAGTCCTTTCCATCTTTTGTTATGTCCAACCTTGAGTAATTCCAAGCTTGAGTCATATTCATCTATCCATCTTAATTCCAAACTCATCTCAATTCCAAACCTTGTTATGTCATCTATCCTTTCCATCTTTTCTAGGAATTGAATGGGAGGGTTTAGGGTAATTCCAACCTTGAGTCATATTCCCTTATCAATGCTCCAATGCCCAGGAAGCATGCTCCCAAGAATACCATGTATGCTAACTTGCTTTAACCTTGCCAGGAAGCTCCAAGCTCCTGTAAATCTATCAAATTTTAGCTAAAAAATCCAACAGTTTGATAACCCTAAATTTTGACCAAAAATGGTTGTCTATCATGATTGACAAAAGCTGTTTGTCACAATGGATAGGGTCTCTATCATGATGGGCAGTTTCTATCATGAATGACATCTGTTTGTTGCATGATGGACAATTCTATCACGATAGATAGACTATCCGTCATGATGGATAGGGCCTTCAATATTTTTGTATATCGTGCAAAAGGTATCTATGTGATTGACAAGTTTTTTTGAAATATTATCCATCGTGGAGGTGTTTGTTGCGATGGACAAGTGTCCATCATGGCTTATTTTTCACAATGGACACTATCTATCATGATGGACATGTGTCCATCATTGATGATTTTTTGTCACGATGGATGCAAAAAATGGATATTTTTTTATAGATTTTATATTTTTATGATGTACATATACCCTAGATCCTTGTGATACACTTTGTTTTACCAAAAGCCTCAGTTTATTGTCTATCGTGATTGACAGAGACCTTCACCTCGGGCTACATGCACAATGATGCCATACCTATTGTAGCTTCTACTATTGATGTTGATGCTAGTACCTGCCAAAAAGCTTAAGAAACATGCAAAATCACGACACACATAATCACTCTCTCTTTCTTGCTCTTACAAGTGAAATAAATGAAATGCACTAGGAGTAGGGATATGACCAAGGAGGTAGATTTGTAGCCGATGAAAATGCATTTCTCTGATCTTGGTTCCATCTTTGTTCTAACTTCTTGTGGAATGCGTGAAGGTGGAGATGGATGTAGGAGGTGAGTGGAGATGGTGATGGAGTAGAAAAGAAAAGAAAGAGTGAAGAAATTACCTAATTACTTACAACTCCAACATTGAATCTCTACATCTTACCATCACGTGCTCATCCTCAAAGCTCAATTCTAAAAAACGGTGCCAAATTCGATGTCACTTAGAAATAATGATAATTATCAATGACCAGTGGTTTTTGCTTCATGCTTGGTAGCTCATGCATATCTTGGTTGAGCAAGAATCAGCCTACTGTGGCCACTTCGAGTTGTGAGGTTGAGTATAGGGCATCTTTCATAGCGATTGTTGAGTGTGTGTGGCTTAGATGCCTTATGGATGATTTGGATGTTGGTCAGTCTTGTGCCACCACCATCTTCACTGACAGTCAGAGTGCATTGGTAGTTGCGAAGAACCCTGTGTTCCATGCTTGCACTAAGCACATTGAGGTGCATTATCATTATGTCAGGGAGAGGTTCTCTACTGGAGAGATCAGCTTGGCATATGTGCCCATGCAGGAGAACATTGTAGAACTTTTCATGAAGGATCTGCCTAGGGAGAAGTTTGAAGCTTTCCACAAAGATTTGGGCTTACTTCCTTTTGTGGATTGATTCCACATAGCTTGGCACTTCGTTATACATGAGTGCGGGATCCTTGTTCACCACATCCCTCACAAGGGGGGATTTGTTGATATATTTAGGTAGTGATGTGTGTGAACACACTAGGACCACCGGGCTACTTTTTTCACTTATTTCCCTCTTTAGGAGGTTTTTTTCCCCCGGTTTGTATATATGCCTATTTCCCTAAGGGGTGACTTATCTTTGTACATTCTAGGGTAATACATTCAATATTGTGTGTTATGCTCCAAGCTTCTTCTTCTTCCTTGTGCTGTTCACGTGCTTCTGTAGACCTCAAACTCCAAGAAATAGGAATTGCCATTAGTTAATGCAATAATGGTGTGATAGCTAAAAAAAAGTACAACTTTTGGAAAATCCCTTGGGAGCACTACAAGGAAGGTTGGGGTCTGGATTCCATCACATGTAACGTCCAAGCTTGGATATCTGAAGTCTTTCGATTACAACTCGGTGGAGATTCTACATTTGGAAGATCAAATAAGGCTATGATGGTTGAAAATTTTGGTGCACATGTGGGAAAGAGAGGGTATTATATGATCTCCCATATGGAGGACATAGTGCATGCAAGTCAAATCTATTGGATCATTGAGAGGATCCATATTTTGTTGAAATTGGAATGTATATCTTGTGAAAACTATTCTATGTTTCTTGGGAACCAAAAAAGGTCAATAAGTTGATATGAGTTTTATTTTATTCATCCAAATCAAAGTGGGTTTATAAGCAAAACACCATAAGAATAAAGCTACAAAAATCAGGGTCTACTTGTATGCATTATATCAACATGCAGCCAATACTCACCTTGCAAAATTCACAAATGGTGATGGTGTGTTCAAATTTAACATTATATGTGGTCAAGGCAATGTTTCAAGGAGACCTTTGGGTCTCTCCATATGCCCATTAGCTAGTTGTTGTGCATCATAGTGGGTTGTAAGGCTGGTTTACCCCATTTTTCCCACAATTTTTGGGTGGCAACGGATACTCTTGTGTGTGAGTTGACAATGGCTATAGTAATCACACCATTTTATGTGATTGATAATAGAGTATTCCTCTCATCTCCCTCACTATAATCACCAATTTTGGCAAGAGAAATCTCATGGATGTGTGACTATATCCTTGATTTGTCCTTGTGAACTGTGGTTTAGCTTTGAAAATCCAGTTTTCTTGCATTTGAAAGGTTCTCCATAATTTCCTTGATATTCTGGTAGAGATTCAAATGTCTTTCCACATCCTTCCATGACGTTAGAATTATAGGATCTTTTAGAGGTAAGTCACTTCTCATCGATTCATGACATGTTTGGAACTCTAAGAAGGGAGGTTTTACCTGAGACTTCTTCCACTTGGGCTCTAAGATTCTTTTCCAAAGTTCACCTTGCTGAGAACCTCCCCCATCTTTGGTATGAAAATATCCTCTTCCTACTGAGGATCATTAGTTTGGATGGCTTTTGGTTCTACTAGCATCACCTGAGGTTTAGGGACTCATGCCTTCTATTGTTGTGCTTGCAAAACTTTTTGATATTCTTGCACCAAAATTTTGAAATATCTCTTATGGCATGTATAGGGGAATATGATGTTAGGTGCTTCCTCTGTTGGTGCAAATTTCAAGCCCACACATTTGGCTTGAAGCTCATGAACATATGAAGCTCCATGGAAACCATTGCTAGGAAGATATTTCATCTTTACCATTTGTAAAAGTCATTCTTGACTTGAGAAAATATTTGTAATTACCTACCAAAAACTCGTGGACTTGTTAGATAGAAAAATAACTACTTCATTGAGGGAATATTTCCTAGATTGAAGGATTACTTTTAGAGAGAGATAAAATTTGAATTCAAATTCAAATTTGAATGTAACGCTTATATAAAGTGACTTGAAAAAGTCACGGATAGAACTCTCAATTCCCGAGCTCTCCATTGCCATTTTGTAAGAGTGTGAGGTCTAGATTGTAGCCTACACTACTCACCATCATTAGGATATGATTATCAAGCCTATGATCTTGTACAAGATTGTTCATTAATACAATAGATCTACATTGTTCATCAATGATCTTGTCAACTTGTACTGCTCATATCTCCGTCACTTCTTCACAATTTTCAATGCTCTATAGCTTGTTGGAATCCGCTCTAAGTTATCTACTTGCTCACAAATTTTGAAGGAATTCTATTCAGCCAATTTGGAGAAAAGTGCATCAAAGCACTCACTGGTCATAGGATTTGGCAGTACCTACTCATTTCTTGGAGTGTCCATGCATCTTTCCCAACAGTGGTATTAGAGCAAAGTTAAGGTAAAATGGGAGACGGTTTTCCTTCTTTCATTGAGAAATTGGATAGGAACAACTACCAAGCATGGTCCTTGAGGATGAAGACATATTTGCAAGGAAGGAGCCTCAATACATCTCAAGAGATGAGGAGATGTCCATATTCAGAAGTAAAGGACAACCTACAAAAGAGGAGCATGAAAGACTCAACACATGGTGTGCCAAGGATGCATTAGCAAGGTCCTACTTACTTAACTCAATCTCTGATTTTCTTCTTCCTCATATTAGGAACTGTAAGACATCCCAAGAGACTTGGAAAACATTGTCTTCTTATTTCTCTTCCAACACAAGGGCTAGGAAGAGCCAATTGTGGATTGAGTTTACCACTCAAAGAGAGCAACCTAAGCAAGGTATCTCAAAGTATGTGACCAAAGTCAAAGATGTAGCAGATCAATTGGCAAGCATAGGAGAAGAAATTGAAGAAGAGCAAATTGTAAGACAAGTAATCAATGGCATTAAAGCTGATGACAAATGGGAAAGCTTCACAACTGCCATGGACTTGTACATGGACATGTAGATTCCATACCTTACCACACTCATGGGGCAACTATTTACCCATGAAGCCAAGCTCAACAAGAATGGAGATTTATCAAGAGGTAATAGCTCTTCTGCCCTATACACTAATAAAAGTAAGTTCAAAGAGAAAGGGAAGAACAAAAAGGTTGAAGATGAAGGAACTACCTCCCAAGCCAACTATGCTGGAGGTAGAGGCTTTGGAGCTATTCTTCTTTTTGTAGCTGAGCTTCTGAAGATGCCCCATTCTACCATAGTAATTGCACCTAAAATTCTTTCATGAAATGCTTGAACCTTGTTAAGGTGTGTTGCTAGAGTTATGACTAGCATGCTTTGCCTTTTTGAATGGTCCCTTGGCTTTCATTGCAATTTCTTGAAAGGGTGACAAATTTTCTCAGGAGTTGTGGAGGATCAGAATTAGGCGTACTTCCTCCTAGGTCAATAATTGGCCACGGTTGGAAAGGGTTTTCACCATGGTAGAAATTAAGACCACTTGTCTAACTCAAAAGTATAAAAATATGGGTGAAATTCTACAAGAATATTACATTATAGTTATATAATATTTGGCAAATTTTGATAATAAATTCTACCTGATACATAGATATTTTTGCAAGGTTTTGTGGTAAGCTCTCTTAAGACTATATAAGTTTAGGCAATGATACAAGCAATAACAAAGTGACAAAGCACTTCTGTAGTGTAGTGGTCCTATAACCACCCTCAAAATTCCCTCATAACCCACTCTCCTTTTTGCCTCTCCTTCAATCTTAAATCTTGGATAAGCTCATTCACTTACAACTCACATTTGCCTTGTGCACAATCACGCTAACAATTGTCTATTTCCTTGTAATGCTCGGTTGCAATAAATTTGATTGAGATTTGGTAAGGAATTGAAAGGTGTGATAAAACTCTGATAGTCTCACAATTAGCAAGAATAGAACATGAAAATTTAAGAGCTAAAATTATTCTAGTTTTCAACACTTCCATTTTGAGCTTCTCAACATGAAATAGGATTAGAAAGCATTGAAATACCATGTGGAGGAAGTTCCATAATGCCTTCAATTGAACAATCCTCTCTCTTTAATTGAAAAACGAAACAAAGATATAAACCAATAGAAACAAAACATAAAATCTTCTACTTACTTTCAAATGTTTTAATGGCTCTCAAACTATACAACCACACATAATAGTTCCAAGATTTCTCTAGAAAACATGCCCTCTCTTGCTCTTATATGGATACAGATCACCAGAATCAGATGACCATACCTAGTTCAGATGGACAGTAGAAGAACATGGATACAAATCACTCAGGAGTTGGGTACAAAATGGCTTTCTATAGAGAACATCTTCTCCAACTCAAAGGATAGATTTTTGGCTAGACCAACCCATATGGATGTGCATTTATCTCATGGAATGCAATGTGCCACATGCCATATGTGTACATCCTCCGTGCTCACATCAGCTAAAGATTGAGACTAATAGATATAGAAGGATACCAGAGGATGCAAAGGTATGTCATCTCCACCCTACAAATCCAAGGAGAGAGCTCCATTATATGTATGATTGCCCAACATAAGATACATAGCTAGTTCCATTGTCTCTTCCAATAAGGGTTCGAACCACTCACCAGGTTTATGAGATATGAGGACCAGAGATGAATGGGGCTATTTCTGCTCAGGCTTATGGAGATATAGAGATAACATGCTAAGGTGACCAGTGTTAAAGACTCAATGACAACTCACAAACTTCTTCAGGCCAATGATAATGGAGCAACCAAGTAGACCTATCACAGTAGAGCCTAGATCTGATCCATATCATGAGCACACTATTAGATCGAGTGCGTGAAATCAAGTGATCCAAGCATCCAGGGGTAGAGGAGAGCATCTCCATATCGAGAGATATTACAAAAGAGGATCCAAAATATTATAGCATGCCACACACAACATCCATTCAAGGCCTTGACTCTTGTGAACATTGAGAAGATTCATCAACATTCGAGGTTGGATCTTCTATGAGGGATGAATTTTTGGTGTTTTTTATCCCACTCACTTTGGTAGTGTTCAGTTATAGTGAATCATTGATTACCTTTTAGCCTTCTACCATGCCACTTTAGGATACATTGATATGCCTACCAGGAAACAACTTAAAATTCTCTCTACCAAAATATATGTTGCCTTTAGCATTCTTCGCCTTTGTTTTTCTTTTGTTCATTGTATTCACTACTCCATCATATCCTTTGATCTAGCAAAAAGAAATCACCAAGGACTCAAATTTTTTTCCCATTCAATTTTCCATTGTCAGATCACTGAATGACTAGTTAATGGATATGACACTCTCACGTTGGTGCAAATGCCAAGCCTACACACTTGGCTCGACATGTGAAGACCTTATGAGAAATAATTGAAGTTCTATGAGAACCATTGCTATGAATTGTTTACCTTTTACTATTTATAAAAGTCAAATTGACATAGAAGAATCTTGTAAAACATCTAAACTCGTGGAGGTTGGAGAGCTAAAAAAACTATGAATCATTTTTTGGTGTAATGACTCCTAATTTGGAGGAGACTTTTTAGGTAAAGCCAAGTTTGAATTTGAATTCAAACTTGGAGGCAAAACATCTATAAAAATGACTTGTAAACTCACGGCTAAATGCCCCAATTTTTCTGAGCATATTGAAGATCTTTTGTTGAAGTTAAGAGGCTCATACTATAGCCTACACTTCTCACTACCATTGGACATTGATTATCATGCCAAAGATCATGTACAACATTGTTTGATAATACAATAGATCATCCATTATATCTGTTGGTCTCTTTGTCATTGTCTCTCAGAACAATAATTTTATATTGCTCATATCTCGGTCAACACTCCACCGTTTTCAATGTTCTATAGCTCATTATAATCAGCTCTAAGTCTAATACATGCTGAAAAATATGGAAGTCATTCCATTTAGTGGATTGGGAGAAAAGCGCATCGAAGTACCTACTGGTCAAACTCTACAAAGGTCCTAAAAAATCGGGGGTAATGCTTTACTTGCTAAATTGATTGCTCTATGTATATTCAATCATTTTAAGTGATTCTACTTGGAATTATTAGCTTATTAAGCTAATTTAATATCTCCAAAAGGAAGTTTTCTAATTCCTACTGTACTAGAAGCACTCAGCTTAACAAGCAGCAGGTGTGTGAACCAAAATAGAAGGTTTTCACTAGATTATGAACTTGGAAGTAGTATGTTTTGGATCAATCATTACTTGCATCATTTCCAAAGTACATAGGCACTTATTTAGTTTCATTGGAAAGCTAACAAGGCCCACAACTCAACTCTGAAGCTAAAGAGGGCTGGTACAAAGTAGGTATTAGCAGTACCTACTCATTTTCTGGAGTGTCCGTCCATCTTTTGCAACAATGGTATCAGAGCAAAGGTAAGGTAAAATGGGAGATGTTTTTCCTTCTTTCATTGATAAATTGGACAAGAAAAACTATCATGGTTCTTGCGGATGAAGAAATACTTGCAAGGAAGGAGTCTCTATGGATACATCTCAAGAGATGAGGAGATGCCCATTTTCAGAAGCAAAGGACAACTTACAAGAGAGGAGCATGAAAGACTCAATTCATGGTGTGCCAAGGATGCATTAGCAAGGTCATACTTACTTAACTCAATCTCTAATTTTCTTCTTCCACACATTATGAACTGTAAGACATCCCAAGAGACTTGGGAAACATTGTCTTCATATTTTTCTTCCAACACAAGGGCTAGGAAGAACCAATTGTGGATTGAATTTACAACTCAAAGAAAGAAGCCCAAGCAAGGCATCTCAGAGTATGTGACCAAAGTCAAGGATGTGGCTGACCAATTGGCAAGTATAGGAGAAGAAATTGAAGAGGAGCAGATTGTAAGACAAGTAATCAATGTGATTAAAGTAGATGACAAATGGGAGAACTTCACAACTGCCATGGACTTGTACATGGACATGCAGTAAATAAGTGCCTATGTACTTTGGAAATGATGCAAGTAATGATTGATCCAAAACAGACTACTTCCAAGTTCACAATCTAGTGAAAACCTTCTATTTTGGTTCACACACCTGCTTCTTGTTAAGCTCAGTGCTTCCAGTACAGTAGGAATTAGAAACATTCCTTTTGGAGATATTAAACTAGCTTAATAAGCTAATGATTCCAAGTGGAATCACTTAAAATGATTGACTATGCACAGAGCAATAACTTTAGCAAGTAAAGCATTACCCCTGATTTCGTAGGACCTTTTGTAGAGTTTGACCAGTAGGTACTTCGACGCGCTTTTCTCCCAATCCACTAAATGGAATGTCTTCAAAATTTTTTAGCATGTAGTAGACATAGAGCTTATTCTAATGCGCAGTAGAACATTGAAAATGGTCGAGTATTGACTGAGATATGAGCAATAGAAAATGACTATTTTGAGTGACAATGATAGAGAGACTAGCAGATATAATGAATGATCTATTCTATTATGAAACAATGTTGTACATGATTATTGGTATGATAATCAATGCCCAATGGTAGTGAGAAGTGTAGGCTATAGTATGAGCCTCTTAAATTCAACAAAAGATCTTCAATATGCTCATAAAAATTGGGGCATTCAACCGTGAGTTTACAAGTCATTTTTATAGATGTTTTGCCTCCAAGTGTGAATTGAAATTCAAACTTGGCTTTACCACCTAAAAAGTCCCCTCCAAATTAGGAGTCATTACACCCAAAAAATTATTCGTAGTTTTTTTAGCTCACCAACCTCCAGGAGTTTATATGTTTTACAAGATTCTTCTATGTCAATTTGGCTTTTATAAATAGTAAAAGGTAAACAATTCATAGCAATGGTTCTCATAGAACTTCAATTATTTCTCATAAGGTCTTCACATGCCTAGCCAAGTGTGTAGGCTTGGCATTTGCACCAACAGCTCCCCCTCAAGCCAAACATCTTGGCTTGTTCTTCTTCTTCAATCCTCTTGAATGTCCTGCAATCCAATCATAGCTTTAAACCTGCAAAGTTTAGTACCATCAAGTGCTTTGGTTAATAAGTCTGCACATTGCATATTGGTTGATACATATGCCAACTAAACTTCCTTGCTCAATAGCTTCTCTCTCACATAATGATAATGGACCCCTATATGCTTGGTCTTAGCATGATAAATAGGATTTGCTGCAAGATGTAGTGAGCTTGTATTATCTCCAAAAATCATTGGAGATCTAGTACGCAAACCCAAATCTGTGTATAGCCATCGGATCCATATGGCCTCTTGAGTAGCATTGGCTAATCCTCTATATTCTGCCTCAATTGAAGATAAGGCAACTGTAGGTTGCTTCTTGGAAGACCATGATATAGGTTTGTCACCTGCAAAGGATAGATAACCTGAGGTACTCCTTCTATCATCTTTGCAACCTGCCCAATCTGCATCTCTACCTCTCTGATTCTTGAAGTTCTTGTAACACTCATCTATAGTATGATTTGACAAGCCACAAATATTACATGGTGAGGAGTTATAAGGTCTCTCCCTACCTTGCTTACTGTGAAGAGAGATGGTGGATGCAATCCAAAGATGAGTAGGTGCTGCTACAACCAGCTTCACACTAGCCAACTGAGACTTCAGAGTTGATTAGTAGACCCTTTGAGCTTCCTAAATCCACCAAAATATCAGCCAAGTACTTTGGAACATGTATCCCAAAAGTTTAAGTCAAGACAGACTAGTTGCGAAATGACTAGCTCCCAAAACTTGCTATTTTTGGACATACACCTGCTGGAAAAAATGAACAGTGCTCTCAACCTGGTAAGAATTAGAAAAATTCCTTCTGGGCATAGCAAATAGACTTAGCAAGCTTCCCAATCCAAGTTAAAACACTTCAAATGATGGACTGAGCACTGAGAACAAGTTTCATCAATTTCTGGAACATTCCCACAATTCTCGGGGCTCTGCAGAGATAGACCAGTGAGCAGTAAAATGCATATATCTCCCAAAATATTAGTCCAATGACCGTGAAAATTTATAGGTACAAGATAGACAGTAAGAGCTATCCAACGCACTTTAAAACACTGAAAAAGGTTCAGTAAAACTCGAGATATGACCTTCTGAAGGTACTGCTCTGAGTGAGTATAGCAGAGAACAAAACAGAGAAGTAGATGATAATAAATGTATAGATTCACATATGATTACAACCACATTGGCAATGAATCTTTGCACAATGGGAGTAGAATGATAGAGCTATGGAGTAAGCTCTTCAATCTCTACAAAATGACATGAAGTGGTCACGTACAAGGCTTGCTAATCGCCTCTTCCTTCTTGCTCTTTTTGTAGCTATTCTTGGAGGGAGTTTTGAATTCGAATTCGAATGGCTCCACCTAAAAGTGATCCCCAAAGTTAGGAGATATTCCCTCAGCTCAAAAATTCGTGATTTTAGTAGTTAGAGCCATGAGTTTGCTTTTACATCATGCATGAGGTAAGCCAACCTTTTCCTTTTTTCTTTATCCATTTAAAAAAGATAAAATGTACTCTTTTACAAGAGGTGTTCACATGACTACTCATGTGACTTACAAATGAGGATAATATCAAGCATATCAAGCATGTAGGCTTGGGCAAAATGCACCAACACTTACCTCCTCTGCCCCTACCTCTTGAGTTTCTACCTCTCCCTGCATAGTTGACTTGAGAAGTTGTACCTTCATCCTCAATCTTTTTGCTTTTCCCTTTCTCTTTAGTATTTCCTTTATCTGTGTATAGGGCAGAAGAGCTATTACCTCTTGATGAATCTCCATTCTTGTTGAGCTTGGCTTCATGGTTAAAGATTTGTCCCATGAGTGTGGTAAGATCTGCGTCCATCCATCTTTCCCAACATCTAATACATATAAAGTCAATTTTTCCCTTGAAATTAGCCTCCAGGTTAGTTATAGTAAAGCAAATAGCAGCAACAAGCCAGAGAAAATAGGTTGGTGCCATGGTTACCTTTAGTAGCAAAACAATAATACAATATATTGGAACTTATTGAAGTGTCTTAAGTCATAAACCAAATGGCATAAATGTCAAAAAATCTTGCAAATAATGATAGAACAAGAACATTCAGATTGCTCTTTGCAAGGTGAAGAAAATAATGTGTCTTTTGATTTTTCAAAATTTTCCGAGCAAGACCAATAGTTGGAACATAATTTGACTTTTGCAATTGTTCGATAGCACTGAGCTATCAAATCTTATTTCCATTGCAGATTTCACATCACCCATGTAGGAAGATACAGAGGATGATAAGGATCCATGTAACTTTATCTTTAGCTACCGACAACACATTGCTTGCTGCATGACCATTCAAACAATGCTTATCAAGGAAATAGATATGAGCCATGTTGATCAAGATAAAACTAACACAATGGAATCTTTCAAATGCCTAATTAATTTGAATCCATAAATGTCTTAGAAGTTTGACTACTATCTGTTGATACATGGTGTTTGTAGTAGCAAGACTCAAGACTCAATCACTATGCTACTCTTGAATATATAGAAAAAACTAAAAATTTAAATCTCAAAGATGTAGTATGAAGCTTCAAGTCATAGCACGTGTGTTCCAACAAGTGTTGTCATATGTATACAATGAAAACAAGACAAAAAAATTGATCTAGTCACCTACTATATACAATTGTGTGTGTGTATGTATGTATGTATATATATATATATATATATATATATATATATATATATATATATATATATATATATATATATATATATATATATATATATACACACACACACACACACACACACACACACACACACACACACACACACACACACACACACATATATATATATATATATATATATATATATATATATATATATATATATATATATATATATATATATATATATATATATATATATATATATATATACACACACACACACACACACACACACACATTTATATATACATATACATATATATATGTGTGTGTGTACGTGTGTATATATATATATATATATATATATATATATATATATATATATATATATATATATATATATATATATATATATACATACATATACACACACACACATACACACACATATATATATGTATATGTATATATAAATGTATATATATATATATATATATATATATATATATATATATATATATATATATATATATATATATATATATATATATATATATACACACACACACACACACACATTTATATATACATATACATATATATATGTGTGTGTGTATTTGTGTGTGTGTGTATATATATATATATATATATATATATACAACAACATTATGTATATATAGTCTATATATACAACATATATACACAATAGTATAAATATACAAAAGAATATATACATCAAGACTGCCCACTCTCGCCCACTCTATTTGGTCTCTACATCAATGAGATTGGGGACCACATTCTAGGGGATGGAGGAGAGGGTGCAGTCCTTGGAGGTACACACATCCACATTTTATTATATGTAGATGACATTGTATTGATTTCAGAGTCACTCGAGGGATTACAACACCACCTGGCTGGCCTGGGTGAGTTTTGTGCACAGAATGATAGTGAACCTTGACAAGACCAAGGTCATGATCTTCCACTCAAGAAGCTCTAGTGATCACCTCTATTTGTCTTCTTGCATCTCATCCCTCACACTTCTTTAGGGTTTAGTATTTGAGATTTAAGTCTAAGTCTTTCTGATAAGGTTTTTAGGATTTTAATATGTAGATAACATATATACACAAACACACATACACATATAATACATACATACATGTAGATACACATGCATACAATAATATACATATTTTATATTTAAATCTTTAAGATTAGGGTTTTAGGGTTTTAACACCTACATAACATATATGCACACATACACATACACATGTAATACATATATACATGTATATACACATGTATACAGAAATATACATATTTTAGGTCTAGATATTTAAGATTAGGGTTTTAGGGTTTAGTATTTCATATTTAAATCTAAGTCTTTCTGATTAGGGTTTTAGGATTTCAATACGTAGATAACATATGTACACAAACACACATATACATATAATAGATACATACATGTAGATACACATGCATACAAAAATATACATATTTTAGATTTAAATCTTTAAGATTAGGGTTTTAGGGTTATAACACCTACATAACATATATGCACACATACACATACACATGTAATACATATATACATGTATATACACATGTATACAGAAATATACATATTTTAGGTCTAGATATTTAAGATTAGGGTTTTAGGGTTTAGTATTTCACATTTAAGTCTAAGTCTTTCTGATTAGGGTTTTAGGATTTTAATACGTAGATAACATATATACACAAGCACACATATACATATAATACATACATACATGTAGATACACATGCATACAAAAATGTACATCTTTTATATTTAAATCTTTAAGATTAGGGTTTTAGGGTTATAACACCTACATAAGATATATGCACACATACACATGCACATGTAATACATATATACATGTATATACACATGTATACAGAAATATACATATTTTAGGTCTACATATTTAAGATTAGGGTTTTAGGGTTTAGTATTTCATATTTAAGTCTAAGTCTTTCTGATTAGGGTTTTAGGATTTTAATACGTAGATTACATATATACACAAACACACATATACATATAATACATACATACATGTAGATACACATGCATACAAAAATATACATATTTTAGATTTAAATCTTTAAGATTAGGGTTTTAGGTTTATAACACCTACATAAGATATATGCACACATACACATGCACATGTAATACATATATACATGTATATACACATGTATACAGAAATATACATATTTTAAGTCTACATATTTACGATTAGGGTTTTAGGGTTTAGTATTTCAGATCTAGAATTTTAAGATTAGGGTTTTAATTAAATATATATAATTAAATATATAAAATTAAATATATAAAAATAGGATTACATAAGGAAAAAAAATCTGAATATATAAATAAATATATATATAAAATAAGATAATTGTATACATAAATAAATATAAAAAGAACTAGTGTTTTAAATTATTTAATTAAATATTTAAAATTAAATATATAAAAATAGGATTACGTAAGGAAAAAATCTGAATATATAAATAAATATATATATATATAAAATAAGATAATTATATACATAAATAAATATAAAAAGAAGTAGTGTTTTAAATAATTTAATTAAATATATATACTTAAATATATAAACTTAAATATATAAAAATAGGATTACATAAGGAAAAAAAATCTGAATATATAAATAAATATATATAAAAAATAAGATAAATATATATAATGAAATATATAAAATTAAATATATAAAAATAGGATTACGTAAGGAAAAAAAATATATATATATAAAATAAGATACTTATATACATACATAAATATAAAAAGAACTAGTGTTTTAAATAATTTAATTAAATAAATATATATATAAAATAAATATATAAAAATAAATATATAAAAATAAAATAAGATACTTATATACATAAATAAATATATATATATAAATAAGTATATATAATTTATTTATATATATATATATATAAATAAGTATCTTATTTTATATATATAATTAAATAAATATATATATAAAATAAGATACTTATATACATAAATAAATATAAAAAGAACTAGTGTTTTAAATAATTTAATTAAATATTTGTAATTAAATATATAAAATTAAATATATAAAAACACAAACACAAATTAAATATAAATAAATATATATATAAAATAAGATACTTATATACATAAATAAATATAAAAAGAACTAGTGTTTTAAATAATTTAATTAAATATTTCTAATTAAATATATAAAAATAGGATTACGTAAGAAAAAACATCTGAATATATAAATAAATATATATATATAATAAGATAATTATATACATAAATAAATATAAAAAGAACTAGTGTTTTAAATTATTTAATTAAATATATATAATTAAATATAATTAAGTAAAGAAAAAATCTGAATATATAAATAAATATATAAATACACAAACACACATACTTATATACCTATCTATATTCACATATATATACATATACACATATATATACACATGCATACATATATATACATGTTTTAGTTCTAGGTCATTTGGATTAGGGTTTTAGGGTTTTAACACGTACATAACATATATACACACATACACATACACATATAATACATATATACATGTATATACACGTGTATAGAAATATACATAATTTAGGTCTAGATCTTTAAAATTAGGGTTTTAGGGTTTAGGCATACATATAACTTAATTAAGAGGAAAAAAATCTGAATAAATAAATATATATATATAAAATAGGATCAATCAAGAAAAAATCCGAATATATAGATAAAATAGGATAGCTATATAGATTAGGGTTTTAAAACTAGGATTTAAGTTTTTTTAGGTATTTAAGTATTTAGGTCTTTAAGAGTTAGATTTTTAGGTTTAATAAAAAAACAAATGTTCTAAAATGTCCATATTGTAGCAGATGGCTTCTTTGGATCCTGAAGAGAAAATGGCATGTCCTTGCACACAGTGCAAGTATCAAATTTATCGGAAACGACGGATTTGTACTGCACATGTTAGAGAGTATGGATCCAATACAATGTCGATCAAGATAGAAAACTCATCAAACATTGACTTCTGCACCCATGTTATTTTGACTTTCGACAGCATGAGTGCATCAAGTAGAGCAAGTTCCCTTCAGCTAGGAATGGGTGGCAACCATTGTGGCTACCACTTAACCACCTTGAGACCTTTGTGAGCTCGGAAGATGGACTAGTCTCGCTCGTTGACAACTTGAGGGGATTGTCCATGGTGGACAAAAGCCGAATCTTTTTTTTTTTGAGGGTACAAGGAAAGTTGAAATGACAATGAAATTGAAATGTCCAGCTGGGTAGGAATCGAACCCAGGCCATCAGCCCCATGGCGTTCGATGCTATCCGCTACACCAAACCCATTTGGACAAAAGCCGAATCTATTGGTTGGCATGCCTAGAAATATTTAGGATGATCAGAGCCTGCTAGGAAGGGCACGTAGTGACGACCTTGGCAAGGAAGAATCTCTACATTTCTTTCCTCAGTCGGATGAGCACACACCCATTAAAGAGGATCTGGAACTTCAAAGGAGTGCATTGATGTCGGACTCTCAACTCACAAAGCTTTTGAGAGCAATGGACACTCTTTTGATGTCCGAGTTGAGATACGCTATCATAAATGGATCCATGTGCATATAAAAGTGGTGAGGTTGATGAGTTAAAGTGTGGCTTCTTGTCATTCGGCACTGTTTAGTGGTGAGGTTGATGAGTTAAAGTGTGTTTTCTTGTCATTGCTCACGAGGAAGAAACCAGAAGAGTCTAGGATGCACACGCACTTGGCACTATTTAATGGTGAGGTTGGTGAGATAAAGTGTGGGGTTTACTCATTTCTTAGCAAGAAGAAAGCAAAAGATTCTATATAGATTGGTGGTTCCAAGTATGAAAATATAGCACATCAGGGAAAAATGATGAATGTCGAAGTGCTCTGTGCTATCTCTCTTGAATGATGCATTTCACTATTTAGGTTTTGGAATTTCTTGTGGATAATGTGAAATATATTATATGAAAAAGTTGTCTTATCATTTTGAAATTGCAAGCTTTCAAGTGTGACATTCTCTTGAT